>NW_010577939.1:112128-145377 GCF_000705375.1 Tinamus guttatus
CAGCGGGGGAGGAGGCTCCCCCGAGCTGGGCTGAGCTGCCTCGATAACCGCCTTCCGGGACAGTGTGGGTCCCCCTCGGTTATGCGATTGAGGCGCGAGTGGCTGAAAACCCGCGGGGAGCGGGAGGAAGGTGTAGGGCTTCCCAACTGGGCTGCCAGGGGGATTTCAGAATCTTAACTCAAAGCCCCTCAGTGATTATTGCAGCCCCAAGTGATAGAAGGGATCACTGTGGGCCCCTTGGCGTGCATTAGTCCTTGATGTGTGGTCTCTGTAAGAGATGGAGACCAACAGAGCAGGCTCAAAGTTTATAAAATAGGAGTATTCGCTGGTTGGGTCCCATGACAAGTTCATGGATAGCCTCTGAAGGAGGTGAAAGCTGCTGACTTGGGCTGCTTAAAGCCAACACCATGTTTGTTCTGAACATACAAGTGCAAGAGTGAAGCTCTATTTCCACCCCTTGCAGTTGTGATGAAATTTCACTCAATAAGGCATATCTGCTAGTATGTGTGGAAACCAAGCTACCCTCAGAGTTGAGGTGTGAATTAGGTGGTCTTCTCCCTGCCCTGCAGCGGGGTGTTTCTGAACAGCCATAACACAGAGCTGGATTACTGAGTGTCCAAAGCAGAAGTGTAACCCGTTACATCCCAGTGCTACCTTCCTTCCCGGGGGCGGTTTGCTCTGTAAGAGCAGTTGCTGCCCTAGCTGGGTTGGTGCCTGCTCTCTGTCATGCACGTATGGCCAGTTGTGTGCTGAGCGTCGCAGTGCCGTTTTCTCTGCAGAGCTTCTCTCCCGTGTGTTTCTCCCCTCCATCCTTGGCTGAGCGGTGCCGAGCAGTTCTCAGTTGCCTGCTGGCTTCAGCTGGAGCCCTGCTGGGTAAAGTTTGAACCCCATGGCTTCCTTTCTGCTGTGCCTCAGGGATATGCAGCAGATCTATCCCTTTTCAGTCACCCTACCTACTGCAGGGATCTGGCTGCTGGGGCTGGAAAGCTAGGATTTTGTACAAGGAATTAAGATGAATGACTCCATTAAATAAACATCAATGCTCTGTTTATCCTTTCAAAAGAACAGAATACAATTCTGAGTAAAATAATGCCTTAAATACAATGCTTGCACAACATAAATCACTTTTTTTTTCCTATCCAGACACAGAGAAAGCAAAACCATATTATTATATCATTATTTATATGGTACCATATGCTAAGACTGAAACTTAAAGACTTTGGAATAAATAAGAAAACGCCAGCTGCAGATCAGCAATATGCTCCTTTATTGAGAGTCACTCCATAACTGTGGCTATCATTCCTGGTGTTAAGTTAAAACTTAAATAAATTGTCAGAGAAATAAGATGGCCATTAGAGATTCAGTGTCTGTCTCCTGGGGACACTTCTTTTACCAGCTGTAACAAAGATCTGCTGCTAGTTTTGTCCTATCTGTGCAGTAACTCATTGCATTTGTCCCTGCAGTATCACACAGTTGTTCAGTAGAGATGGTTGAGCTGTTAGCTATAAATAATGTTGGTTAACAATGCGGCGCCTTCTGGGTTAATAAATTATGCTCAAACCACTCCTGTGCCTCTTTGATTGGTTTCTTGCAACTATGCACTGAAGAGTTGGAACAAATCACTTTTCACAGTCTGCTCACTTTGATACTTCTTATTTTATTGGGTTGTAAATATGTTTTAAAAAGTCCAGTCCTGAAAATACAAGTCCTACATGCTTGCCACCCTATCCAATATTTGGAAATCGCAGTGGAATGTACAAGACGAAACCCCCAGGAAATGGCGAGGGCTGGAGAGCAAAGAGCTGTGGACTGGTGTTCAGGAAAAACAGGCTGTGGGCAGGGATGGAGCAGGGGCTGGGGCCCTCGGAGAGACACCTTTGCTCTGCCACGTGCTGAGCTGTTCCTCTGGGCAAGAGGCGCAGTTGCTGCACACCTTGGCTCCTTGTATGATGAGGCTTGCCTGCCTCCTGCGCACAGGGATGCAGAGACGGAAAATGCCTTGCAAGCTGGAGAGCGGTATGGAGAAAACCAGCTCTGGCACACAGGAGGGAGAGGGAGGAGAATCAAGGGGAAGAAACTGGCTGGGCCTGCTGGAATGAGGAAGTCATTCTTAGTCTTCAAGATGCCGAGACTGCGTCCAGTCTGTGTAACACCAAGCGTTTGTGATGTGGGCTCAGTTCTGCCAGCCGGTCACACAGAAGTTGTCCTAAAGTGCCCATTTTCATACAGTGCCTTTGAGTGTTCATGTGCCTCAGCATAGTGTCGAATCCAGCGTTTTCAGCGGGAGGGCAACCTGCTAGGGTCCTCCCTGCGCATCCCAGCAGAGAGCAGCAGAGCCTCGTAGCTGTGTGCAGAAACTCCGAGTGTGTCCTCCAGCGCTGCCGTGCTTCCCTCGGCAAAACACAGCAGCAGACCTGCACTGAGCTTGCAGCTTCACGTCAGGCCTGCCCAAAGCATTGCTGTGAACAGAGAGCACGTGCTTGTAATCCAGAAAAGTTGGCGATTTCCTGAAAATCCAGGTGTTTTCAGGGAATGGTGGGATCTTTTGTGACATGTAGCTGTACAGATTGGTTTTCTGTGCCTAGTGCCAAAAGACGGGACCTCAAATGCAACTTCTGAAAGTGGTCAAGCACCTGTAGTGCTTTAAACAAACCTGTTTCCCAGATGACTGGAATGAACTTGGTAGCCCGTTTTTGATCACCTTTAATCCTATCTTCACTGGTGCAGGAAAGCAGCATGTTTTTAAGGTTCTAAAATACTTGCTTTGGGAACCTATTTAAATTACTTCAGGTTTGGCCTTTTCTATTAAAAAGAAGTTTCAGCTCTCTTTTCCTTGTTCCTGCCTCACTTTATATTGTTATCACGAATGTTATTGGTGCTCGAAATGAATGAAAAATATGAGACAATTAGCTGCTTTGCGAAGGTGTCAAAACTCATTAATCTGTGTGTAATTTAGAGGGCATTCTCCAGACAAATGTGACCTCATCCCCCAAGCTGGGAAATTCACTTCCAATTCCCTGGAGATTTTAGAGAAAGAAGCCAAGTTTGAGGTTATTCTTATTGGTGATATTAGCTGGAGTAGTTCTGCCATCCCATAGTTGTCCCATCCTTATTACTGGAGCCTAAGGCTATGACAGTTTTGTCACTGGGAGCTTGCCCTAGACCTCTGTAGCAGACCACAAGTGCTTGTGAAGAAGAAGGCTTTAGTTTTCTCACCGTTGCTGCACTGTGGTTCGCTCTCCCGGCGCAGAAGAGAGAGGATGCTCTGCATGCCAACCTAGTTTAAAATGTGATGGGCACTACAGCAGCCACTCCGCTGGTTTCTGCAGCCTCCCGCCTCTCACCCCAGGTGGAATCTGTCCTGCTTTGTGGATGCAAATGATGCTCTGTCTCTGAGTGGTAGCTGTATGTGGGAAAGGTGCAATTAGCTGCTGCAAGGAGCTGGGCCCCTCTGCCTTGCCTTGTTTAACAGACGCTTTAATTAAAGACCCCCTGATGCTAGAAAGCTACATTAATTATTCATCTGAAAACATTTACATAGAGTCCCCCGTTTCTCTTCTTCAATAAATTATCAACTTCACGTCTCCATAATTCATCGAAATGACTAAAAATACATTGTCTCAGCCTCCATCACCTCCCTCCTCACTCTGGCTTTGTCTGTTCCAACTGTGATGGGTTCAGTGTCCTAATGTGAAGCTCTCTGCTGCTCTCAAGTAAGCTGGGGGATGGAGAAAAAGGGAGAGATGGGGGAAGGAAGATTTTTCTCTGCATAGGAGTGGTGCACATAGCTTTAATTCGTCTCTTTCCCACACATCTGGTATTATATTGAGGTTTGAAGAAGCTCATCAGCTCTTTCTGATGAGGAAGACTGCACTGTGGGGACAAGAAAAGGTGTTTCCAGTGGCAAAAATATTTCCAGGCATTTCCAGGCCCAGATGCGGTATCTTGTTCAACCCAGAGCTCAGTAGTTCATCTAGCCAGATCACCTCCATGCTTCACTTCCAGAGCAAGCTAGTGGTTCCCTGTCTACCTGGCACAAGGATAGTACTTTAATTATAAGGTGTTCCAATATAGCTGTTGTAAAGAGGAAAAAAGCAGGCACACTTAGGCTGAGGGAGAAAATCTGCTGCAATTCACAGTAAAAATGACACTGCAGCCAAAACCGAGGGAAGAAATTTCCACAAATAGTTTTGTTCAACACATTTCGCTTTGTGATAAAGTGAACTGTCACATGGGAGAGGGGAGAAACAGTCCTCTGAGGGCTTGTTTACATGAGGAGGAAAGACAAATTAGTGTGAGGTGTGAGTTAATGCGCAGAAGTTGAAGCGCATTAAACCCAGTGTGGGTGCTCTAACACAGAGGGAAAAGGGCCTCAGTTCACTATGGTGACAATTAAACAAAAGCAAAGCAAGGTCACTTTATCCCTGAATAATATGTCTACAGAAGGCTAACCGTGCTTTAATTAATGTGCACTTGTTTCCCATACTTTAACTTTCACGAATGCCTTTATCTGCAGGGCTTGAACAAGCATGTGTTCCCCCTACCTCTAAATAACTAGTGTTTCCCATAGGAACAGGAATGGTCTGGTGCATGTATAAACCAGACCTGATGTGTTTTCCTGGGAGCAGAGGAAGTTGGGATCTAGGAAGGGCTAATCTTCTGAGATGGTGAGGGAAAAGTGGCCGTATAGATAGCGGCCAGTTTCTCAGGACATGATGAAGGAGAATACCGGAGAATGAGACCAAGAAAAGAAAACGATGTCTTCAGAGGAGTTTGCTCATTGTTTTTTAAAGACGGGAACTGTTTTTCGGAAGGAAATAAAAACATTTCTGTGTTTAGATCTGAGCATGTAGAGGACTGGAGTCTTAAGACTGTAAAGGGGGCTTAATGGCTAACAAAGAGTGTGATAGTCTAAGCATTTCTTTATTGACTTCTGTCTTTGTGTGTCTGCTTTTGCCCTTGTTGCTGTTTTAGATGGGTTGTCTTGGCCCAGCAATGATTAGCCTAGTGACAACATACTTTTTGAGCCAGAATCTCTTCTTACACAAATCTTGAGGGCCTTGGGGAAAGAGGGTAAAGCAGAATTTGCCAGTAGTGTTAATGCACTATTCAATGCAATTGGGGGATTTCTTAAGCAATTAAAATTCTGGACTAGGGAGGGAGACTAGATTTTGTTCCAGGAATAATAACAAATACAGTCTCCTGTGTTTGGTGACCCCATATACTGCGTTCTGAGATCTGTGAAAGTGGACAGAGGAAGCTAGAAAGTCTTTCTGGGTCCAGATCCTGGAAAACAACCCACTGAGGGCTTTTAAATATGAAGATGCCAGCTCTGATTTAAGCTGTATCTCACAAAGTGCTGGAGGCTGTAATTGCATAGGAGGAAAGAACAGCCATTCTGCTGTTCACCAGAAAACATTCCTGAAAAGTGTGATAGTTAGCAATTTAAGAAAGAACAAAACAGTTCCTCCCTTATAGTAAGTGTAAGGAGCAGGGGTCTTGGGGAGGGAAGGTTTGTGTGGATGTATGAAGTATACATTTAAATACACAGGGACACTGTCTATGGCATGGAGGATGGACAGGAACAAGGTCAGCAGCTAGAGTTGATGCTGATGAGCAAGAAGAGAGGCTTTTCAGAGGCTGATTTTTGGAAGTGGGTCACTGAACTGCCAGATCTCAACTGTTTCAAGGCATGGGGTAGCATACGCCAGTTTGTTAAGCTTAGCCCAACTCTTAATGCAGGAATAGGTCTTAGCTTGCTGTGCTGTTAGCTTTAGCAGTAACCTCATCCTGCTGATCATTTACCCAGGGACTGTGGGTGTTATTTTATAGGGTCTTATGGAAAAGAACACCAGTGAAGGTCATCTTGCTACCCGGGAAATCTGTAGAATATGCTAGGTAGCACTGAACTCAAAGCTTGCTAGCATGCAAATGGTGTAAATGCTAAAATTACTAAGACATAAATACCATCTATTACTTACCAATTAAATTATATTTCAGCTTATGTTATTAAGGGATCTGAATTGCTGTGCTCCTGGAAGCAAGTCAAGCACATCTTTACAGGCATTAGGAAAAAGCTCCTATCCTTCTTTTCCATCTAAGCAAATGGCCACTCTGAAGCTTTTTAGCATTTTATACAGTCTTTGGAGACCCTTTAAAAATGTCAGGACTGCAGGTTCCTTCCAGATGTACGTAAGTGTGAGCTGTTAGATATCCCACTCCACTGGGGACCAGTGTTTACTATTATGTTTATACTGGCCTTTACACTGTTCAAAGTAATAATCTGTCTCTTTTTTTTTTTTTTTTCTCCCAGGGAATATGACAAGAAGTAATTGACTTAAACAGAAGGAAGATCTACTTGGACATTAAGAAGCTTTTAGTAATGGTAGAGTTACAAAGCATGGGGGTAAATGGCTTGGGGCCTTCTACCTCTAGAAGAGCCTTGAATGAACACTCTGAAATGCTGATCTTGTCTTTTCGCAACAGGAAATAATGCATAGATAGAGCTTCATTTTAATTTCTATGATTTTATGTATACTCAAAGTGTTTGTTTGTTTGTTTGTTTTTGCCAAAATTGGCAATGGCAGCATTTGCATTGCTCTTACTTTGTCATCGAAATTGCCACCCTATCAGTGCCCCAAAGGAAGAACAAGCTAAAATAACAGAATGCCAATGAGAGTGCCCTTTCTTTCCAAGCTGGCAGAAGCAAGCTATTTTGGGAGGTGATGTTCATCTCCCATAACCTATGCTCCAGCTTCCTTGGTTGAGTCAACTTGTCTTCCTGTCTTCAATCTAGAAGAGTGTTACTGCTATAATTAGAGACATTAAAGCAATCAAAATGAGCATACGAACATAATTAAGGCACTATTGGTTTATGTCTCCTGTAGGCATTCTTTTAGAATAAATGACTTTTTGGGTTAATTTAAGCTTCTTCCAAAACATTAGTAAAGCAAAGGTGCAAAGGAATTTCTATTCATATATAGTGGTAGTAAAATCACACTTACAATCTCAGCCTAGCTCAGACTAGTAAAATTTCTCCATGTAGACAACATCTAAAGGGTTAACACTCAATAAGGACCATGTAGCTTTAATAGAGCAACTTGGATCTGGAGAAAAAGAGTCAGATAAGAGCAAGAAAGTCTTCCCTGGCTCTAGGTCAAGCCCTTCATAAAAGAAGAATTGGCTCTTCTTCATTCTGCCCAGTATAGGACATGATGTTCTGCAAGTCCCATCCCTCCCTGTGACAAATATTGAATGAGGACAGAAGAGTGTTTTTCCTGCCTGGGGGTGGAAAGAGGGGAGAGGTTGACTAGGAAGTTCTAGTAAGCAGAGGAGCTCTGACCCTCCTGCCTTCAGTGTGACCAGGGCCGTGTTACAGTGTAGAAGATGTCGAGCTCCACTTGTCAAACCTGCTGGTTAAATCTCAGCGAAGCAAACGTTTCACCTGCAGCTTGCTTGGTGCATTTGCAGGTTTGTTGCTTGAAGCTTTTCTCATCTCCATCCCATTTTCCATAAAGATCCAGAGCCTCCTAACAGTCATACAGCTGTAAGTCTTTTGTCACAGCGCTGAACTAGGAAGGGAATGGCTCTGGATTAACACCTCTGTTGTCATGAACATTGGTCCCAGGATGTGGCCTCCACTACGAACGGCGTTATTCCCCCAGCCCTGCCCCTCCACCACCACTCTCAGAATCACGGGGCTTACGTCTAGGTGGGTGCAAAGGGCTTCTCTGGGGTGTTCAGCTCCAACTCACTGAGGCTTTCTCCTTCTGACTCCCAAGAGGCCTTCTCTTGAGAGGTTTGTAGCTGTGATGGTCAGCTAGGCCCAAGGGCAGATGCTCAGGCTCATATATGTGGGTGGAGGCACAGGTGCCATGCATGGGGTGGGAGGGGGTAGGTATATACACAGCCTGAATGTGTGCGTGTCTCCTGACCTGTCTGTGTTCACCTCCAAGGCTGACTAACTGTAGAAATGGCAGATGAACTTTATTTTAGGTTGCTATTAAGCTCCCTACCAGTGGCACTAGTGGGAGGTCAGGGCATCTGCCGAGTATTCCTAGTGGTCTGGGGAAGACCCTGAAATCTGACCATCTCTGTGTAGATGTGACGCTATGGTATGTTCTAGTCCTTGGAGATGTCTTCATCAGGGACAATCCCTGCCTGTTTTGTTCTACTGAGGGTCTCCAATCTATCCCTTGATGTGGTCCCACAGGAAAAAACAAACTCGATTGGCATAAGGCAGAAGCGTGCAGAGCTAACCACAGGTCAGGGAATTGGATGCACATGGCTGCTCCCTCCAAGGACCTGGCTTTCCAGTAGGCCTAGCAAAAGCTCCTGAAAGCTCAGACTCATGTGCCGAGGAACCAGAAGAGCAACTGCTCCAAGGCTGCTCTCTCCCACTCTGAGGCCTTGACTTTACTGCTTCTAGCTCTGTCTAGTATCTAGCACTGCCTGGCTTAGGCCTGCTGCAGTTCCTTGCCAGGAAGGGGAGCATGGGGAGGGAGGGAAGAAGGGAATCCTTAATATCAGGGATCTCCCCACAGCACCTTTGCAGGGGGGTGTGAATATCACTCCTTTACCTTCCTTTTTTTCTGTATATTTTTCCCCTGTCCCCACTGAATGTCACCACAGCTGATGTGCCATCTGTACAGAATAGAAAACTGTCTCTCTCCCTCCCTGTGCACCCTCTGCAAAGTCAAAGGCTGTGACAGACGTGAAAAGGGACAAGGAAAACGTCACAGGCAGCGCTAAGAAAATCCATCCAGACCCCTGCTCCATACGGAGGAACACAGTTCCAGCTGTTCAGCCTTCAGAGTATGCAGAGTTTGAAGCTCCAGATGCTGTGGACTGACACGAGGCAAGTGCAGTTTTCTCAGAGCCCTTGAACAAGAAGGAATGGGTAGAATACACTGGTACGAAGAATCCTATTGCTCCTCATGATTATGCTGTTAACAGCCAAGCAGGGAGGAGTTTAATGAGCAAAGGTAGATGAGAAAAGGAAAACAGCTGAGACAAATGATCTTTAAATGTGATGGTCCATTAAACAAAAGCTCTCTTCTATGTTTCTTTCTTTGGCAGAAACAAAAGGGACCGTGGCCATAAGTAAGAGGCAACCCACTGACAATAGGAAGGATTTATGGAAAGCAACACACTCAATTTAGCAACTCCAACACCAAAGAGCAGAGTTATTTTGCATCAAGTAACTGAAGCGTAGGGTTTTGCAATGTTTTTGCATGAGGCAGACAGCTCTTCACAGCCCAAATCCTAGGAGCTTCTTGCTGTTTGAATATGAAGGACTGAGTGCTGTTTCTCCTGCACATCTGAACCCCTGCTGTCTCCAGTAGATGTTTTGGAATGCAGAAGTAAGAGTGGAGCAGACTGTAGGTCTCATACTAATGCATTCATGATCTTGTCTGGCCTGATTTCCTGATGATTGCTCTTTGGACTTTGATCCGGGTCGAAACTTTTACTTCTTACTGAATTGCAGGCCTGGAACAGACCATGAGAAATTAGCCCAACCAATTCCCCTTCACAAGGCAGAAGCAACTTCACCTGTGTCCCTCCTGCCAGCTGTCTTACCTATTTTAAAAGCATCTGAGTGATAGAAGCTCACACCGAAAACTGACCAGCCTTAGCAGCACTGCACAACCATTCCTGCATTTTTATTGTCATTATCCAGCCTGTCATCATCCTGTCCTACCCAGGCAGGATATGGAGAACAGATTATTTCCTTAATACTGATTTTTTAATAGGTTACCTTTCAGCTTTCCAACAACATGCAGGAAAAATCTCCATAACTTTCCTCTGTCTTATGAGGCAAATGACCACTCTGCATTTGTATAAATCATGTAATTGCAGGTGTGCTCTTCTACCTGGGGAAAAAAAAAGTCATCTCTTATATTTAAGATTGTATCTATTATTTATGAGAATTGTAAAGGCAAAAGACAGTTTTCACACACAAAATATCTAGTCCTCCAGGCGCTTGCCCTGCTAAGCTCTTTAGATGAGAAACTGGTCCTGCAGTTTTGCAGGAGTGGACAAAAGGCCCTGAAATTATTTGCCAATTCAGAATTTTTCAGGAATCAGTAAGACAGAATAGATGATTACATTGAATGTTAGGACATCTGAAGTTTGGATGGCAAGGGAATAATATGTTGACTATGCTTTTCTAGTTGAATATCACTTTTCTTCCTGGGGAACGAGCCCAGTCAGAAGTTACATTGCCCAGGACTGGAGGCTTTAGCTACTTGGTTGCTGTAGAAAGCATGCTGCTATCTCTCTCCATGAAAAAAATCTTAGCAACAGTCTCGGAAATAGCAGAATTAAACAGCCTGTTCTTTGGCCTTCTGAAAGGTTGGGTACAAAGGAACTAATACAAATTCTAGGATTCCCACAGAAAAGATGGTGCGGGATTGCTGTGATACAGGCTGCTGTGTTCTGCGCATGACCCTGCCGATGTCGTAAATGAGAATAAAGCAAGTGGTTTTTTTTTATTTTATTTTTATTTCCCCCACTGCTGCAGCAGAAGGTCCTCTATCTCTCAAACATCATTTGATCCAAGAGTGATCAAAATGACTTAAACCCAGCTTTCATCAAGACCCTCTCTGTTCCAAATGAGGATCTTGCACCGGTAGAACTGCCTATTCACAAAACTCATGGGAAGACAGCCAGTAAAATTCAGCATCCATATGGAATGTGCTTACTGGGTAAGAGATGGCAGCTGTATGTGTGGACAGGAGAAAGGCTGCTGAGAATTCATCTACAGCAGAATATTTACGTGCTGTCTTCTGTACCATTGTGTCTAATGATCAGTGGATGCCAAAATGTTGCAGTTGAGCAATATCGCGTTCCGTGCATACAAATCAATTGTCTGATTGATTGCCCTCAGACTGATTTTTGTTCTAAATTGCTGAAGTCCCATTACTTGGATGACATGGGTCAGAGAAATTAAAATCTCACTGATTATGTTGTTATAGAGCAACCTGAATCTGCAAAACAATGACCTGCATATTTGGTACCAGGGCATGCTGTGCCCTGGTATAATTGGCATGTGCCCGGTATAATTGACACTTTGAAGACATCTGCCTAATGCTAATCAGAGCAACCTACAAGGACACAGTGGTAAGGCAAGGACTGCTGGACATTCAGGAACTGGAAAGCATATCCCCTTTGCTGCTTGGGGTAAGAGGTTTTCTAAAACTCTTAGCTGACAGCAGGCTCTAGCTCTAAACTCAAGCACTTAAATTTGGGTGTCTGGCATGTTATGATTTTGTAGACCTAGACAATGGATGGAGTTTGGAGAGCTGATTCCTGAGTTGCAATGTCTTTTGAATGTTGTATTCACAAGATATTGAGTCCTGGAAGCCTAGTATATGTAAATACATGTTCTGCAAGCCTTTCACCCACCTGCCCTCTCATAAAATGACTTCACCCACTTTTTCTTCCATGCATTTCCTAGAGCTTTCTCAGTTCATTCCAGAGGGCCCACTCTGGCTTCCCAACTACTATATTCTCCTCATGTATCTATTCAAAGTGGTGACCAGTGTAACTGCTCGAAAACACCTCTCCATGGATGGACCTGGAAAGCTTCTGATGGCAAACAGCAATTTGTTGCTCATTCATGTTACATGGGCATGTAAACCCATGGAGAATGACCAGAAAAAAATGGGAGCTGGCTGTCTTTATAAATTTCCTCAAGTGCTTGGTAGGAAATGAAACATGCTCTTGCCAGTGACCTCTGAGACTGCAGTATAAAAATAACCTAACACATTTAAAAAGGAACAAGATGGGAAGGATGCATTTTGTGTCAATTCAGTCAAAAAGTCTTCCAAATTAGTTGCCTGAAGTGTTTGGGAAAGCTGGCAGAATATAATAGCACAGAGACTATTTTCTTGCTTCTCAGCAAAGACAGCATTAATCGTCTAGGCTTAATATAGCCTTCCACATGCCAACTGGGTGCAAAATTATGGCTAGTATTAGAAAACCACTTGCTGTGTGGACAGGCTTAAAGTGCAATAAGCTGTGGGATGTAGATGCAGATGAGGTATGCTTGAGGACAGACAGTGACCTTGAGACTTGTATGGCACATCTCTGGAGACACTGTGCCTCTCTGTTATGGACCCTGACAGAGATGGAGCTCTTCATCAGTGGTGGGGCAAGAGAGGACTTGGTTATGGAGTCAGTCTTGAATTCTGCAATTGAAGTATAGCTGGAGATGTCTGAGCGCAAGAGATTCACTGGAACTGACTGCTTTTATCATTATATCTATATGTATGATACATAGCTCATGCCAGGAAGGAAATATACAGCTCCAGGTGTTTGTAACATCACACATGGAAAAAAAAAAAAAAAAACATTGATGTGTAAGAATCCCCCATCCTCTTGTATGCCCAGCCGGTCTTGATTGGTGCCCCTTCCGCTAAATAGTTGCATTATTTTGATAGAAAGGGAGCACAAATATGGTTGGGAATCTTGTCAGATACCCAGTGCCTTAGTGCTTGGAATATGCAGCATATTACAAATAAGGTCAGACCCTTTGACACATGTACTGTAACATCCGTACAACACAGCTTGAAGACTGTTCCAGGATTACTGCCTAGTAGAGTGGGCTCAGTCATTTTGTGCTTATGTAACACCCTTTTTCTGTACATGATCTGCCCCAATCCTGCTTTTCCCTCAATAGATTTTCTCAAAAGTCATTAATAAACAGTTTTGACAGATAAGTTACAGGCTTTGCAGTGGCTTCTTTGCCATTATTTCTGTAGTTGGCCTCGTTGGTTATGCAGTGATCTCTCTCTGTAATCTCAGAGGCGAAGATTAATTTCAAGAGCAAGATAATAAATAAACTGTTCGTGAAGTCTTTTGGACAAATGTAAATCTTTGCTAAAATTAGAATACATTCAGCCCAGCATTTCCGTGGTTATCAAGAGATTCACATACAATGACATCATGCAGAGCAAATCAGGCAGAAGGCTGAGAGTCATGAATCAAGGTTTTTGATAGGCAACCAACACTAGTATTTAGGTAATTATCTCTGTACAGGATGTTCTGACATATCTGTCCTACATGTATTGCTGGTTATTGAGACAGCTTCTTCTTATTAGAGAAGCAAACCTTTAGTGCCTTAAATCCATAGGGCAATTGCATGAAGTGAATTGCAGAGCCACACACTGTCTTGGTGCAGATGTTGGGGCGCAGCTTGTACGAATCAGCGCGGCACTGCAAGTACAGAGCAGGGTGCCTACAGTTTCTTGTCGGACTTCTGGAAGGATGAAAGGTTTGACAACAGCAGTGGTATTGAGAGAAGCAAATGGAAAAGGGGAGGCAAGATTATCCCCATCATTTCTAATAGTCATCTCCTTCTATCAGTGACCAAATACCGTGAGCTCCTTGAGTGCCTGGTCTTCTGTTTCAGCCTGTATTTCTGCAGGTGCTGCTGCAGCGCTTGCCACTGAGGCCTGTCTGAGCTCCTGGGAGCAAGGCCTCAAGTCATTTTTCTTGACCTGGGACATGCCTGAATATTGTGCTGCCACTTGGCTACTTTTTGCTAACTGGCTGTTGCAGCTATGAGGAGGCATGTGCTCCTTCTTTTAGGAGTCCCTCTCCTGACCATGCTCAGGAAGGAGATAGGGAACTTGAGGAAGAGCAACTGATACATATTGAATGTTCTTGTTGTCACTAGTTGTGTTGGTTGTAGTGGCTGGGCTGTATCATGTCTGGGATCTGATTTCCTTCCCAGACTGAGATTAAGGACTGCAGTGGTGCTCCTCAGCTCTGGGTTGCCCTTTGGACCATGCAAGACAAGTGGATCCTGTCTCCAAAGAAGAGATGCACATGAATCTCTGCTCCTCTCATTAGGTCTCTTTGTCAAATTCTGTCTTGTTCAGACTTGGGGAGAAGTTTAATTGCCTGCCAGAACTCTAGTCCAGGCCTTGCAAAAACTGAGTTTATCTGTTTGCTGAAATAGTAATGTACAAGACTCTTGCTGTCATGTTGAGTACCATAGCCTTGCTTATCCGAACTCTGCCAGCTCGAGGCTGCTCATGGTGCTCTTTCTGTTGGAAGCTGCCTACCATTTCCACCTCCTTCTCCCGTTGCCCTTCCCCAGGCCAGGAAGGGCTGCATGGCTTTTAGGTGGGGGCAGATCATGGCAGATGCATGTTGTCCTTTGAGATTCACCCACTGTTTGGCTTAATTAATTCGGATGTGCTGCTGTTGCTATTATGGAAGAAACGTCAGGAGAAATTAGACCAGCTGGTAGCATGAAAGTGAGGGAAGCCAGCACTATGCGGTGCCTCAGTTTCCTAGAGAAGTTTGACTTGCTCTCCCAGCAGAGCTGGTGGGAGGCTGCCCGGCTGTGCATGGAAGAGGCTGACCCTTGTCTGCTGGAGTTGGCACAGCCTCCTCATACTGAGAAATGGGAGGGAACAGAGGGGAGCCATTCCCCAAACAAACCCAGTGGGGGATCCAGCCAGCAGCAACTGGCAGGGCTGGTTTTCGTGAGAGCCAGGGCAATTCGGGGATTCAGCTTGGCTCAAAGTGCCAGTTCACTGAAGCCTTGGGCTGCAGGGAGCTCTGGGGCCTCAGCTCAGCTCCTGTGTGAGGCAAGAAGCGCTTCTGAGTTGCTTCTTTATCTCCTTTTATTCTACCTGTCAGCACCTTCAGCTGCTGTTTCTCACCACTTCCTTCACCTTTGTATCTATTGACTTGAATTATTTCATACACTAATCATTTTTGCTGTATTTATCAGCAACTTTCATGCTTTTTCAAAGCAAACAGTGTTCGTATTTTGATGTTCCATTAGACCATCACATTTAAGCTCTTTCTTTTTCTGCAGTGATCTGATTTAAAAAAAAAAAAAAGAGAAGCTGCTGCAATAATAGACACTGCAGCTGCACAGTGCGGCTGCATTGTAAATACATATTTTCCCATTTTCCCCTATATGAGCATCTCCTCCTCTGTGCTTTCCTGTGGGACATGGAGCTTGTAACTCTGCAGATGCCACAAGCCTGGAATAGAATTACATTTATGGAGAACTGACTTTGACACTTAAATTTTGCTCAAAGTTGAGCAGTGTATTTTGTGCTATTCGTCTTGGGAATGCAAGCAAGTGAAATTTCCCTTCTGCTTGACGCATCGGTAAGAAAAGTCTCTTTGTTCTACTACAGATAAGCAATTAGTTTCCAAAGGGATGTTACACACATTTAAATGTTAAGATTTTGCCATGGTGCAGTATCTCCGGCTTGCCATGCTCAAAAATAATCAGGGCTGGCAAGCACCCATCTAGAAAGAATATATTTCTGATGAACTCAGTATTTTGAACCCACAGACTGTCTGCATATCCTGTTGCAGGCACTTGAGGTCTCAGAACTGCTGTCTTTTCTAGGCTCAGTGCAGGAGTCCAGAACTGGGAGGTCTCAAGGGAGCAGGCTATGAGTTGTGTCCACAGCCGAGAAGCAGGGCAGAGGCCAGGAGCTTGGAGAGAAGTATGACCAGGCAAACCAGAGGAGGAAGGAAAATGAGGGATAGCTTTGTGAGGAATGTGCCATCTCACAGGTCACAAATTCCTGCCTGCAACGCAGCTGCAGAAGGCTGGTGCTGCCTTTGGTAGCTGTGATGGCAGTAACTGCAGAGCACATTTAGGCATCTGCTCACTGTACCACTTCTTCTGGAGGCTTCCTAGGCACAGGGTAACCCAAGGCAGGAGGCTGCTGGAGGCAACAAAACAGTCATTGTGTCTTGCTCCCTCTACCCCCTGATGATTATGAGAAACAGGATGCAGGTAGCAGTCCCTAATACCCATTCATTAATTTCTCTCTTACGCTACTCTTTGCCGGAGATGCTGCTCTGCCAGGTTGAAAGCCATCAGGATGTATAAAACACTGGCTACATGTGCTCACAGCTGGGCTGCCTGTGTGCTGGATGAGGAGTTTTCAGGGAGTTTATGGAAAGAGGTAAGGAAACCAGGTAGGCATCACCGCTGCCTGGTTCCTAATGACCAGGAAGCCTTTGCCTTGCTGGGAGAGCTCCTGGAAGAATTCACTTGTCTGCTCTCCCCTTTCACACTGTGTCACTGAATGAGCTGGAGCTGCATCAAAGTGCTGCAACGCAGCACTTCTGCTTTTCTCTGGCTTTGCCATTGGTACATAAAAACACACAAAGAAAGAGGGAGATGGGCAATGGGGAGCCAGGGCACCAAGCATCTTGCCCCAAGTGGGATTGAGAGGGGTTATTTCTGATCCTTCCTATCTTGAAAGGACCCTTTCTCATTTTTCTGTGTGGCTCGCTGCTTGGGAAATCTACAGAGACCACCAAAGTGGAAACCTGTATTGTGTCAGAATTAAAATAATAAGCACTGAAGCTTCTGTGAGGTTCAGAGGGCTTGAGCCCATGTTCAGCACAAATGTGTGGCATTAGAGAAGCCACAGTCTTGAGTATGGCTGGACTAAAACTGCCCACAGGTTAGCATCTAGTCCACAAGAGTAGAGTTGCCAGCTTAGGGCATTTTAACAAAAGTGCAAGCTGAGTCTCCTGGTGCTTTTGAACTGGGGCCTGCCTTGCCTTTCAGATTACTTTGCAGCTGAGCAGATGAAGTGCAGAAATCGTCACAGCTCAAGATCCCAACCGTATACTCAAGAGCTATCTTGGGGCTTCTCAGCCATATCAGCAAGATGGACTGTTTCAACAATGAAGGACTGAGACTAGACCACCACTGTCCTGGCGTGGAAAAAGAGAAGAGCTGGAGTAACTGCCCTTGGTGGAAGGAAGCATTCCTCCTCCCTTGCCCTGTGTGTCTACAAGCCCATGTCCTACTGTCCTACACGTCTTCTGCTGGCTTGAGCACAGCAGTCACCATGGCTCAAAGAGTTGGCCTAGGTGAAGCAGATAGTGGGGCCACTGTCCCACATATTTCACTCCTTGGTCTAACCTACTTTGCCCAGGGGCTGGGTCTTGCATGTGGAAGTCCTTGTCCTCCTCTTCACAACTGTTGCTCTAGGCCCTGCAGGCCACTCAGCAAGCATGGTGCTTGCTGCATTGGGATTCATACAGCTTTTGGTAGGCAGTGATGCCACTTTCTTCAGTGGGTGAACAAGTGTATCTGCACTGATGGAAAAGATGGGTGCACCCACATGCCTGTCACTGCCACCTTGTTGGAAGCTACCAACTCTGCCAATCTGCCAGAAAAGCCGTTTCTGTGAGTTTTGTTCCCTAGCTTGAGCTGGAAAAATCACTGAGGTTAGCTCACATCAACCATTTCGTTGACTTCAGCTGATCTGTTTGATTTTTCCATTGCTTGAATTCAGGGGAGGCTCCCATGAACTGTTCTCCCAGCAGTGCTGTGTATACCCTATGTTCTGGCAGGGGAAGTGAGAGCAAGCTGAGGTGCATTTGCTTTTCCACTGGCATGGCTGAATCTGAAAGAAGGCAACTCTGCAAAGCCTAGGGCCTTTCTTGCACACAGCTCTGCCCTGGGTTAGTTAAAATAGTGTATTCTCCTCCCTAAGCAGTCTCATGCCAGCATAAAAATGGCTTAGACCTGCTTTTAATTCATAATTTCCTTACTGACTTAACTTGGATCATCGTAAGCTGCTTCCAATCCTATAGAGTACTTGGGAAGGAGGCGGGGGCTTTCAGTAAATGCATGTAAAACCAGCACAATTTTATGGGTGGGTAAGTTCTAAGCAACATGATGAAAAGTATATGAATATTCACAACCATTAAAGTCAAAATCAATATAGTGTAGATGGCCTAATAGGTTCCAGCAATGTGAGTCAAGTAGTAGGAACTGCTGTCAATGTCCATGGGAAAAAGATAAAGTTAATAAGAGAGAGAGAGAGGGAGGAAAAAAAAAGTATATTCACTCTGCATTATTCACCAGCCACAGCTTCTCCTCTGGGCGACCAAACTGGTAGGGGCTGGAATGCAATAGGCAAAGCAAAAGGTTTAGTGAACGTGACAATAGGAACCAAACAATTTTTCTTATTTTGCCAACTGCCCTAAAACTCTGCAGTGCATTGCTTGGTGTGGAGATGGTGTTTGTGAGATGTGACGGTGCCTCAGTGGTAACTATGGCATGCAGAGACACCGCTGAGACTTACCACTTCAGCTCTGAAAAACGCTGTAGAGGCTGGTTTCTCATTGTTGTACCATAGGAGCTCCTCAAAGGAAGGGGAGACGCTTCCCATAACGTACTGTGAGGCTGCAGGGTAGTAGAAGTGAAAGGACTAGCACTTGGCTGGGCCAGGAGGACTGACCTGCTGGTGGTTCCCATGCCCTTATAAGCATGCTCTTGGATACAACTCTACAAACTATCATTAGTGTCTCCCCACATTATGATAAGATTTGGTGACCAGCTCCTCTGGGCTCTTTAGTAAACCTGGCCCTAATTAGACTTCTTCCAAAATGTCAGCAGAGTCTTTGCACATTTGCTTCAATGTTATTAATTTACAACAGTTCCTTCAATTAGGAGAGTCCGTTAACTTGTAAAACTTTACTTATTTACATGGTTTCTTGGAGAGGGATTTTCTCAAAGCCTGACGATGATAAGCTTAGGCATTACAAATCCTCTTGCTGCTTTTGTCAACACGCAGGCCAAGAGCATTAATTGGAGAGGTGTTCTCTTCTCAGCTGTGGCCTTGCTCCAGTTCCCCGCTGCTGGGCCTGCCTGCGAGGCATTGGCATCCCCCCAAGCCTGGAGGATCTCTGCACACTGGTATTTACTTTTTTTTTTTTTCTTTCCCCTGAGACTGGAAACCCTGTTTGAAAGACAAGTTTCTTGCAAGCCACTTTTAGACAACTGGCAACACGATGCTGCCTTTGCCACAAATGCATATTGCTCTCCCTAAGGTGTGCACCATACCCATCCTTTCTGAGGAAAGGCATGGGGGTACACTTAGGCCACAAAGGAGGCTCTGAAACACGTTCCAAACAAGCGAAAAATTAATGTCCACATTATGCCTGCGGAAAAGAGCAACAGAGGACAAATCAGAGGACAGGGTGAGGAGGACTGGGAGGTTAGCGACCCCCAAGCTGCTGTCTTGATCGTGGTAGGTGGTGGTAGGGGATATGGTCTCAACTGGTTTGTGTGGGAGCCCCCACGTGTTTTCAGTCCCGTCCGGGTATCCAGCTCTTGTGTTGTTCACGTGGTGAATGTGGTAGGTAAATGCTGCTGCTCTGGGCGGTGCTGTTGTACATCAGCAATATGAGGAACTTGGCGCAACGTCCGCCCTGCTCCACCCCACCCCGACGTGTTATTTATGTGTGTGTCACTGCTGCAACTGAGGGTTAACAAAGAGTTTAAGTTAACCCAAGGCTTAACAAAGTTTCCTGCTGGTTACTGAGAGGAATCCTTTCGATGAATCCGAGTCTCCCTGATGCACAGACACTGTTGGAATATGGAGCAAGGAGTTGGAATCCAGTCAGGCTACTGGGACATATACTTCCCCTGTGATGGTTTCTCAAAGGCAGTAGTGGGGAATGAGAACTGTTCCTGGTGAATCAGCCCCCCAGCTGACTTGGGTCAGAAGGACATGGCCTCAGGCGGTAGGAAATGAAAGTTGTATCCAGCTGCAAGATGAAGCAATGAGAGAGACACAGAGTTTGACAGAGGTGATGTAGAACTGAATTATTGCCCGTTTCGACCCTATGTCCAATGCCTGCCAGTCTGGCTTCTTTATGTGCTGTTTGAGCATTATTCAGCATGTTAGTACACGCCCTCTTTGAAAACTGTGGAGACTGCTTTCTTATGCAGAAACTGCCGATTATGAGATTCCCAAATCAGCTGTTTCCTGAAATTGGATGCAACAGGTTCTCCCTGCATTAAGAGCTCCATGGTTTCATGAATGTGTCATGAATGTGTTGGCAGCCTTTGCTGCTTTGAAACCATTCGCTTCCTGAGGCAAACTAATTTTCCATGAG
Organism: Tinamus guttatus; assembly: GCF_000705375.1. Next base: position 132,046 of record NW_010577939.1, read on the forward strand.
AGCCAAAGTGAAAGCAAAGTTTTTGCGGCCCTTCACCCCGGCGAACTTCCACAGGTGTCACTGCAAGAACGAATAGGTGTTAACACGTATGCAAGGATGTTGCTAGGAAACTTGTGAGAGCTAAATGGGGAAATGCTGTTAGCAGAGGCAAGTGACAAAGCCTAGAAAGTCTTAACTTGCAGCTTTACTGAGGGCTGTGATTACAACAACTGGGCCAACCGGAGAACTCTGGGAGGTCATCCTTGGTGTCAGAGGGCCTACTTAATATGCTACAGAAAAAATAGTATTTCTCCTTGGTGAGACTCTGCTGTAGCTCTGTCCCGAACAAGTTATCCTGTGCCATCTGCCTCTGCAAAAAGGTAAGCAAGTGCTTTTTTTTTCTGGATTAGCCTATGGGAACTCTCCTCTGACCCAAGGTGATTTTTTTTTTAATGAGCGTTTCCTTCCTGTTTCCTTTCCTTTCCTTTGAACTGCAAAGTTCAAGAGGCCTATACAGCACAAGAGATGTAAAGCCAATATTTTTAGCTTGAAAGAGACCAGAAAATTTTCTGCTTGAGCTCCTTGTAGATACATTTAATATATGACCTTCTCCAGCTTTTACTGGTTTCCTCTCCAAAAGTCACATAATTTCTGTACCAAATGCTGCTCTTCTCACCAATATGGAACTGGGTCTTTTTCCAAAGGGTGAGGGAGTCCTTGCCCTCTTTTGTCAAAACTGTAATTGTGCATGTTATGTGTTTCCCAACCAATATAAAATTAGGGCTGCCAGTCCTGGGTACCCTTCTTTAGTACCAAGTAACACTGGGACATCCTGTTCTTTAGCATCTCTTCCAGCTTCCTAAATGCATAATATTTCAATACTTCAGGATATCACTTGAGTGACAGCATAAGCTTTTTTTCGTTTGTGTTGGGAAGGGACTTGTTCCTTGTATGTCCTGCTGCATAATTCCTTTATGTGACTCATCCTAAAGGAGCCCTGATAGCTTTTTAGCCCATCACATGCCAATTGCTGGTGCTGAAGGAGAAACAAAGTAACAAAAAAGTTTGTTAGCTTAAAATACTTACTGGAGCAATACTCACATTCCCTGCTTCCTAGTGTTCAAACCCAGAAACTTTTTGGAGGTCCTGAATAGGGTTTTGTGTGCTCAAAAGATTGTCTGATATTTCCATCCCTTATCTGATCTAATAAAAAATAATTCCATTCCCTACAAACCTTGTCTCATCTACAGCCAAAGCCTTCAACAGCTACAACAATACTACTACTGTCAGCGCAGTTGCCTCCATTTCAATGAATCCAACTGTGCAGAACTCAAAGGGAATTAGCCGTGCAACCCTTCAAAATGACTCAAATGCATTTCTATGCACAAAACCATCATAGCATTTAAAACATGAGTCTTTTCAGGACATATCCCCTTTGTGCAGCTGGGAATTGCCCTTCTCTAATAGCATGAGGCTCCCATTTCTATCCTCTTCATGGCCATCAGACATCAAAGATGAGTGGGTTTTTTATTGTATGGAGGGTTTTTTTTGTGCCTGGAAAAGCTTCACTAGCCCAAGGCTGAAGCTGAGTCTCATCTGTCCTGAGTGTGGATAGTTTGGGTAGAAATGCCTTTGAAACTGATGAGTTATTTGTAACACTAGAATACATCTCTGTGAAGATGGATTAATGGGTAGAATACAGCTGAGCTCGTGCAAGGTGCATGATTAATTTTGTTTTGACAGGGCTGTATAATTTATAGCCTGGATCACACCTCCAGTTAGGCATATCACAGAGGTATTCTCTCTTTCTACAGGGGTAGAGCCTTGTCTTACCACACCTGAATGTCAGCCCCAGTGTGCCTGATGCCCAATTGTTATTTCTGTACAAACAGAAATAACAATTCAGCGTGAGAAAGATCTCCTGAAAAATGATGCAACTATTTTGGAAGCTACTGCTGCTCAGTGGTAAAATATTAGAGTTTCCAGACTTAATGAATTCTGGACTCTATCTCCACAGATGTCCCAGGTTTTATCTGCATGGCCATTCCCTTTTGGAGACCAGGTTTGGTTATGGAAACAGATAAGCTAAGGAAGGCTATTTAAGAGGGCAGGAGAAACATTGCGAATGTGGATGTCTAATGATGTTGTAGATTATGGGTTTTTTCAGTGCCAGGGTCACCAGACACTGCTATTTTGCTCGTGAGGAACCTGTGGGTTCCTTCCTTCTCGCAGGGTGAAACTGTAGCACAGGGCTATAAAGAAAGAAAGTGAATTTGCTTGTAAAGGAGGCAGCTCGTGTCAGTCAGAAATAAGCCACTATGCCTCACTATGGTCATGTCAGAGGAGTTCAAGGAAAATGAACTAGGATGGTTCAAGGTTTGCCCCTTGCTGGAGCTCCTGTCTCCTGTGAGGGCGTTAGCTGCCCTTGCTGTGCGCTCACCTCTCAAAGCCCAGCAGCCTAGGGAAAGCAGCCACTGAATGCAGGCTTGGACTAAACTGCGGCCCCGTAGGCTCTGATGGGGGTCAGTAGCATCCTCCTCCAGCCCCGTGACAGGTCAGCGGTTGAGAGCGAGCCCTGCCGCTGCTGTCGCTGCACTCGAGCCATGCCGAGATGTGCCTGCTCCGCAGCTACCTGTAGCTGTAGTGAGGCCACTGCGGGAGACCTGACGTGCACCTCCACATCGCACCTCTGGGCTGCTGTTCACTGCACAGCTTGTGCTCCCCTTGCTAGTCATTTAGGAAGTATCTCTGCATAAATCAGAATGCAGGGAAATAACTTAGCATCTCTGCCAGGTGTCTGTTTTCTTGTAGTGTTTCCCGGTATTTGAGACTAGATCGGTAATGAGCAGAGAAAACTGCAGTGCTATATTTGTGTGGAAGTGAGATGCCAGCTCCTTAAGTATTCATTTAATGGGCTGCAGGCCAAGGCATTTCTGGCCCTTGACTGCCTGTTGCTTGCTGCATTTCCTCACTCCAGTGGGGATTTTGAATCCAACAACACTTATGCATCACTGCATGGTCCTTGATTTTGCTAGCAGTGTGTGAACAGCGAGGAATGGACCTAAGAAGAAAAGAATTAATAGCGGTGTTCATCCAGGGAGGGTCAAGATCTGCTCTGTGGATTTGGGCTCCCTGTGGTATAGTTGAGATAAGGACTGTGCGCTTGACTCTTCATGGAATCAAGGTCCATTTTATGAGATGCTTATAAATAATATGGTCTATATCCACTTGTCTGTGCCTTTATAGAGAAACATAGCTGCTTTGTTCTCTTTCAGGAGAAAGATTCATCCTTGGAGATTACGGCTCCTTGAAACCATTTTAGAACACAGTATCCCTGGTAACTGGAACTGATGGCATTTCTATACTCAGAAGAAACTTGTGGCATGTTAAAATGGGACTTGAACAGGTGGGGGAGGATACTTCAGGAAAAGCTGCTCTGAGCCACTGGAGGTAGGTTCAGAAACCCATATGAGGTGTCCAAACTTAACCTTATGCTGAAGTGTAAAGCCAGTGGTCAGGCTATAATACAGGTATTTTTTCATAAAATTAGGAGAGTCACTTAGGCCTTGTCTGTGCATGCATACATTTTAAGTTGTTCAACTAAATTGGTTCATACCACTTTTGAGGAAACTTGGGTTGGTAATCATGCCCTGTATCAGCGTAGGCTTGCGGTGATTCTTTCTTTACTGATTAAATTATATTAAGATCAAGCCCTCTTGGTCAATGACCTCGAGGCTTTGGTTCACTACCACATGTATAAATGTGGAGCAGCTGAGGAATCTGGATTTCTTGAGCCAGGAGAAGAGCAGGCTTCCGGGGGAAGCAGCCCCTCGAAACCTTGTCATACATATGCAGAATTCATTAAAAAGATGTAGGCAGGCTCTTAATTTGGGTGCATGGTGGAAGATTGAAAGATGATAGTCGTAACTTGAAATAGGGGTTCTGTCTGATTATAAGGTAATCATTTCTTACCCTGAGGATACTTCATCTCTAGAACTGGTTGCCCAAAGAGGTTGTGGAGTCTGTGACCTTGGAGGTTTTTGAGGGCTGATTGGACAAAGCCTGGAGCAACCTGCTCCGAACTGAACACTCACCCTGCTGAAATAGTTATTCTCCTGGTTATGTTTTTGAACTAAGATTTTTTTTTTTAATTACTATTTTGGGGTCAGTTTAGTTACCTCATAGACTACATTTTTTTAATTCAAAGCTTTAAGGAAAAAAAAAAAACTTCCAAAATCCTTCTTTGGGAGGAAATAGGACTGGCATCTCTCCACAAAAAGATTAAATGTCGAGAAAAACACTGTAGCTAAAAATCATTTGCAAATCCTGGACCTGATCTGTGTAAAAGCTCCTCTTTTAGAGGTATCTGGGTACAATTATACTGGGAATCGTAACTAGGATTTCTCAGATTTATTTCAAATTCGTGTTACACTTTTACCCTAAGGACCCACAAGTAATGAGCACCTCATCCCCCTCTCCACTCCCCAATAGCTTGGTCTGGTGCATGCCTTTGAAGAACATACAGACTAATTTAAAAGTGAATTTATTATTAAGGGTTTTAGCTAAACTGAATTGAATCTATGCAATGGATCTGATATTCCAATTGGTTTCCAAAAAAACTAACCCTCCATAATTCTGCAGCTGGGTATGAAGGGCTGCATTCTCCCCCAGGGGCACATGCTCCTTCTGGCTGCCCATCACCGGGCTGCAGGTTGCTGCTGCCTCATGTCTTTTGGGACTCCCAGTTTTTTTAAAGTGCAGCCTTGAAGGAAGTCACGCAGCCCATCTTCCTGCACAGGGTGGCCTAGTGGCCTGCTAAATGCATTGCAACGTTGCTGGTGACAGGTCACAGGCTTCATACTGCCTTTGCGAGGGCTGAGGAACTTGCCAGGCTTTGTCTTGAAGTGCCTTGGTGTGCTTGGAGCTTATTTAGCTGCAAAGGCTTCCCCTCCCCCTGCCCCGAGGATCAGGTGGCTACTGCCTAATTTGTTTTACTTTTGCTTATCGTCGTACAGTCATGTGATATGGCCAGAATTTTTATATAGATAGTGCTAACACATCATTCTTCTGTGTTGAATGGAGTGGTTATGACCCCAGCATACTGATAGAACGTCGAGAAATAGAAGCGTGGCGTGATAAGAGCAGCCTTGAAAGATGGGATGCAGCACACAGCGTAGAGCAGAACAGGCATGGGATGATAAGAACGGGAGGGCAGTCTAATGCCAGAGACTTCAGGTCTATAAACAACTCACTGGTGATCAGATGAAGAAATGCAGGCCTGAGAATGGGGGGAAGTCAGTTTTAAGAGGAGGAGAGAGGGGGGAAAAAAAATCGAACATGGGTAAAACACTCCACCATATAGTATAGTTTTTGGATGTAACGTAGAATTGAAGACTGAATATGGAAGAACAAGGCATAAAACCTTTCTAGCAAATGTATAAGAATAGCTCTAAGTGGTCATAGAGGGAGGAGAAAGAACCTGTAAGCAGGATGCTGCTCCCAGCAAAGTAGGGAAAAAAGGGAAGTATGCCACAAAATATGTAAAAACAATTTTAACTCTATTGTCACTGAGACTTTTTCTATTTAATAATATCTTTTAAAACATCTTTTCTGTAATAGTTAGATCTGAACTAATAATATTTCTTTCATTAGACTGCTAAGATTTCAATTACACTGACAATAAATTCTTGGCTTTGCATGTAAGGTCCGCTTCTTTTTTGCCTGTAACAAGAATCTGAGCTCAATGGGAGCATTCTCCTGGTGAGTGTTAGCTATGTAAAAAATTAAAAAATAATGACTGAAATAAGTAATAAATCATTGACCTCTTTCTTGTGCTGTCTCTCAATGAAACACATTTTCCTCTCTCCCTCCCCGCAAACTTGCAATATTGCAGTACACTAAGCTTCTCGTGTGCTGTTTTCTGGGGCAACAAGTGAGAGACAAGAGTGCAAGTCATAAGGCCTTTGGGACAAATGTGAGATGCTGTTATCCTTGAAGGGTGGGAAACAGAGGGATATTAGAAATAACCAACACTGTTGGTTGAGTGTGGGATGGAATCTTGCATCTATTCAGCTGCCTCTGTCCTTTTCCATCTTTATTTCCCTTTCCTTAATGTGAAAAAGCCCCGGTTGAGATTCTTGGGGACTTGACTTCCATGTTTAATGGCTATCTGTACAGTCTCTGCTGTGCTGCAGCCCGGCTCCAAAGCAGAAAACAGTGTGACCCATTGTGCCTCAGACCTATTGCTAACATAAACAAAAAGGCAATTGGCATAGTTGTAGTACTTTTATTAACTTACTTATTTTTATTACTGCTAAGCAATTCATGCTAGGTACTTGCTGAGACCGCTGTTCTCATTTCTCATACTGTAACTGTAGCGTTGTTGAAGACATTCATTTCCATTCACCTTTAGGAGTTTAATTTGCATAATCATTTTTTTTCTCACAAGGCTTCAGAATGGGCTGATCTGGACTCTCGACTTCAAAATATCTTAACTGTGCTTTTCAATATGCGCACAATGCTGTTAGATAGAACAAAACGTTCTTGTTGTGTTACCATAGAGACATTCAGGGTCTAAGAATGGTTCTTGCTCCAAATCTGGCTGTTAAAGGGACAAGGGTCTGTTAAAATGTGATGGAGGGTCTAGTCCTTAACCAGGCGGCTGATCTGGACTCTCGACTTCAAAATATCTTAACTGTGCTTTTCAATATGCGCACAATGCTGTTAGATAGAACAAAACGTTCTTGTTGTGTTACCATAGAGACATTCAGGGTCTAAGAATGGTTCTTGCTCCAAATCTGGCTGTTAAAGGGACAAGGGTCTGTTAAAATGTGATGGAGGGTCTAGTCCTTAACCAGGCGTTGGTATAAATCAGCACTGTCAGGGTGAACTGAACTGGCAGTCCCAGTGTAGTTCTTTGTAGGCCGCGCTCCCCAGTCCAGCTGGCCCAAAGGGGCTGTTGTCTTGGTATTTTCATCAAGGGAAAAAAAAATAAAAGGGGACCAGGGAGAAGGGAGAAAAGGTCCATAAATAAGTCCCAGGAAATTCACTTAAAAACATTAAATCGCCTTACGCTTTTCCCTCATTCCCCCACCCTTTTAATTTGAGGACTAATTAAGAAAAGATTTTTCTTTTGCATTTAGATGACTGAACTTTGCTTTTAAGTATACATTTTTTAAGCTGCACTAAATGAAAGCAGCAGCAGGGGTAGGTGCCAGGCTGACAACTTTGCTCTGGAGACCGAAGTCTTACGTTCTTATTTGGAAGGCTAACAGTGGGACTGTAGCTGCCTCCTTGTATTGACCTGGAGAAAACCCGCTTAGAGGCCTGCGAGAACGGAACGCGATCTGAGCCCACTGAGGGTTTTAGTCATGGCACTGTAATTGCGAGTGGTAATGATGGTTTTGTGCAGTGGAGGGAAAAGAAAATGTCTCACTGTGTACATAAAGGGAAGCAAAATAGCCCTGGTTGAGAGTAGATTCAGCAACAAAACCTTCTGGCAGTTAGCGCTGTCTTTGTTTTGGACTACAGTGTCTGGGCTAGGCACGTAAGCATGCAAGTCCTACTTGCTCACTCATTTAAAAGCCCTACTGCAAAAAAGAGGGGCAGTACTTGGATAGTTAACTGGGGTGGGCCTTGGGATTATAACCGCTAAACTGGTATTTAATTGGTGCTGGTGAACACGTTCTGGAACGCCAGCTTTTACTGTTGCGTGGCTTTGTGGCAGGCACAACCACGTCTGCTGTTAGAGGTGGAGCTGCCTGTCCCCCTGCTGGGGCCGCGCCCGCCTGCGTCCAGGCTCTTGGGGCCTCCTCGCTCCGGAGTCAGGTGAGGGCAAGAGCCAAAGGCTTCCGGCTTCCTCTTCTGCCTTAAGTTCTCATCTCAAGGGGCCAACCTGGCAAATGTTGGCACTGCAAGCTGTCTACAAAAGGATACGCCTACCATTTCTGCCCTTCAAGTGAAATAAACCCTCCTGGTCTAGCCTAAGGTGAGCTACGCATAGCTGCCTTTCATAGGAAGCCATGGCATATTGTGCCAAAGAGTAAGTTAAGGAGAGATCAATTCTTGTACATCCAAAATACCGTTAACTCCACAGACTCCCTGAGCTCTGACAAATACCATGTGGCCCATGGCTAGCACTAGGCCACAGCAGGCTATGTTGTCAGTAATAGCTTGGAAATTTGCATTCCTGTTAGCAGAGACTTACAGAGTGTTTTAGACTCTTTCTGTAATAGGTAAAATGAAGATCAGCTGGCAATTTCTCAGCACTACAACAAATCTTTTTAAGAGCGAAATTTTGGTGAGTCTCAAATGGAACAGGGGCATCTAGTAAATCAAACCAAGCATGTAGAAGTACAAGCTTTTGTATTTTCTTTTTTTCTTATGTTGCTTTCTGCTTATGTTGTTTCGTCCTTATGTTTTGCAAAGATAAGATCTCATGTGGTTCCTTGGTTTCGCAGGAATTATCCTTGGGATGTGATTGGCTTCCTGTGTTGGAAGAGTGAGGCAGGCCCTGAAGGCACTTGTGGGGTGCGGTGCATGCTCCCAGAAACATTAACAGTCACTTCAGTAAGATGCTAATAAGTAGCATCATACCTTGTACGTGTAAAAAGTGCCTTCCACCAGAGGAGCCCTGCTCAAATTAGCCTTTAGGTCAGTAAAACATGACCACCCTAAACATCGGAGCTATCTCCTGCCTTGTTCCAACAGGGATACTTTGCTCATTTGCAGAGTATTATTATATTGTATTCCTCCAGCCAAGAAACCCTGCTGCATGGGGAGCAGAGATGAGTGTGGTACTGTGGACTTGGAAAAGTTGGTGTTAAGATGATAAACCTTGCTGGACATCCCTGCCTTGCACTCTCCAGACTACCCAGTATCTCCCCAGGGTTTTCCTCATTGCTTGGGAAATCTCCGGAGATTCTAGAAAACTTGTAGAAGTAGCACAGTAATTTAATCCAGTAATTTATCAATAAAGTCATCATTAGCCACACCAATATTAAGCAAAGTGGCCGTATGTCCATTGGCACAGTTACTTTAGCATCCTGTCTCATCAGCCTCTTCATTCATTTTTAGTTTCGGTACAGGAAAAGGCTGAAAACTAGGTGACTGAGAGAATGTTATGTGTGGTTACTATTTACCAATGAACTTCAAACAGTGAAGATCTATAGGAAGATGCAATACCTTTCCTTCGACCGGAGGATATAATAAACCAGATGAATTTTCAGGTAAAGAAAGAAGTCCCTCTTCAGGTCAACGTGCCCCAAAGCGTGTTGGTGTTTTCCGGTATATTGGATGGTCTAGTAGAAGTTATTGCTTCTCTGTAGAAATTGCACCTCACTTATGTCTTTAGATTATCACATATAGAGCAATGCTACTACTGAACGAGATTGTCTTTTTAAGGCCCGTTTTGTATCACAACTGTAGGAATGTGTCCACATGAGTGCTAACTTTAATGTATTTCTTCCCAACTTTGCCATCTATTTATTTTCTGTCACAGCTGTGTGTAATAAATTCCTTTAGCTGTTCTGGGAGGGAAAAATGGAAGAGTGATTGACTTTCATTTTCTGAGCTTTATGGGGTGTACTACTTAGAAGACTTGTCATTACCTTCATTTGCCGATGTTTAGTTGAAGATTTAATTCACCTACTGTAATGATTTGGGGGAATCTGTCAATGTACGATTTAGAAACTTATTATGTAAATGGCAGTATTATGAAATGTTTTTAGGTGGATGCAGAATCTCCTGTTTGCTAACAGAGGTTGTAGCATGTATTTGACAAAGTATAATGGGCAGTTGCTAACCACATCAAGAACACTGTGTCCAAAACAAACCAGAAAGAAAAAAAAATGTAGTTGAAGCTCTTGGGAACAAATGTATTCCAAGCATATCTGTGTGGATTGGGATTGGGGGAGAAAGGTGAGAAAGAAGACAGAGATTTTAAAGTGCTGAATCAAAAGCTTTAGTGTTGTACACTAAACTGAAATGCAGGGGGTCTCTGGGCAGGGTGCAGAGAGAGAGGAGAAGTTTTACAGCTGAGAAGGTCTGCTTTTACTGTGGGAGCTGCCAGGGTAAACTTGGAAGATGTAGAAAAGACACTGGGATGCTCCAAGTGGTCAGAAAACAGAGATGGGAAGTAAATGCATTTATTTCCCATGCTACAGAAGAAAAGAGTAATTTGTAAGCAAAGTCAGGGTTTCCAAAGTGCCTGTGATTAGGAAATTGGGAAAACCAGCCTGCCTAAAAAGGTGGAAAGGTTTGGGGGCTCAGCCTGGGTACTTTGCAAAGATGGGCTGAGTGTCTTACCCCCTGAGAAAGGGGATGAGGAGGGAGACTGTGCTCAAAGGGCAGGTCAAAGTGGCATTGGAAAGAACTGGCGCAATGGCCTACTTTAGCTGAGAAGTTTGAAAGTAGGCCTAATCCATCTGGGTTTCCATGGACACATCCTCTTTTACCATCTGGCATTTAAGGAGCACAGAAATACATCTGTTATTTGAGGTTTGTTTTCCTTAGGTATTCACAAGGTCTTCATGTGTGGCTGACGAGGGCAGCTCATGTACATGAGGGCTGAGGTTACCCCATGCATGGTGAACACTTGCCTGAAACCCTGTTTTGGCAATTTGTTGAACTCACGGAGCCTCTGTTGCACTGCACCTAATTCTGCATGACAAAACCCCAGGCACAGCTGTGATAGCTCATAGGGAGACCGAGTGGACATAGAGGACCAACTCAGGCAACCTAGCACATACCTACCTCTCTGGGTTGGGCCTCCTGCTAATTGCAGTAGGAAGCTTTCAGAAGCACAAGATCTTTGGTACTCAAGTCACTATTCCTATATAGCTGTCACTGTGGCCAGAAGAAAAAATATCCAAGGATGGATGAATTAACAGATTTTTTTTCCTGGCTAGTGATATCTGTATTATGTAGATGCAGGTGTTCAGCAAAATAAATATAAGTTTTTGTTTCCCTTGTTTTGCCGAAGAGGGATAGAGGTAGTTAATTGGGTGTATCTCTGAAGATCTGTCATATTTCTTCTCAAGTAGAATTAAAACTGTTCAATCTGCAAACTCTATTTCCTCTGTCAAAAGGAGATAATTAATTCCACAAGCTCTGAAGTTATTAATGATCCAGTGAGCAAATTTTATCCATCTCTTTATATCTTGGAAGGACAGATCACTGAGGTTGATTTTGATCAATTTGTAAGCAATGTCACCTTCAATAAATTCCTGTCTGACAACAGATAACCCAATAACAAGCTGGAAGACAGGAAAGGTGAGGTAAGATTTGGCATCTAACAGAGCTCTTGAACCCAACTGCAACCCATTTTTTTTAAGAGCTATGTTTGGGAGTGGGGACAGTGGGAGGAAAAAAACAAAACACAGCCTTCTCTTCAAATTCATTTCAGAAAGATATATTTCCCCAAGACATGAGAATTGCATTACTTATCATAATTCTTTCAAAGGAAAAGGCAGGCAAGAGTGGTTTAGTTTTTCTCTGGCTCTCTTTGCCCAGCTTAGCATGCAAAGTCCTGGCAAATATCTTGACCATTCACTTTAAGGATCTCATATCTGTTCTTGTGTGCAATGTAAGAGGGAGAATTGCAGTGGTCAGCTGCCAGCATCTGATGCCAGGGATATTGCAAATGTACCTCCTCTATCTACAATGTGTTATTCCATCAGTGCCAAGGGAGGAGGTATCAATGTTCACTGATGGGCAAATAGACTGCTAGAGCAGCAAATATATGCCTGCTCTCAGCTTTAGGATCCAACCAGCTGGAGTATGTTGTACTCACTAAATGAATGGTTGGCATAAGCCTCATATTTTTAGGGAGGCTCAAGGACAAGTCAAGCAGAAATTCAGTGTTTCAGGAACAGTATCTCACCTTCCGTGTTCTGTTTGTGCAATGTGAGCTATTTTTGGAAGTGGTGTTGAGGTGGAGAGGGGACTAGGGTAGGAGGACTGCTTGGAGCACCTGAGGACTATTATCCCCTGTGGCTTCTCCATCCTTCTGCAGCATGGCCACAGATTATTCCTTCAGCTGCTGCAAGAAGCAGTTAAAATCACTTGCTGTGTCACTGTGTTAGGCAGGTATGACATAGTATCTGTTGTGGTAGCCAGACACTAAAGATGATTAAAATACTCACTGCTTCTACCAACTTGAGTCAGAAGGGAGTCATTTGGGCTCATTCTGGGTAGAAATGCTTTCTCTGACCACCAGGCTCCTGATTCACATTATGCTCACTCTGCTCTTTAGGAAGCACATTAATTCAGCTGCTGTACAAGCGAAAGGGATTTTTGCTGTTTACCTGCCAGTTGATACACAGCAGGATACAAGGGACAGTGCAAGGCGAGCCAGGATGGCATTTGCCAAATGCAGTGTGCCCTTATACTCAGAAATATACTTATTTCCATTAGGTCAAGAGAGCTTCCAAGTCCTGGCAGATGAGATCAGTGCAGCAGCTCTGGGGAGAATAGGTGTTTCTTCTTCTCCTTGCTTGCTTTGCTTTTGCCTCTCTAGAGGTGTCATCCCTAGAAGTTATCTGAAGGAGTAAGGAGAGCAGCAGACCACTGTGCCAAATGTACTGTGTGCTCTCTTCTTTTGACTTTGACGAAGGAGATTCTTCATCAAGAATTCTTGGGCTCTCACTGTGGTTTGGAGCATGGACGTACCCATTGCATTGCTCCAGGCAGTTGCTCTACCTACCCACGAGTAGGGGGACCTTCTGGAACCACTGTTGATCATGAAGAACATCATGTTCCCCTACCCCCTTCATCCATCAGGTCAACTGAAGGAAATGGAAATGGTCTGACCGAGTCTGAGGAAACTTCAGCCCTTGCATTGGCAGAGAATGAGGGCAGCAGCTGGGCTATGATGATCCCCTTGGTGCTCTTTTGAAGAATTATGTCTTAGCTGCTTGAGTAGGTGCCAAGAGCTGACTCTACAGTGGCACCTTAGAGCAAAACTTTCTCTCAACCCTCCTGCCCACGTCAGGCACGAGCAGAGGGTGTTTCACAAGAGTGCTAGACCTATGAGAGCATCCACACTGTCAGGTTTAATGCCTGAGGACATATAGCAGGCACCTGACAGACTAGCTGCATCTCCTAAATCGCTGTGCCGTGCCTTCTCGCTTTGTTGTACAATCCCTCATTCAATAAAATCTCAGCCCACATGGAAGTCATCAGGAATTGTGCTGTCTGATGGGACAGAAGTTCAACCATGGCTCCTCATGAAGTGTCTTTTTTTTTTTTTAATGAAGAAAATTAGTAAATGTGGACTGCCTGGGTGGCATTTTCACCTAGTGCTTTTGTGCCAAAGCTGCCCCCTGATGCTGGGCTTAAACTAGGTCACTAGCT
>NW_010577939.1:147292-167524 GCF_000705375.1 Tinamus guttatus
GGCGCCCCGCGGCACGCGGCCATGAGGGCAACGGAGGCACCGCCGGAGCGCCAGGCGTCCCGGCTCATCTGCTTATGAGATGGCGGTGTCTGATGGCCGGTAACCTCCCAACGCAACCGCTCCGCCACTCCGCGGCGGCAGCGTTCAGAGCAGGCCAGCCCTGTTGTGTTTTGGGGAGATCCACCACGTAACGTTGTGAGGGCTGCTGGGTTGTGCGCGGGTCCAGCACCACGCAGGTTCGTTGAGTTTTGTCCGCCCAGCAGCATGGGAGGATCCCTCACAACCTGGGAGCCGGGCAGTGTCCCCCTGGCAGAACAGGAGGGCAGCGAAACGTAACGGGATCTGCCACAAGAAGGCCATGAACATCACGTGTGCAGATCTCAGCAGGGTCTGGACCAGACTTCCTTGCAGTGTGGAGTGGGATGGATCCGGCTGGTTTGGTGGCTGTGCCTGGTTTTGACTCTACTGCGAGGTGCAGCAAGCTCTTCCCCTCTGCACGGGACCAACGTGCGTAGCGGATACAGTGAACTTCTCAGGAACGCCTCACATGCAAAGACACCCCAAGTCCTATTTTCAGAAAGTGTTTAGGAATGTGAGTTGCTGGGAATTTCACCTGCTGGCTTCAAAGAGAGAAACTGCGGGAAATAAAAAGTTGATTAGCATTTAACTGGAACGGATAATCTAAGCTGTTTCACACTTCATGCTATTTGTTTACTTTTTGCACCTCTCAGAGTTTGGAAAGTGTGTTCAGTGAAGTTCACTTTTGGGTTCCCAGTGCCCCAGCTTTTCGGTTGCAGACATTGCAAAGATACAGAAAAATACTATGCCTACTGCAGTTACAAACGCTTAAGTGGTGGAGTGTTTCTGTTAGTATGATAACTGTGCTAAAACATATAACAGTGACCAAAGGAAAGGGTAAAATTAAAGAGGCTTTTTATTGTCTCTTTAGAAGAAAAGATTGACTCTGGGTTGAGGATATACTGGGACAATGATAATGGAGAGTACCAGCCACGTAAACACACCATTGCATAACATATTTGTATGCAGGAACATAATGTTTTTTCTTGCACTTTCTTTAAGGTTTAAGGATACCTGAAAGTACCATCTGTCTCTCTAGACTTTTTTTTTTTTTAATCTTAAGAAGAGTCCTTAGGAGCTAGTAGTAGATGGAAATAACTATGGTACATGGTCACTTCTGTGTTACCTGTCAGTATACCCATAAGTTTTTTGGTTGTTCTTGAAACTGGAAAGAAACCCCTCATGAAGCATAAGGAACAGACCTGCACTCATGCAAGCTGCCATAAAAATGGGAGAGTTTGTTCTAAATAACTTTTGCAGGGAAACAGTAAGTGTATTTCTATTCTGAATTGCAAAGTTGGATTTGGAAGAATGATTTTTTTCCTTCTGATACTTTCAGTTGGTTTAGGGGAGGAAAAAAAAAAGATGGAAAGGTAACTGGTGGTAGAATGGAGCTAAATGTAGGCTGAAAAGTTCAGAAGTTAAAGGATCAGAAAGAGTAAAAGTGTATAATTGGCGGAAATGTTTAATGCCAAACGAATGAAAAATGTGCAGGCAAGAAAAGTCCCTGGAGGTCATTTTGTCATTTGTACACTTTATGTCTGTGGTGAAGTACAGTCAGAGTTTGTAGTGAAATGTCATTCAACTATTACAGACTCACTTTCTTGTGTTTTGTAATTTGTCAAATAACAACTTTTCACAAATGCTTATTCTTTTCTAACAAGAGCTAGATGGCTGCTTTCACAGGGTTTATGATACCCATATTGAATACCCTTGGGGCAGAGGCAGTCTTGGTTTTCCCTCTAAAGCATCATGAGTGTAATATCTTTTGTGGAAATAATATTTTTCAGAGTCTCTAAAGAACTATCTAGAAGGATGGGAGGGAATTCTGCTGAAGAGTTTTGAATCCAAACCCGTGATGGCGAATCAATCCTGCCGCATAGCCTGAAATAGCATACTGTAAATTTTAAAATGCGTTAGAAATCACATCGGATACAGCTCAACCAGAGAACTATTTTAATTACTCTTTTTTTTTTTTAACTGAATGATGTTTGACTCCTGTGATCTAGTATGGCAACAGGTGAGATGTCACTATCTTGTGCTGTGGGTAGCTGGATCTCAGCAGATTGGGGGTCTGGCAGGACAGCATCAGTGCAGCACCTGGTCTGCGGATTTTCGTACGGGTTGGTCTTGCAACACCCTTTTGCTCATTCGCATTTTCTTCCCAGCTCTGCTCCAGGTCCTCAGCCCGAGCAGGAGAGGACTGTAGCAGTCCCTTGCGCTTCCTCCGTGCTTAGGCATTTTTGGAGCGGAGTGCCATTTGTGCCAAGCTGTGTGGTTTTGTGACATGGAGATAAATCACTTTGCTTGCAACCTGACCTTGGTCCCCAGGGGTAAGCACAGCTGTGTTAATTACCTTTTGCATTTGTAAAGTGGGAAACTCATTTGTTACTTTTTTTTCTTTCAGTTTGACTAAAATGTGTTTTTTTTGCCTTTGTAAAATTGCACTCTCCAAGGGATCTCAAAGTGTCTCAAGAAGAGCTATATTTAGCTCTTCAGTAGCAGTGTGGCTGCACCAAGTATGGCATAAACAACTTGTTGAGAAACTTAGAAATCTTTTTTTTTTTAATGCTTCCATTGGGAAGATGAGTTTGTGTAATTATAATCAGCAGTATAGATGGAGAAAGGGAAGTTCAGAGAGGCTTCATGACCCACTGAAGGTCAGTGTATGCGGATAGTCCTGAGAGGCTTGGTCCAAGCTGTAACCACAGGAGAATATTTGAATTTATGCAGCAGGTTAAGCAATACTGTAATGGTGCTCTTTAGGGTTGTTCACTACTAAATTGTGGTGAGTCATCTATATTTAGCAGGATGCTACTATCATTGTGCTTTTTAAGCAAAGTGCTTTTAACACAGTTTATTTCAAGGAGAAGTGCATGCACTGAGAATCTGTTCTTTGTAGTTTTTCTCCTTGTGGAGCATTAATGCTGCCTTCCCTTTTGTAAATGCTCAGAGAGAAATTTAGCTCCTTGTTGTTTAACAAGCAGTAGGGTAACAAAGACGGTTCCCTTGTTAATACTACCTTATGTTTGGACAGTCATTTACAAACATTAGCTAACTGAGAGTCTCTAAAATCACTTTATTAAGGAAGTCACTTTGATTTATAGCTTGGAAAAGTGAAGTGTATGGAGATCAAGTCAGTTAGTTGCTGTCATACACAGCATCTGCTGTGTCAAAGTTGCAGGGCTCCCAGTCTTGCACCACTCTACTTTTCTCTTACAAATGTTTTGTGTCTTATGCACCAGAAAAGCAGAACACTATTCATAATTATGCACCGTGAACTGCTTTTACTTTTTTCCCCTTACATGTTGTCATCTCTTCAGTTTTGGAGGTCGCCTGTGACCATTCTTGCTTCTTTTCATTTTTTTTTTCATTGCTTGAGCTGTATGAAGAACCAACCTTCTGTTGCATCAGAATTGAGGAATTTAGTGCTGAATGGAAATAGAAATTACATTCTTTGACATTTTTGAAAGGAAATTTCTCAGAGGAATTTCATTTCAGGTCAATCAATGTTGTATTTGTGTGTGTGAATTCGTATTTTAATTCAAAAAAAAAAATCTTATGCAAGAAGGAACTTGGTTGTGAGAACTCCAAAACAAAAAAATGCTTGAATGGGATATTTGATATTTCTGTATTCTCCGTCATTTTCCCCCTGTTTTTCTGTTGAAATACAATTCTGATTTTACACAACATCCCAAGTGTGGTAAGGATTAGATTAGTGGAAGTAGCTCTAAAAGCTGAAGTTGTTCCTTTTCTTTTTCTTTTTCCTAAGGGGTCTTTAAATGCAGTAGTCCTAAAATCCAGCTGGCAGCAATTGGTGATACTTGCCCATGGTTGCTGCGCATTATGTTTGCAGTGTTGACACGTGTATGCCAGCACCATGTGCACCTACATGGTGCTGCCCCTGTCCTTTCCCTATTCATCACATTGTGGAACAGGGTTTGCACCTAAAGAAACAGAACGTGGGGTACAAAATAAGACAGTTTTGTATGAAAGAAATATAGCCCCTTTGTTAATCTTTGTTTCCTTTTCTGGAGCGCTCGCTGGAAAAGAGTCAACACAGGATTAATAGTTGAGCAGAGCCATTTGTTAGGTGTGCGTGCGTGGAGCCCCAGCTCACCTCTTGGCAGTGCAGCAGTGCTGGGGCGTTTGCGTATCTGCACGAAGCCGCGTGCGGGTGGATTTCTACATTAGAGGGGTCGGATCGTCTACAGATAAAAGCTTCTGCATTTCTTTTTTGTCTTCGCATCCTCAAGAGCTGACATTGCTACGAGAGTGTGAGTGGGTTTTTTTTCACAAGCATCAGAGTGTCTGAGCTGCCCTCGGATACCGCTGCGCTTTGGGCTTCTGCTCCACATTTTGAGAAAAAGCCAGTTCAGGTGCCCCTCTCCACGCAGAAAACAAGAGGCGCTGGAGTTTCTCCGTGTCAGCAACCAGGCCGAGCTGGGGCAGCTGAGCCCTGTCTTGCAGCCCGTGGAATTGACCTGTCGGAGGGTTTGAAATCCTGCCGGATGGCGAGACCTTGCACCCCTGGTTTGCGCAGGCTGCAGGTGAGGTGTCTGTATTACTGCCTTGTGCAGTAACAGCAACTCCCTCTTTGCTGATGACGTGCTAATCTTTCCTGGTGGTGAATTACGGGTCGCGCTCAAAACCAGCAGGAAGAAGACAGACAGAGAGGGAAAGGAAAAGTAGAGTTGTTCCTTTATGTCTTCTGGCCATGTTTCCTGTTCTCTGGCTGTATTGAACAGCCTTTTGTCTCTCAGATGAAATAAAAAAAAGGAGGGGGGGAATTAATAGAAGCACTCAATTCACTTCTTGATACCCACTTGGTAATTTCTCTCTATCTAACTTCTCTCTAGGTCATGTAGACCAAATTTTAAGTGTGCTTGGAAGTTTCTTTTGACCTTACTAAAGAATAATGAAACTTTTCCATCCCTCCTATACATTCACATGAGATAACTACACACAATAATTGCCGCTGAGGTTGTGCTATCAGTGTTCACTGTGGCATTTTAATACTTCCAGCATCCTATTCTGCTTCAGTCTTCAGATGCCCTAGCAGCAATTTCTTTTTGCCTGTTTGTTGCCCACTGCTGTTGCTGAACAGATGTTTTCACTGAGCTGTTCACAGTGATACCGAGATATTTTCCTCAAGTGATTACAGTTAAATTAGAGCCCCATCGTATGTGAGTCGCTCAGATTATTCTCTCAAGTTTGTATTACCGCCTGCCTGATAACTTTGCATTTCATCTCGCCTCACGCTGCCCGCTTGCCTCGCCGGGTTAGATCCCTTGGAAGTCTCTTGCAATCTTCTTTTGTCTCAGCCAGCCCAAATCATCTTGCCAACTCGCTGTCCCTTTTTTCCAGATATTAAGGAAAAGATTAAACCACCCCAGGGCTGGTATGAGACCTGAGCGTAATCCCTAGTAATTGGGGGCAGTGCAAGGGCAGGGGGAGAAGGGCTGCTACCCCTCGGAGCCTGGGTGCCAACTGGGTCTCTGGGCTCGGGGACACCCCGGACCTGGGTGTCCTGGCAGCCCCCCGGGATCGCGGAGGCCACGGCCCAGGCGGCGTGGGAAGGCGGCACGACTGGGGTGGCACCGGGCTGGCCGCCTGCCCGGAATGGTTTACTAGCCGTACTTTGAAGTGAGGGAAAATTAATCACTTAGTCCTGACCTTTTCTTCCCCAAATTTGAGTGGATTGAAGAGGCACATGTTCCTTTGAAGAGAGATCAAGCTGTTTTGTCTCCTGTTTAGGGGTTAAGGGAATTTGACCAGTTCAGTGACCCTGCTGCCTCATCCAGGGTAGCCTGAACCTCCTCTGAAGGAAAAAAATTCAAGGAATGCCTGGCTTAGCAAAAACTTCAATATCTTTGCTAGCAGCACAGCCGCTTTGGACATTTTATTCCCCTGATGTTCAGCAGTTCTAAGTTTGTCCTTTGAATATGCTTAAATGATTATTTGTTTTTCGACTCGTGCGGTTTGGCCTTCAATTCCCTCTCAGCTGTCCTAGCTGCCACCTTAGGAAGTGCCTGCTCAAACTGAATGACTTCTTGTGCCTTCGGTTTGACCATCAAATGCATTTCCTTGCTTCTCAGCAGCTTTTTGTTCAGAGGTACCAAATACCTTCCCAGTGCCTCTGCTGGTGCAAGTAAGCGCCATACTGAGTGTAACAACTTTACATTTCCAGCTTTTGGAGTTAGGGTTCCTGGGTTAGCTGGTCAAGTTCTGGCCAGCTTGCTTGCTGTCATCTTCTGTAATACTCGGGGACTGGGCTGCTGACTTATGAGATCCTTTCTCTATCAGGGATGTTAAATTTGATTGTGCAGCGGTCGCGGCTGCTTTGTGACTCAGGTTACTCTTTACATCGTGGTTTTTTTCACCACGTGGTCTCTGGTGCCCTAGGACTGTCTGTCCCAGGTTGCGCCACTCTCGAAGACGCTGCAGGACGGCACCGCGTGCCCTGCTGTGACTCTTTGCTGAGTCCTCCACATGTTGCTTAGCTCAGCTTTTATTGCTGCTTTCTTTGACTTTCTCTGCTTCCCCTCCACACTGTGCCACAAATAGCCTCTCCCTGAGCGGGAGGCGAATGCAGCAAGATTGGGTTGATCTTTAGCTAACTTTTCTCCCCATTCAGGCTGGCCCAGACAGGCGAGGGCTGTGTCCTACTCATCTCGCGCTCCAGTGTCTCTGTCCTTGCGCGCGTGCCGGCTCTCCGGGCAGTGCATCACGCGCTGATGAATGTTGCAGCTGTGCAGCCCCGCGCTAGGAGACATGCTGGGCATTTTAACCGTCTGCCAGCATAGCTCTCGTCCCTCTCCCGCACTATGCAGAGCTGCTGCCGCGCTGCCTTGCAGCATGCGGCTCCCTAGGGCTGCTTGGTCCAAGTGCTGCCCGGTCTGCGCCGATCCGTGTTCCTGTGCGGTCTGTACCCTGTGGGATCCATGGGGAAGTGGAGAGGGGGCTTCCCAGTGGGCAAGCTTGTTCTTTTGCAGAAGGCCAAGGAAAAAAGTATAATGTGAAAAATGTATAGCCGAAAAGTATAATGTCTGAGCGTCTTCCTTGGGTATGGAGCTGCTAGGCTGGATGCCAGCTTGGCTTTCTGGCTGCGTCTCGGGAGCGCTCGAGAGGACCTTGGCTCCTTGGCAGAGGGACAGAATAGCCTCCGTGTGTCTGCAGAATCGTGATGTCCTTCGCTCATCAAGGGCAGCCCTTCCCCTTGCCCAGGAACAGCTGGTGTGCCCTGGGCGCTGTGGTGGGACTCGGCCGCAGCCCGCGCGTCCTTCCCGCGCTGCCGATGCCTGCGACACCAAGCGCGGGGCTGCGCTTCTCGGCTGCATGCAGCTGCGGCAACGCTGAGTTTTGCCTGTTCTTCGGGGACTGCTGTGCATTAGTTTCTTAAGGATGTTTTCTTTTTTTAAAAAAAAACTCCTGTTTTCCATCGTCTCATCTATTCTTGCTGATCTTGTCCCTATTTCTACAGTCTCTTCAGCCCCCCGCCCCCCCTTCTAAGACGGCAGTTTTGCGTCCCGGATTGACAGTGAACGCCTGCTTATCCACAGAACGGCCCCGCTCGCCCCATCCGCATCCCCTGTCCCTCCTCCGCATCCCCCCGCCGGGCTCCCTCCAATTCAGCAGCGAGGATGCAGTTGTAAGGGAAGAAAGAAAGCTTGCTGGGGAAAGGCTATTTTTTTTTTCTTCCTCTTTTTTTTTGAGGGGAGTTTAAGCACTGGGGCATGTGGGCTCCATTCCCAGCCACCGCCAGTGGGTCTTTGTGCTGCCATTTCCCTGCATTTCCTGGCAATGTTTTGCAGCAGCAGAAAGAGTGGGATGTATGTGCGAGGCTTCGGGGGCAAACAAGTGCTTCAGGCAACAGAGGGGTGTCCAGCAGATGAAGATGAGGTGCCTGCAGCATCTTAGTGGAGGAAGAGGGCATAGTGTGGCAGGCCAAAACAACAGTGAAATAAAGTGATTGAAAAGGGGTTTTGTCTTGTCCTGACAGCTGCTTTTGCAGCAGTGTCCTATGCTTGTTTGGGGCTTAAAATGCCGTGTTTGGCATGCAGAAAGATGGGTCCTGTGGATATCTAGTGCCCGGTGAAGCTCTACTTCAAGTCCATGAGAGCTTTGCCACTGACTCTTGACCTCCTTGAGTATGGCCAGTGCTAGAACTTGTTTCGTAGCTGAATTTGCCCTGGAAATCTGGCTCCTTGCCTCTTTCTTGCCACAGGTGGACTCTGACCTTCCTTGTGTGTTCCCCTCTCCCTAACACTGGCTACCGTTTTCCTGTCGCCGACAGAAGTTGGTAGTTGTTTGCACAGGGATACAAATATACGGGGCACAGTCTTCATACACTGGCGTGTGCGTCTGATAAAAACTGCCCTTGTAGGAAGGGATCTTTTTTAGATTTGTTTGCTTGAATACCCACTTTGTAGAAGGAGATGCAAAGCAAGGAAACCCGTGTTTGGCACCTCATCTTCATCTGCTGGACACCCCTCTGTAGAAGGAGATGCAAAGCAAGGAAACGAAGGCCCACAGGTTTTTTGAAGCCTTTCATGGGTACGCTGCATGCCGCCCTGCCACATTTTTAATGCTAACCTCTGCATATTGTTCCTCCCTAGGGGTTTAGATACCAGCTACGTTATCTAGATCACTCTCTGTGTTGGCCTGATGGGGAAATGGAAGCTCAGAGATAGGTGGTGCCTTGCCTTGCCCAAGGTCGTGCTCTGCGGCCTGCGTCTCCTGACTGCCCATCCTGCGCTTTCCTCGCGGGCCTGCTGGTTTGGTCAGTGCTGCGCTCACTCCTGTGCCTCCTGGGTTAATGGCAGAGGTTCTTGCATGGCTATTGATTTTGGAGTCTCTAAGGAAAACCTGCAATGCCTGAATCGCGTGCGGTTGTTCTCCCTTCATGACGCCCACCGTGAAAGGCTGCGGAGGGGCTTGCAGGGACAGCCAGAGAGGAGGCCCAGGGGTGCCAGGAAGGGGGGTGCATTTGCAGGCACCTGCTCGCTGCCCCTGCCCCGCGTCCCGCAGGGGTGATCGGACAGTCCCGCAGCCGTCTGCAGCTGGAGGACACAGTTATTCTGGGGGAAGTCTGGCTCCCTGCAAGAGCGGGAGGCTCTGCGGCATAACAGGCCATTTAGGTGTGAATTCTGTAGTGCTTGGTGGAGATGTGTTAGCCAGGACAGTGCCACAGAGGAAAGTGGATCCGCTTCTCCTGCATTTTAAAGGATTATCCTCATTGCTCCAGGGAACCTTCTTTTTTTTTCTTTCCATCTGGCCATATCCAGTTCCTCCTTGTTAGCTACCCTCCATTTATACTATGACTTTGCTCTGGAAGAAGAATGTATAGAATAAAAAGTCTGTTAAATCTGGACTTTTCCAAGGTACCTGTGGGAATTAAGCACTCAGTTCCCTCGGGTCCCTTTTAAAAAGCCCATCTGATATGATCTTATGTTGAAGATGAACAAGGAGAGGAAGCTGCTCCATGGTTCCTCACGTCAGCGATGCCATAGCTGTTCTCTCTGGCTTTGATGTAGCAAGTGCCTTGCTAGAGCTCATCGAGCTCTCGAGGCCTTTGGGTTGGAGCCTGCAGGGGGGTCCTCGAGTGGTCTCCAGCGTCACTGGAGCCTTTACCTCCTCTCCCCCTGCACAGAAGCTCTCGTAAAGCACTGCAGAAACATCCACTGGGTACTAATATGTGAAATAAGATAGTATACAGCTACCTTGTGCTGTGCCAGGACTTGATAAATATACCTGGCATTCCCTGGGCCATAGGTTAAGCCTTTTGCTACTTGGCTGAGAGTGACGGCGTGGGGCAAACCCAGCTCTGCTCTCGTTTTGAAGCGCGGGTGGATGATGGGGGGGCTGCGTTTAATTGCAACACGCGGGCAACAGCAGTGGCGACCTTCACCTTGGAGGCAACTAGATTATTTTGGCAGCTCCAAGAAGCAGTCATTTTTCACTCTCTTCCTCCATAACCAAGTAACTGCAGCTTGCATTGGTTTCCCACAAACATAGAAATCCAGTGACAATCATCAGCATTTTAATTAAAAGTAAACAAATATGGTACGAAAAAATAAAACAGCTGCTGAGAGACCAAACAAGTAGCATAATGTGACTGGCAGTTTGAATATGTCATAACACAAAGCAAGATGAAGAAGCTGTCTTCATCTTTGGGTGTATGCGAGAGCCCCTTCTGGGATTTTTTGTGGGTTCTTTTTTTGTGGCTAAAGATAATAATAGATTGTGTTTTATGTTTCTTTCTGGAATTCTTCCCTTTGGCTGTCAACAGCTATTATGAAGCTTCATGGTCTGTGGCTCATTTGTCTGCTCTCTGTGAATTAAAAGCCATCTTTTCTCTCCTTTGACAGATAGGGAAGGTGAGGCATGGAGAGGGGAAGCCGCCTGGGAAGCCAGCAACAGGTTGGGGTTAGGGAAGGTGGATAACTCCAGGTGTTCCCAGTGGCGATCCTGGTACTGAGAGCACGTTCGGCACCCCACCTGGCAGGTGCCCCAAGGCACTGGCCTTGCCAGGGTCCCAAACCAAGGGGGAAAAAGTAGGTCAGATGGGAACATCGATGGGGAAACGACCACTTCCTGCCTGTCATCCCTTCTTCGGACGAAAAAAGAAAGTATCTATCTCCCTCCACGTTGAAATTATGTGAAATAGGCCTAAATTGTGGAGATCTCTTGGAATTACGCAGCCAAATGCATTAAGACTTCCATTGATTTTGGTCTAACTTATTAAGAGGATGTTTTGGGTTTTGAGGTGCAGTTTGTTCTTGGAGCTGAAAATCAAACTGCAGTCTAAAATCAGCACAAGTCTCCTTAGCCAGGCTTTTAAAACAGAAATGTGTAGCGGTCAGAGTAGATTAAGGACAAAGGTCTATCTTAATGCAGTAATACAGCTGGACAGTCAAAATGTGGCAGTGCTGGAAAATGCATAAGTTAACGATACCCTGTTATGTATCCTGTATCTTTTATGGCATGAATTTTATAGTCTTAAGTGGTAGTAAGATTAGAGGCAGGTGAATAATTTATAGCAAATTATTTATTTAATGAATTCCTCTTCCATTTCTTTGAATCCTTCCATTGTTTGTGGACAACTTGTGGTTTCTTTGCTTTCTACTTACTTGAAATTAGTGAGTAGCTTCTGCAAATACTAATTGACATACAGCATGCTTATAACCATTTTTTTGGTGGTGATGGTGTTTTTTTTATGTGCGTGTTCAGTCAGAGATTGAAAGAGGTAAAATGTTGTTTCTAGAGCCACAGTGGGCTTAATCAGGAACCCATCCAAGTCATTCTCTATACTGAAAACCAGACCAGATATACCATAAGGATAAGCCTGCAAAATGTGGTCATCTGTCTCCATCAACTCCTTGTAAGCAAGAGTCTTCCAGGACATAAACCAGAGCAGGGTTTTATCCAAGGGAAAACTTTTGGAGCTGTGAACACATTCACTGTCCCTCAGGTGCCGAGGTCCCAGTCTTGCACGCATGGAAATCAATAGGATGTTTCAGCTCTGTGTGGTTGGGAAGACAAGGGAACGTTTGCAAAGGAGTCTTTGAGGCAATTGCTTCCTTCTCATTTGGAGACCAGGGCCCGGTCAGCTCAGGGAGTTGGATGATCAGAGGCCACTTCTGAATTTAGATGTGGCTCACTTTGCCAGAGCCTGGAGGCGCAAAGGGCGGAATGGGTTAGTTTGGAAAGCAGCATGGCTCTGGCTCCATGCAGTGGCTGATGCCACGGTTGGCAAGCTGGCGTTGCATGGAGATTGAGCTGGTTCGTGAAGGGCTCCGCAGCAGTACGTGGGGAAGAGACACTGCAAAAGGAGAATGTGGTAGAGGGGAGGCTGCCTTTCCAAAACTGACCTTTACTGAAGCCTGAGATGCATCTTGGCTTGTTTTCTGCTTTCTGTGTAGCTCTCTCCTCTTTCTATATCATAAACGCGGATTTGTTAATGATAATTTTGCCGCATTAATAAATTTATTCTTATTATTAAGGATTGTTTTGCAGTGGCTCAGGAGAAATGCCAGGTGTGACACAGACCACCTGGCTCTGCAGTGCCTCCTACGGGGTAATGCGGCATTTCCTAGCGGGATGGCCGTGACCACACGTAGTGGGCTGTGCGTGTCTGTCACAGGCAAACAGGACAAGTCAAAATGGGCAAAGGGAAAGAAAACACATAAATTTCCGCATCCACAGCAGCTGGAGTGAACGTCAAACAGATGGGCTCTTCCACCCCGATTATCCTAACCGCCTAAATATAGAAATACGGTCGGTCTTTTTTTTTTTCCCTCTCTCTTTTTTTGATAAATTTAAATTACCCGAGGGGGTGGTGTTAGCACGCGCTAGGGCAGTGCTAACGAGTGCAAATAAAAGTCATCTGCTGACAGTCAGATCATGGCTTCTGCTCATGACTCCCCTTCATCCTGCATGTGCACGCACACACGCGCGCATATACGTGTATTTTCCATTAAAAGTGTATAGACTGACAGCCACTGAAGCTGTCTTCACTGTTGGGCAAGGAGGTATGTATGTGTGAGCACGTTTTCACTTCGGGTCTCATCTGTGGCTATGCAGATTCAGAGAGTAAATAAGCACCAAAGGGAAAATAAGCAAAAACTTCATGTTCTTGCCCCCTCTCCCTGCAGAGGGTTTGCTAAGTAGACAGAGCAGTTGTGCCTTACGCCACTGGAGGAGTTGGCAGCTATTTTGGTCGTCACTGCACAAATGTGCTGATAGTGTGTGCTGGGGGGCAGGAAGGTGTGCGGGGGGCAGGAAGGCAGGTGTGCGGGGGGCAGGAAGGGAGGCGCGCGGCGTGCCTTTGGCCTGCCCCTGCGCTGCGTTTCTGTGCAGCTCGCGCAGTGCCGGGGCGGGCGATGGCGCGAGCAGCTGGCTGGCGAGGCCGGGCCCACGCGCTGCCGTCCTTGCTGTCCTACAGTGGTCGGCATCAGGAGAGCAGGAGCAATGCGGCGGTGTGTGATATTTTTGGACTGCATTTGCTGTCCTGAGGACTCGGCTAGGGACACTGCTGGGAAAGAGGGACTTTGGGTTTTTTTTAAGTGAGGGAGCACAGCACCTTGTCAACGATGTGTTTTTTTCCATTAATTCCCCCTGGTTGCTTTTGCTTGTCCTGAGCCCGCATTTCACGATTATCTTTTTGTTGTATTCCCTGGGCGGCCACGGACGCAGGAGGCAGGGAGAGGCAGGAGGAGGTGCTGCCTGGCGAACGTAATGCAGAAGAGCAGAGCGAGCGTGAGGCCGCGTTTCCCATCCCTGCCCCGGCGGGCACACAGCCTGGGCCTTGCGCTCTCCATCCCCAGTCAGCGAATGGCGTCTTCCTGGAGCATGCTGGCTGGGAAAATCATGATGCCAGTGCTATATTATTCTTACCACTGTAACCACAGACTATGTACAATAAGGTTAAAGGTTTGCAGCAAGACTGCCCAGGCGCGAGGCCCAGCCAAGCAGGACCGCAATGTTTTTTTTTTTCCCTTGTCCTTATGTACAAGGCTGTGTTGTGCTCTGTGGATGTATCTCAGCTTGTATCAGTGCAGATACACAAACAGACTGGGAATAAGACTTCAGAAACTCCGTGAAGAGATTCTTTATCTTATGGGCTGCACTCCATGTAAGGCTAGTGCGTGGTTTATTAAAACTCTGAGGGCTCATGTGGCTTGTGTGCTCATGCCCTCCTGCAGAAGCCCAAACCTTTGTGGCCTTAATCCCAGGTACCAGAGCACCTGTTGTACCATTAGCTTCTGTAGCATCTGTGTCTTCCTTGGAGGTCTTCCCTATGCAGGAACGATAGACAAATGTAGGAGTCAGATGGGCAAGGAAGGTGCAGGGTTTCCACTGTAGCAGCAAACCTTTAGAAAGAGGTTCAGCTGGCATCTGAGCCATGTTTGCTGTGTTTCCCTGCATTGTGTTGCTCAGAGTTTGAGTGGGGAGAGGGATAGAAGACATTAATACAGCAGTCAAAAAACCTCAGATGTTCTGCTGGTGTTTGTTTAAGGATGCCAGATATTTGCAGCTATGTGCTTGCCTCTGTTTCAGTAAATGGGGTTAACAGTTTCCCAATGGCTCTGAGGAATTGTGGTGGTCAGTGTTGTTATTCTGCCCGTGCTTTGAGTCTCTTAACTGTTCTGCCAAATTTTAAAAAAGAGGGCCTGAACCTTTCCTATGCTTGGATTCAGACTCAGTTTGTATGGAAAATTTCAGCTGTCTTTGCCTTGTTCCTGAGAATAGAATTAGGGCAAAAAAATAGTTCTTCTGTGTTTGAAAAGGAATTTTTTTGGATGCTGCTTTTCCTCCACGTTTTGTAGCCATACCTTGAAACACAGCAGGACACAGGTGTGCTTTCTGCCACTTTTGAGCAAACCTGCCCCAATTTGGCCAAGTCAGAAGCTTTTCAAGAATCAAAACTGCTTTTCCATGTGCTCAGCGGAGACAATGTAAAATTTAGCAAGGGAAAAACACTTGTTTTTGTTTTTTTTTTTTCTTTTCCCTGTGCAGCTGCCACCAGTGGCAGGGCTGTTATACCCCCTCAGCCCACAGAATGATCATGTTCAGTGTGGGGCAGGAGCTGGACAGGAAGGTCTCTGAGGAAGGGGGTGCTTGCAGGATCACGGCACGTGTGGAACTGTGCTGGGCTTGGGGAGGAGAACGGAGGAAGCCAAGTGGAGCTGGATGGAGGCTGGCGCCCGTGGCGGGGAGCTCCGTGGGATGAGGGAAGGGCTGGCAGGGGCTGCCGCAGAAGCAGAGGAGAATCGCTGAGGTTGGAAGGTGCCTCTGGAGATGGCCCAGCCCAACCTCCTGCTCCAGCAGCGTCATCGAGAGCAGGTTGTTCAGGGCTGCGCCTGTGCTGGGTTTGAGTATCTCCCAGGATGGAGACTCCAGCAACCTCTCTGGGCTCTGTTCCAGTGCTCGTTCACCCTCACTGTAAAAATGCTTTATTTTCCCTTGTGTTTAAATGGCATTTCTGCTTTATTTTCCCTTGTGTTTAAATGGCATTTCCTGTGTTGAGGTTTGTGCCCACTGCCTCTTGTCCTGTCACAAACACAAAAGTCAACCTCCACCTTGTTTACCCGTTCTCATCAGGCATTTATATACACTGATAAGACGCCCGGAATCCTCTTTTCCAGAAGCAATCCCGGCTTTCTCAGCTTCTCTGCTTGTGACAAGTGACACTGTCACAAAGGGATTGTGACTGGGAGCAGCGATGAGCTTTGTGAGGGTCCCTGTGATCTGATGAGGCTGAGAGGAGAGCAGGAGGGTGAATCTGGGACAGGCTGGACAAGCAGAGTAGTTTCCTATCGTGGAGGAACCGGAAAAGTAGCTGAATTTGGTTGTGAAGCACGTGGGATACTACAGCATTGAACATCCTAGAAACCCCAGGGAACAGAGTGTTTCTTTCTTCTGCCTGGAGCTTGAAGTTATGCCACAAAGATGACCTGCAATCGCGCATTTATTATGGGGCAAAAGAGAAAACTAAATATGTGCTCAGTTTTTCTTTGTCCCAGAGGTTAAAAGAAGGAGAAACAGGAGTGGCATTTTTTTTTTAAAAGCGTTATTCTCCCCCTTCTTCCTTCCCAGTGTGTGACAGTTATATATTAGCAGTGCTGGTGTCTATGGTGTCTGGTGCTCTTCCTTTTCTGGCCTCATCTGTGCTGAATAGTTGAGTTTTGGCACATCAGGGGTTGAACAGTTTGCTTACAACCCACCCTGTTGAAGGCTTGAACTTGCACAGCAGGAGTTAAAAAGGAGATGAATATTAACATGATAATAATGTAAAAGCTATTAGTGATTGTTATATTAATAGTAATAAACAGCCATGAAACTAAAAAAAAAAAGAGGTTTAAATTTCAGCAGAAAGGATTGCACATTTTATCTTTTCACTGCAGTTGATACGTTATGTTCCAGAAACTTTTCCTATCACTTTTTCACTAGGAACTCACTTGTCTGATGGTCGCTCACTGCCTCTTTGTGGCTTGCTGGTGCCCTGGTTAATGGCAGGAGAGTTTTGATGGAGGGACCATCCAGTAAAGGCTGTCAGGGTACGTCTCGAGACTTCTGTGGTACCTTATTATTGCTTCTGGCTGTACACGGAGAATCCGTTCCCTCCTTCAGGAAATGAAATGAAATGGGGAAGGAGAGAAGACTCCAGTGTAAGGGAAATGTTTTCAAGCAGTTTTTGAAAATGTGGGTAAATGAGCAAATGCAAAAGGATTAGAGAGTGAGCAGGAGCAGCACGTGGTTTAAACAGCATATACTGATGACTCAAGTGGAGGGATCTCTTTGGAGCACTTGGGCAGCAAGGTCTGCTAAAAGCAGCGGATGAGCTCATGTGTGTTGCATTACCTGTGCTTCCAGTATCTTTTCCCAGCTTAGCAGCCACTGGGGAAGAGGGTCGCTGAGTGAAGTGGGGAAGTTGCTTGCTTTGACCGTTACCAAAACATGCTCCTTGGGCATAAGTGCTGTGCTCTGCTTTTGTTTTCATTCAGAAGAGCAAAAGTTAAGGAGAAAATGATCTCTTGGTTTGGTGTGATAGGTCTTTTGGTGGGAGCTCTCCAACCCAGAGGTTTGCAAAGCCAGACAGTAGGATTCCTGCCAGTACGTTCACTTGAGAGCCTAATGTTGGACACCCACACTGCTGTTGAAGGCATATCAGTAACAGCCACCTCATCTTTGAAGTGATGAGCTGCCTCTCTGTGGGTCAGAGCGGAGTTGCTCAGTCCCAAAGCAGGTGCTGTAGATGTTTGGTCTTTCTGAAAACTGGCCCTGCAGCCCCAGGGAGGAGGGAGATCCCTTTCCTTATGCCTTCAAAACATGACAAGGTGGGTCTGGTGAACATGAAAACCACCTATCCTCCCTGAACTTAGGTCCCCAGCCAATGCTCTTTAGCTGGCATTTGCACAGGAGCCTGCTAGAGGGTGTTATTTTTCAGGGCTGGGGCAAGCAGCAGTTGGTACAGAGTGAGGAAGCCAACAGGCATGAGAGGAAAGACCGAGTCTGGAGAATAGAAAACTGAGAGGAGATTTGTTCAACGTTTTCCAGTACTTGAGGGGGGATTGTAGGGAGCTTGGGGGGCTCCTCTCCAGGTTAACTCTCCAGGTTCCACCTCCATATGAGGAAGAACTTCTTTGCTGTGAGGGCCACAGAGCACTGGAACAGGCTGCCCAGAGAGGTTGTGGAGTCTCCTTCTCTGGAGATCTTCAAAACCCGCCTGGATGCCACCCTGTGCCATGTGCCCTGGGTGTCCTTGCTGGAGCAGGGGGGTTGGACTAGGTGATCTCTAGAGGTCCCTTCCAACCTCAACCATTCTGTGATTCTGTGAAAGTTGTTGGAGCACCTTCCTCTTGCTCCCTTTGGTGTCTGGGGCTGCAGCAGGTAGATTTGAAGTGGGAAGCTGATCAGACACAGTGCTGATAACTGCCCTTGGCAAGTTCTCTCTCCTGCTTCCACTTCCTGATTGTGGAGATAAGATGCTGAGGTGAAACATTGGCTGAGATCATGGTACCTCATCAGTTCATTTGTTGCCAATGAGCTGGCCTGGTGCTATACAGGAGTGTTTGCAAATATTCCTTGTTACGTGGAGAAGTAGTTGGATTTTGCTGTGCTGTGTTGCTCATAATTCTTCATATAGACAAGCTCAGGTACATGAGCATTTGAGGGGTGGCTGTTCACTGCATGAGCATTCCTGTCTGCAAGCAAGATAATTTTCTCTTTGAGCTTTCCTGTCACTTATTCTCTGATTGTATCAAGATGCAGCACCCCAAGACACAGCCAAGAGCTGCTGCAAGTGGCCCTTCTTGCAGCTAAAGTTGGTTTTTGTCTTTTTTTCTTTTTTCTTTTTTTTTCCTTTTATTTGCTTGCTGTATGCAAAGGAATCACAAGTGGTAAAAAGGCTAAAATGGGCACCAGATGTTACTTGGCGGGTAACCGAACCACTTTTTCCTACAAAAATTAATGGCAATCGGAGAGCATCCTCCCCTTGCCTGCCCTCCCGTCTCCAGGCTTTCCAGCTGTGCCTGAGCCCCTACGGAAGCTGAGAAGGGGACTGGTGGGGTGAGAGGCCCACAGACAGCGAGCGGCTCTTTATTCCTGCAGATGAGACACATCTAAGGAGAGGTTTCCTTGCTCCGTGGAACACATTAATCTTTCCCAATGTGGAAGCACAGCTTTTAATCAAAGCAATCTCCTTTGCACGTCGATGAGCCTTGAAAAGACGTATTTGTGTTGTGCCTGTCTGTGGCAGTCTGTGCTCTATCTTAATAGTTTGGAGGAAGGTTTTCATACCTACTGGGAGAGTTTGGAGACTGCCAAGTCCTGTATTTCTCCATAGTTTTATTCCCATGTATATTTGCCGTTGCCTATTAGACGGTTAGGAAAGAGAGCCAATGGGAAATGCTGGGAGCAATTACTTTCTGAAGCGAAGGGTGAAGATGGGCAGGGGACCATTACAGGGGGGTCATTTTTTCACCTTTGATTCTTTCTTTCTGCCTTCCCCTTTCTAATACCTTTTCTGTGGATGTCACTGGGGATTCCTGGCAAGACCAATTAAAGAGCAGAGCGAGGTATATTGTGCCTATTTTCTTGTGGCCGATGATCCTGTCCTGTAATAAATGAACTTCAGAGTAAGTCCTGGTCAATTACTCTGAAACTGCCTCTCTCTTATTCCATGACCAGTGCCAATGAAGAGATTTTTCCCCCCCACCCCCATCCTGGAAAGGAATGTGCAAACTAAAGGTCCCTTTCAGGTTTTGTCTTTTTGTCTTTTCCCAGTTTCTTTCCCAGTGTTCTGCACAGAAAGATAATGTGTAGGAAAGCGATATC
The DNA here is from genome assembly GCF_000705375.1 of Tinamus guttatus. The sequence continues at coordinate 166,211 of NW_010577939.1, forward strand.
TGGTAGAGACTGTTGCTAGTGGAACTTGGGTCTGTTGCCTGAATCTGTGGAAATAGAGAGCTGTGTTTTTCCTCTGTCCTCTGTTCCTTGTTCTGCGTGTGCTCTGGCATCGCCTCCGGACACTGAGACTGGGGAGAGATGCTGCCCCATCCGGTAAGGAATGATCAAGGATGAAGACAAGGCTGGAAAAGAGACCCGGGCCTCTAACGTTGAGCTCTGCAGGGCAGCCGCTCTCTCCTGGGCTGTTGGGTGAGTACCTAGAATTAATTTAGACTGATAGCGCCACAGGGTAGCACAAGCACAGCTGTGAAATTAAAGCCACAGGTCGGCGTGTAGCATTTCCCATGATTGGAGTCATAATGTCTCCTCTTAATTAATCCAATTCAGATTTAATTTATCGGGGGTTTGCCGTGATTTATTCCGTTGCTGTGTTGCTCAGTCAGACGGCCTGCGTGAAGAGCCTCTGCGTTTGCGCGGTGTGGAGGGACTTGGTGTCAGGAACGTGCGCTACATCGTTGCGTGTTACTGCCCTCCGGCTTCGCACCTTGTTCCACCTCTGCCTGCCACAAGAGAAGATGACAGGCGGGGAAAAAGGAAAAGGGAGCTGATACACGGGCTTTGTGGTTTGAAAGAAGGAATTTATGGAGACTTGGTCGCAATCAGCATTGCATGGGTTTATCAGACTGCAGGAGGCCTGCTGGAGGACCATGGGCAGGCTACCCTGCTCTTTGCGTTATTAAATCTGTGTGTAACATGGGCTCTGCGTGGCCTCCTTTGCGTTTGACATGTTCTTGGAAGATCTGCGGGCGAGAGAGCGTCACGTCCAATGAACACTGCTACTTAACTGGCTCCCTACAGGGCAGGGCGGCCAAGTGGCCGTTCCCAGTGCCCCATCCTTGCTAACAAGACTGTCCTCCCTTTATTTTCCCGGGTGATTTGGCTTCTCCTGCCTCCCCACCTGTGGGAGTGTTGTCTCCATGTCCGCTGTGTGTGTGTGTGTGTGCTGGGACAGCCCCTGCCTCCCACTGTCCTGCTCCTTCCCTCCTTCCTTTCCCCCTGTATCCCAGCTATCCCAGCACGCCTGTGAGCAGCCGGCGCCCCGTCCTCTCTCCACGCGAGGCCCCATTTCCATTTCAATGTGGGGCTGGCTGTGAGTGCTCCCGCTGTGGCGAACAAGGAGCGCAGTGTTGGCGGCGGGACGCTCCGCCAGCCCTGGCGTCCCTGCCGGCACCAAGGGCGCTCCTCAGCGCGAGGGCCGGGCTCGCCGGGGCCCTGCTGCTGGCAGCCGGCCCCCTCGCGCCTCGCTCCGCTCAA
>NW_010577939.1:177708-203533 GCF_000705375.1 Tinamus guttatus
GCCGGCACACGGATGCGCTGCTGCCGTTCGCGCACAGCATCTCCGCGGCTCTCATGGTCGCTCCTGTGAGTGGTGACACGTGGCTTAGAGAAGAGCCAGCCGAGTTTGAAGAAACTGAAAAGCCACCCCTCTCCCCCACCGCCCAAGCCTTCTGATCTGATCATTGCACGCAGGGCCAAGGGATCAAAAAAAAGATCAAGCAAGGAAGAGAAACAACTTCTGGCTACTAGATTTTGCATCCTTATCTATCTGGGCCAAGTGGTAACTATTAATGATCATGCTGCACTGAACATCAGTCTTGTAACAAGCTTGGATAATACTCTCTGGTGAATTAACAAGGAGGGCTGATGTGTAAGTGCTTTTCAGCTCCTTGTTGCCAGGAATAAGTCTCAATTCTGGGGAGGCAGAGCCTCTCCTCAATCTCAGTTTAATTCCCTCCCATCTGCTGTCTGCGCTTCCTGCCCATCCTCGCCCAAGTAGGGCAGCGGGGTCAGACCTGGCGTGTGGGGGTGCCGCAGAGAGGCCCTCAGCAGGCTGCGACGTCCCTCCCGCAGCCCAAACCTGGGCCCTGCTGGGCTCCCGTGGCTGCAGGAGGGAGGCCAGGGGTTGCATGCACTGTGCTGTGGCCTGGGGATCTCCTCCTGGAAGGAGGAGAGGGCATTGGAAACGGGATTCCCTCATGGCCACCCAAGAAAAGTGGCCCGGCGAAAGCATCCTGGGAGCCTCTGCAAGGTGTTTTCCTGCTGCTGGAATAGCTCCGCCTGGGCTGGAGCAGTCTGGAGCCCAGGAAAAAAGCAGTCTCGTTCCCACCATTGCGGGACATAATGGGAATAATTATCTCAGTCTTCCCGCAGCCCCCACAGCCCCCGAGGAAGGAGTAGCTGGTGTGTAACAATGTGCCTGTTGTTAGTGATGCCCTCAGCACATTCCGATGGAGCAGAAGGCGGCGATGGAAAGCGCTGTCTGCCCTCGGATTACGCTCAGCTTCGCTCCTGCAGTTGTGGTCCACTGAACTGAACGGAGTTTTTTTTGAGTGGAGCTTTTCCTTTTTTTTTTTTTTTGTTAATTTTAATAACAGTCATGGCCACGCACTCCATGTGCAAGCGCTTAAATGCTTGGGGCTGTGCGTGGGGCCGCTGCCATCCCCCTCCTGGGCATGGCTCCCGCATGGAGTTGGCAGGAAGGGAAGTAGGTGCCTGAGCCCAATCTCTGCCAGCTCAAAACGAGGCTGTGTCAGTAGTTTCCTCCCCAGCCTGTCAAGTCTCTTTTTCACCTGTAGGTCTCAAAAACGTAGCCAAGAGAGGAGTATTCCTGTTTAGCAGCAGGCAAAAGGGTTTGCCAAGGTCTGTGCAGCCTGGAGAGGTAAGGGCAGAGCCTCGTGCCTAGACTTGGATTTCTCCACGTTTCCTTGATTTAAAGGTGTCCCATAAAGTGAACACTATATTGCCATTAGAAACAGAGATATTCCTTTTCTTTTTTCCCTTTTTTCCCACAAACTCCTGTATTTATCAGTGAAACATTGCTTGTTTGTGGGGGTTACTGTAGTGTCTATGATGATTGTGCCATTACCCAGCAGTGTCTAAAATGCCCCTGGAGTGTGTTTTGGCTGTGGGTCTTTTCCCTGCTTGTTATTGACGTGGGAAATAACCAGCAAGGTGCCTCCCAGGCTTTGCTGAAGGGCTGCTAGGGAGGCTGCGCTGGTGGAGCATGAAGTTCCCCCATCCTCATTGGAAAGCTGCATCGTCTTTCAGAGAAAAAAGAGGATTTCTCAAAAGCATCAGTCAGGCAACTGGTTTGAGTAAGCGTTCATGTGAGTCAGGGAGGGAGGTTTAAATGGTTCTCCCAGTTTGCTGGTTCAGACTTCAGTTTTGTTCCTTGTAATGCTACTGTTTTATTGCTTAACTGGAGAAGTCTATTTGGCCAAAATTAGAAAGTTGAGACCTAATAGTTTTAGTGTGTTTTAAATAAAGGGGGCAGAGGAGGGGCCAAACCAGCACACGCGGTGTTTGTCGGGACGTGCTGGCCTCCTTTCTCCAGGTGCCTTTTGGCTTTTCCCGTGTCTGCACTGGGCCAAGGGCCCGCGTGGGGAGCGAGGCCGGCGCGGGGCTCCTGCAGGGAGGCAGGGGCGGCTGCTGCTCCTTGGGGAACACTGTGTCCTGGCCGCCCGCCGGGCCCCTCTGCATTGAGCTGGCCGGAGGCCGGGGCTGGCTGCCCCCGGCACGCGGAGCTTCGGCAGAGGGGGAGCCGCCTGAAATCCCAGGCGGAACCTTGGGAAGTGCCGGCTGCAGCCAAGCAATGAGACTTCTCCGTCTTTGCAGCACCATCTGTCTCCTGTAACTTTCCGTAATCCTTCGGATGCTGGATTAGAAATTATCACTGGGCAGGGCTGGATTGGATCCAAAGCTGGCTTCTTCCTGTCCCTGGCTCGGGAGAGGAAAGTCTTGCTGAAGCGTGCTTTCGTCACACCCGTCCTCCAGGCCGCAAAGTCTTGCCGCCTTCCCAGCATGGAGCATCCTGGAGCCTGCTTCTCCTTGTGGGATCTTCTTTCCATGCTGGGTTGAGGTGTAGAGAGGAGGACACTTGGGCTGGCTGGCTCCAGCAGGTACAGGGCAGCACAACCACTTGTTTACCCTCTGGCCTGAGCTTGCTGAGCAAAACAGGATGCCTGGTGCTCTCGTGCATGTGGGTGACACTGAGGGTCTCGCCCTCACTTGTTATCAGTTTGACTCCTTGGAAGTGAAGCAGAGTTTGATCTTTCCTGTGTCTTTTTTTTTTTTTTCCAAACCCGAATATTTTGAGGAAGGAGACAAATTGCTTCCTTCCCACGCATCATCTGTTTCCAGGATCCACATTATCACTCTGACGTGCCTAACACTGGTGGATGTTTCCTTGTCATTGAAAACATCTCCCCTCTGTTTCCAGCCTGGATGGCAGTCTCTCCAAAGCAGAGGTAAAACTGGGCCACGAGGCTCTGCAAGGAGCCACGGCAGAGCCCCTTGCTGCAGGCTCCGTTGCAGAGTCGCGCGGCTTCCAGAGCAACCCGCCTGGTTTGTGCACACTCTCATCGGGGGGTCCAAACCTCAAGAAGGCTTCTTTCCCGTTCCCACCTCACCACTAGCAACGCCACTTTCAGCAGGCTGAATTCTGCTAGTTTTTTCCTCAGTTTACATCTGGAAGTGGATTTAGAGATGAGAATTGTAAGGGTCTGTCAAGGAAGCTGAGGCTGTGATGCCTACCTACCTCACATGGCATACAGGTGGTCTCCTGCCAGGGCCTCTCTGCCAAGCCAAGGGGTGCTGCATCTGTTGAGGATTTCCGAGCCTGCATCCTGGTTGTGACAGCAGCAGAAGTGGATGAGCTGTCTTGGATGGCAGAGGGAGAAGCTTGAGCCCCTGTCCAGGGCTTGAGCTACCTGTAGTGTGTAAGTGGGTAGTACTGCTGGTTATACATATTATTGTACGATGCGGTTTGCTGATATTGAAGTTTGAAGCGGAAGAGGAGGGCCTTTGCCAGTTGCGTACCACTAGCAGGAATAAGGAGCCGTTACAAGATCCGTGGGTGAGCAGAGCCGACTGCGCAGGTGCTCATGGAGGGAGCAGGTCTCCTCAGTGAGGAAAGGTCCGTGGGTTGTGGTCATTTTTCTGGCAGAAGCGGCGCTTCAGCTGCTGGGTGCAGCATGAAAGGGATGAGCGCCTAGGGGCTGTCTGTGGGCCACGGAGCAGTGTGCAGCTCCCCTTGGGAGCAGCGGTGTCTTTGGGAACCCTCCTGGTGTGTGTGTGCGCGCAGACAGCAGGGGCAGATGGGTGAAATTCAGTCCCACCCAGCTCCGCTTTCCCAGAGAGCCCACCAGCAGGGAGGGAACGGAGAGCAGGGAAGGGAAGATGAGGAGAAGGGCGTTTATAAGCTCACAGGTGGGTGACGTGGGCTGCGTGTGCATAATATACTGTAGGCACCAGTGAGCTCCCTTGACCTGCCCTCTGAGCCGGCGGGTGCAAGTGAGCCCTGGTCTGAGAGCAACGTGACTGCTCGGGCGCAGTGCGGAGTGAGGTGACATCTCAGCACCGACCGCAGCAAAGCCGCACGAGAGCTCAGAGCGTGGTCAGAGCTCGCGTGGACCCACGGTGCGCCAAGCGGACACGCTCAGGGCTTCACCGATCTCATCAGCTTTTTCTGAACCCTGTTTTTCCCAACGCACAGCTCACCTGCATGCTGTGTGTAAGGGAAGGCTGCTGAGCCTACACCCTACATAAGTACTTTGGCTGTAATGTGTACCAGCTGGACTCATCTCCTCCGGATATTGTTGTTTAATACCCAGCTACACACTGGTCTTAGCGTGGCAGCTCAACGCAGTTGCACTGTGGTTTGATCCTGCCATGTGTTGATGCAGGGATCTCCATGTCACGGTGCAAAGCTACGGCACCACCAGGCCTCTTGGAATGTGCCTTTAAACAAAATGAAGTCTGAAGCTCCCCCATCCGGCTTGTCTGCATGGGTAGATACTCGTGTGCTGGAACCTTTGGTGTCCTGGTAGGGGGCCTGCAGCTTCTGTGTGTGGGAAGTCATTTGTTAGCATGGTTGGAGGAGTAAGTTGGTGGTTTTGCCCTAAGAAACGATCCTTAGAATGGGTCGTTTGGAGAGTCTCTTGTGTACACCACAGATGTTCGTGCACAAACCCAGACTCATCCTGTTCTCTCCGGTTTTGCTGTTGCTGTGAAGGAGAACAGGTGAAGACTCTTCTGCAATTTCAGTGGAAGCCAAGGAGCTCTTAGGCAGGCCACGCGGTCCCCAGCATCCTGGTCTCCGCGGAAGAACGGCTGTTACGGGAGACGCGAGGTGTCATTCTCCGCTTTCACCTGAGGGCTGCATAGCGAAGCACTCTGTAGATATTTAAGCCTTAATACCCCAGCTGGAAGACAGAGGAGGAATTCCCTGCAGACGGAGCAATGGAGACAAGAGTGCCCTGCTCGATCCGGTCATCACTGACACAAATGGGGATGGATGCCAAGAACCTGCCTCCCAGCCCCCTGCTCTGACCCCAGGGCCTGTCCTCCCTCCTCCCTGTCACCTTGGGAGGGAGACAGCCCCGGCCGCAGCACTCCTGGGAGGCCGGGAGGGCTTTCAGCATCTGCTTCGGTCAGTAGGCTGCCTTGCAAGTGCTCTTTTTCTCCTTTTGCACAGTGACACTTTGTCTGACCTTTATTTCTTACAGATATAAGGTTCCCTATTTATTGCTTAACCTTCCCATTTCAGGTAGGCTGGCCTGCATTCGTAAGTGCCTCTGTAAGGGCCTCTGATTCCCTGTATCTTTCTATATTTAGTCTTTGCCAAGGCGCTGATGCCTTGAATCAAGGAAAGCAAAACAAAACCAAACCACCTTGCGTGGCCTTTTGTTTATCTCCTGATGGCTCTGTGCTTTCTTCTCCAGACTGCTTTGCTAGTAGTGGGTGCAGAGGAAAGCCCTGGGGAGGAAGGGAGCAGACTGAGGATGTCCAACCACCTCCGGGACGCGTCTCGTCCTGCGCCTTGTGAATGGGAGCCGCTGCTCCATCCTCTCCCCTGCAGTGCACTGACCATCTGCTTACCTTAATGGGCTAGAGATTAGCCCAGAGGTTAAGTTATCAACATAATTAACCTAGATTCCTCCTCCATGGCTGAGGCGTTTTTTACTTTACTGCTCAGGTGACGTGAAATTTGCTCAGCTCTCTAGGAACAAGGGGAACTGAAGCAATCAGAGGGGAAGACTTAAAATTTTAAATTACCTTTAACCCCTCCAAGGCATAGAGGAGGTAGATGCACCAGGTCACATACATTCTATGAGAAAGATATTGCAGAGAAGCCTGATATAATATTAATACTGCCTGTTGCTTACATGGGGGCTTTTTCAGCTTCTGTGTCTTAAAGCAGGCAAATACCATTAGCTGCACTTTATATATAGACATTTGTTCCTGGATCATATGCAGAAATCTAGCAAATGGAAAATACATGCCGTCCCTTCATTTGTGCCTGGTGGCACAATGTTTAGGTGAGTGATGGATAACGTCATAGATTAGATGAATAACATCATAGGTGTTACTCACCTGCGGGACGCGTTTCTGCCAGCCGCCCAGGAACAGGCTATCATTTGGCACTGTGGTCACCTATTCCAGATACCCTTCTTGCTCTGGCTTGTTGTGCCAGAGCTGACGTGTCTTTAAAGCTATATGCAGGTGGGTTTTATGCTGCCTTTTCCTTGCCAGGGAAAGATTATCGTTTCAGAGCATCCCTAGCTGGCTTACCTGCCCTGGACGCAGTCGGGCCTTGTGGAGAGTGCCCTGCGATGCGCTCGCAGGCCTGCGTGGTTGGCAGAACGGAAAACACAGTTTTCCCAAGTCTCAGAGAGCCCCACGTCCCTGCATGAGGCCTTGAGGCATTCCAGTGCTACATGTTTGTTTTGGGCTTCGGCTTGCCACAGGGGCGCGTTTCGCGAGGCCGAAGCCTGGCAGAACCAGCGCTGCGTGCGTTTCCGCGTTTCCCCTGCCACAGGACACGGCGCGCAGGCCCGGGGGACCCGTCCAGGGGTGCCGGCCCTCCAACAGCCAGCGCGGTTACCCCTGAGGAAGCTTTTAATGCTCGGGTGACGTGCAGCGAGCAAGCAGGGCGGGAGGAGGAACCGGGGCCGGCAGCCCCGCGGGCGGCAGCCCCACGGGCGGGCGCGACGCGCTCCCTGCCAGAGGCGCCGGTGGTGCTATGTTACTGAGGACTATGCGGCTTCAGTCAGATCCCACCCGGGCCTCTGTGCTCCGCGTCGCTGAGACAGGGAAGTTAGTTCAAAGAATAAAAACTGTGATTAGGGTGCTGGAGGAGAGCTGAGGCACCAGGAGAGGTTAAAGCAACTAAGTGTGTTCATCGTGAGTGACTGGCGATTAAAAGGGCAAACCCAACTGTTTCCATGTAATTTGAGCTTCTGGTGAGCTTCAGAGAGAGGAGCTGCTTAGGAGGTTATTGGGAAGTATGTACACAGGGATGATGCAGCACAGCTCAGGGAAATAAATCTAGGTGGAATATCAGGAAAAAGTTTCTAAAGGACGCATGTTTTGGTCTGGTTTCTGAGTGACAATAGCAAGAACCTTACTGCTTGGGATATATATATACAGACAGGAAAATGTTGGAAGGGAGACACCAGAGTGGTAAATAATTTTGCACAGGTGGGGATGGGCTGTCTGAGCCCACACACATCTTTTGTCCTCTTTCTTTTCCGTATCTTCTGTTTTTATATGAAGAAACAAATGAAGCTGACACACTTGTCTGCTGAAGATGCATTGGAAATACTATATTTTCTAGCAATGTTTTACCTATCACTGTTCAATCTGTCTCTTCTTGAGACATTGTCTCTTCTGGAGCATCAGTCTGATGTCCCTTTGGTAAGGTGTGTGGAGGGTATGATGGACGTTGGCTGCACAGTACCGTGCTGGACCCTGCTGAGAGCAGCCGTCCTTGGTGAGATGGCATGGTTGGAGGCACGTGATGCTTGTTTTGGATGTGCCGTCTGGTTTGTATTACCAAATTCTGTGACTGTCAGGCTGTGGGGCTGCTGGACTTGCATCCTCCCTTGCAACAAGGGTTTGTTACTGAGGACTTCAGAGCTCCACTTGCAGTGCAGTAACATCCTCCTTTAGGACGAAGGGCGGGAAAGGGCTGTGCTTTTCACCAGAGGGTTGCATACCCAGCCCGCGCCCTCTGAGAAGCTTGGGGAGGCCAATAGCTGTTGCACAGAGACTGAAAAACACCTACCATGTTACATTCACTTGCTTGTCCATCCTCATCTTGGTGCAGAAGAGGAGACATCTCACTCCTGATAGTTAGATGAAAGGTCTACCCGAGTGCTTTGGGTAATAGCTGCACTGCAGCCTTCTCATGTGTCTTACTGGTTAAAATTATAATTCTCTCTTTCATTGGGCTGCCTGTACTTTGCTGGGAGTTGTTCCCTGCGTGTAGATGAACCCCGTCATACACTTGTAGCCCCTCCACACTTGCGTATTTGCCAGAGCAAATGGCTTGCAGAGCTTTTCCTGGGAAAAAAAAAAAAAAAAAAGGCATTGTCTAGAGGGGGTTCCCAGTGTAAGAATCTCACCTCATCAATCTCCAAAACATGATGCATTTACCAAGACTAACGTTGCCCATGGGAATCTATCCGCAGTGTACACTCATTCCTCATGCTGTACCTCGTTCCTCCTCCGGCTGCTTCCCGTCTCTCTGCCTGAACCTGGGTGCCGCCCCAGGAGGGCTTCCCGTCAGGCGCACGGGGGCCGTGACGCGGGTGACACGGAGGCCGTGGTGCTGGTGCCGGTACCGCAAGCGCCGTGACGCAGTGCCTGTGCTCTGCCACTGACTGCTCTTACCTGGGGCAGCTGCTCCCCAGGTCCATCACCCTAACGCAGAGTGACTCTGCTCAAATGGCCCTGCAGGAGCCTGCCGTACTATAAATTGGAGACCTTTACAGCAGAATATTTGCCTCTAACTTTTCGTCTTCTTGCCCAGTAATCCTGTGCTTGGTGAGTGCTTGTGGACACTGCTGCAGGGTTTATTTCTGAAGCGGACTGCATCGTAATTAAGAGGTCCCTGAATAAATTCAGCCCAGCAATAGCAGAATGTAAACTAAACTGAGCTCCTAACGAGCCTGTTAGGGGAGCAGTCAAGCTGCCTTGGCCTGGGATGTTTCAGCATCCACACAGACATCTTGCTTGACAGAATAATAGCGAGCTTCTTTGAAGGCTTATGTTCACTTGCTCTCTTAGGGCCTGACAGCTGCTGTCACCTCAGAAATTAACAGCCACGACGGGCATTCTTGTCTTTCCAGGGAGGTAACAGCAGCGGCTAAGTGATAGAAGCTTTCGTCCTGGAAATTTTCCAGGCATGTCCAGGGAGGAAAATCATGCGTCTGAGAGGTAGTAACTATAGAATGGCGTAATGCGCCCAATTGGAACTGCAGTCTGGAGTCTTCCCAAAGGCAGGTAACTTTGGCCTACTGTGGCCTGTGAGAAAATGAAGAGAATCAGGGTCTGTGGCATGACATTGATTTTTCTCTTTCTCTTTTTCTTTTCTTTTCTTTTCTTTTCTTTTCTTTTCTTTTCTTTTCTTTTCTTTTCTTTTCTTTTCTTTTCTTTTCTTTTCTTTTCTTTTCTTTTCTTTCCTTTCCTTTCCTTTCCTTTCCTTTCCTTTCCTTTCCTTTCCTTTCCTTTCCTTTCCTTTCCTTTCCTTTCCTTTCCTTTCCTTTCCTTTCCTTTCCTTTTTCCTTTCCTTTTTTTTTTTCCTTTCCTTTCCTTTCCTTTCCTTTCCTTTCCTTTTCTTTTCTTTTCTTTTCTTTTCTTTTCTTTTCTTTTCTTTTCTTTTCTTTTCTTTTCTTTTCTTTTCTTTCCTTTCCTTTCCTTTCCTTTCCTTTCCTTTCCTTTCCTTTCCTTTCCTTTCCTTTCCTTTTTCCTTTCCTTTCCTTTTTCCTCTCCTTTCCTTTTTCCTCTCCTCTCCTCTCCTCTTTGTGATATGGCTACTTGAGGAAGTTCAGGGACATTCCTCCCAAGTAGAGTTATATCAAATAATTCAGCCTGAAATGAGCAGGTCTTGCTCATCAGCCAGGATCATCAGTAGCTCTGTGAGACAAGGCAGATTGTTGCCTAAACAGCAACTGATATTAGCACAAAACTCTGTACATATTCAATTCCAGCCACTTCATCCATTACTTCCTTGTTTCCCATATGCCCTTTTTTGAAGGGCTTGCTAACATCGTAACACCAGGAAAGCCAGTTGGCTGCCAGCTTTTTGGATTCATCACGTGTAGACCAGGACACTGAAGGACACTTTGTTCTTCTCTTCATCTCCGTGTGAAGTGCAAGGACCCTCCTGAAGGCATCACAACCCCATGGCATCTTGCAGGACAATGTGGAGCAGCAACTTCTTGACTGACTGGCAGTGCAAAATAATAGCAGATCTGTGCCCGCTACATCCAAGATCCTAAAACTCAGGGAGTCCTCGTGTGCCCCCTTTGGTGAGGCCAGCGTTGAGGAGATGTACTAGCAGGGAGCAACTGTGGTCCTGTTTCGCAACTGCCTCTTTCTCTTTGGGAACAAATGTGCACATGGATGAGGGCTTTACTCTTCTTTTCGTGTGCTCCCTTCCAAGCTATGAGGCAGGGTGCTTCTTGCAGGCCATTTCACAAGCAGGGTGCAGCTGGCAGGTGCTGTGTGGGCAGCTGGTGGGGTCCTGGCTGGAGATGACAGCGCTGGAGCGGGTGGAGTGGCAGACAGGAGGGTGGCTTTGCAAGATGGTGCTGTCGGGCAAGTGGCTGTCAGTCTCCTGGCATCTCTGATTGACTTGACAGCTGTGCAAACAGCGCAGGATAACGTATCGGAGAGGAAGCGACTGTGAGGAAATGGAAACGGCTGGAAGCATACCAGGTAGTCAAGCCTCATCATAATATCCCCTCAGGCCAAATCGGAATGACTTTAGTGCGGTGATACAGTTTTTTTTCCTGCCTTCCTCTCGGGGAAGGGACGCTGCAGATCTTGATTGGTATTGTTGGATATGTAAAATATCACATTGCACAGTTGAAAGACGTACTAGCCTAGGGAAGCACTAGCCCCACGTGGAAGAGTTAGCTTGAACGTGCACTTCCAGAAAGGCTTCGTGGAGTTGGCAAATTTTAGAGTTTTTTAATTGTGTAAAAGGAGCCTGAGTCCTGCCCACTGGGGCTTCTGATGGCCACCATGGAGACCAGGAGAAAATTCTCCCTACCTGCTTCTCCCGTGTAATATTTACTTTCAGTACTTTTTTTTTTTTTTTTTTGTGTGTGTGTGTGTGTGTGTGTGTGTTTTCATCAGGATCAGATTTACGTTGGGATAATAGGAATGGAGGTGATCATCTCGTACTACAGCTTGGAAACTGCGGAGACACGGTAGACCGCATAGTGATTGTCCCTCTCTTTACCTTTTACTATTCTGCCAAAAAAACAACGTCTGCTCTTGATTCTCACCTCTCTCTGAAAGAGAAGAGATGGGAGAAGACAGCGCATTTGATATTTGTGCTGGAGCCCAAATAATTGTTAGAAAATCTGTAGATAGCTTGCTGGATGCTTTGCTGCCTCCACGCTCAGAATTACAATGACCACCCGATTTGAAAGCAGGAGAGCATTTTTCTGTAGATCAGATGAGATGTTTAGGGGGATGCTCTTCTCCTTTCATAGCCCGGCATGTATTTTGTTTCCCATGCTGACCATGATCTTTCACCTCAAAACAACTTTGCTGTTGAAAGGGTTGGTAAATCTATAAAATCTGTCTTGCTTTCTCCCTGTAGCACAATCTTCAGGTTATCTATACTAGTTCCCATGTGGTTTTCGTGTCATGGTAAACAGAACTGGGGACTAGCCTGCATGTTTCATGGGTTTGTCACCTGAAAGCCCGTGGAGTCTGAGTGCAGCTGGGCTCACTCGGTCCAGCCTCATGCCCTTGAGAGGGCCGTTCTCCTCCCTACCCTGTCCTGGCTGTGCATGTGTGGGGCTGCCCCCAGCACCTAGGTCTTTGCCAGCAGCCCACCCTCCCTGGTACCATCGTGGCATGGTTGAGCAATGGCATTTGTACGTGGTGAGGGAGGTTTTTTTCTCTTTACTGGACCCTAAATGAATCTCAGAAAGCCAAACACAGTTATGGTCGTTTATCATTTGATGAGCTTGAGCTTTCTCGTTGGCATGTACTAAATGAGAAAAAGCCGTGATCAAAACGCAAGCAGCCTTCAGCTTGAGTTAAATTATGGCACTGCTGCAGAGTGACAGATTTGAGAGGCAAAATAATAACAGGTGAGCAGATTAATACAATACAATACAGACAGTACCTGGAGGGTAACTGTAATCAGTTTTGAGATAGCAGTGAAATCTGAGGAGCATTTTGAAAGTGGAGAAGGCTGCTATACACATGCCTTCACAGTGAGGACCCCTGGTTACACAGCTGGAGAGCTGATATCTTTATTTTAGCTACTTGTTTTCCGTCGCAGAGGCACGCTCCTTGTTCCTGATACCTTGCAGGCAGCCTGAATGCATCTTATTTCACTGTGTTTCACAGTGGGCTTCTTGTGTCATCCCAGAAGCTAGAACTGTCTCGCTGCAAAAGCAACTGCTTTGAGAGACATTGCAGAGAAGGGTTGAAAGCCGGTCCTGGTTTGGGTGGCTTTGCACCGTGTGAGCTACCCCGTGGCTGCGGTGCCAGCGTTGCCCACCCGTGATCCTGGTGACAGAGCTGGTGCACTCTTGTGCAGGACTTGTGTGCAGAGCCACAGTCCTTCATCGGGTAGGGGGAATGTAGGCACGGGCCCTCTCTCCTCTGCATGGACTCAGCTTCTCGTGTGATACGGAGGCTTTTTGCTCTGCCCGGTGTTTTTCCAATGGTTTGTTTCACCATTTACTTCAGAAGGCAATCTGGGAAAGACATATCTACGCCAATAAAATTGATAAACTGCCAGAGAGAGCAAAATACAGTTTTAGTAACTGGCATAAATGTGAATTTGCTGACCTGGCACCAGGAGAGAAAAGGGAAAGGTTGGTGAATTAATTATGGCACTGAAGCAGCGTTGAAGAGAACCTGGCTTATCTTGGAATTGGTTCAGTTACTTGGCTTGAGATAGGTGTCCAACTGTTTTGCATCTGAGGAGGTAATAAATGTAGTAGGTTGAGAGTCAGAGCAGCTCAAGGCATTTTCTGTTTTGTTTAAGCTGATTGCAGACCATGCTGCAACCCGCTGCGTGCCCATCCATGACTTCCCACCTTCTCCCCCATGTTGGTATTTACAGTTGCACCTATGGACTGAATCCTCATAAAGCTGCACAGCCACTAAGGCTGTCGTTCGAGGCAATGGTGGGGGCCAAGCGAGATTGTCAGTAAAGTCTGATTTCTTTTTAATTCCTGCTCCCAGTTTGGATCCTGCTTCTAGCTCTGCCACTGATCTAAGTGACGATGTGATCTCCCTGTGCCTTAGCATGACTCTTTAGTTGGCGAGTGCTGCCTTCCTCGTGCAGTTCGGCAGAGGCACCTGAAGTTGCTTGTGAAGCTCCTGGGTGGAGTAAAATGGAGCAAGTTGCTGTTGTTGGTGTTCCCATGTGTTTTCCAATTGACTGCATAGATTCAGCACTAGCCTTCTGTGGCAGTGCTGAACTGGAGGTGGTGCTGGAGTGCCCCATCGCCCTTCAGGACAGAAAGGGCAGAGCTTGCTAGCACCTGGTAGCAGATGCTTTCACAGAAACACAAAATGCTTGAGGTTGGAAGGGACCTCTAGAGATCATCTAGTCCAACCCCCCTGCTCCAGCAGGGACACCTAGAGCACGTGGCACAGGGTGGCATCCAGGCAGGTTTGGAAGATCTCCAGGGAAGGAGACTGCACAACCTCTCTGGGCAGCCTGTTCCAGGGCTCTGTCACCCTCACAGTAAAGAAGTTCTTCCTCACATGGAGATAGAACTTCCTGTGTTCCAATTTGTATCCATTACCCCCATTGTCCTGTCGGTGGTCACCACTGAGAAGTTTTGCCCTGTCCTCTTTACATTCTCCCTTCAGGTATTTGTACATGTTGATCAGATCTCCTCTCAGTCTTCCCTTCTCCAAGGTAAACAGGTCCAGCTTGCTTAGTCAGCCCAGACCTGCACCCAGTACTCCAGGTGCGGCTGCACCAGAGCTGAGGAGAGGGGGAGGATCCCCTCACTCGACCCGCTGGCAACGGTCCCCCTGAGGCAGGCCAGGCTCCAGATACAGTTCTGCCACGACCCATCGCCTTGTGTGGGGCTGGAAGAGCAGCCCTCGTCTTTGAGCACTGTCTCTTTGTCTCTCGTCCCTCTGGCTGGGCATCATCTTGCTACGTATAAACATGAGATTAACATCTCTTGTAGAGCACTGCAGGAGGTAGCTCCGGTGCTTCCAGAGTTTCTGAGGAGTGCAGAGAGAAAGTGTGAGCCTCAAACCTGCAACCTGGAACAGACTTGGTGGCTTGGGAGCGTAGAGAACTGTAATGTGTTGATCAAAATCTCTGGAGATTTCAAACATGCCATAAGACTAGAAGGAATAGTGTTCCTTTTGAAAAACACGTTCTCTCTAAAAGTAGAAAATAATAATTATTTTATTGGTATGATCCTCTTCTGCTGTATGCTTACAAACCCTTTTCTCCTCTCCCCCAAAAGATTTAAATGCAATTTTAATACAAATGAGCTCCTTAGGGATCATATTATCTGTGAGGGATGACTGATAACCTGGCCAGGCTAAGGTTATTGCAAGAAATAGGCTTGACCTTTTAAGCATCCAACACAGATGCTTCAAAGCACAGCACACTGTGCTTTCTAAATAAACTTATTAGCTGGAAATGAAGGTAGAGGAGTGTGTCTAATTAAAAATATATGTCAAAGAAAATAGATGGAATAAAAAGGGTAAACAAATATTAAGGAAGATAAATGGGTTGTCACAACAGAAGTTAGAGTTGGCCAGTGCAGGGAGGGAAGTGCCCTTTATGGAACAAAAGCAGTCATTTTGAGGACTGTGCTTAGCACAAAATAGCAAAGAAATACAAAAATAAAATCAAATTATGACTCTACAGCTGGAGGACAAACTATTATGACGATGCCGCAGAGCCATCAGTAACTATATGATGAGAAAATGTAAAAAATCTTTCTGCCATCTGGTCAAGTCTGGTACTTACGTAGTTCTCATTGTTAATGGGCCCTTGCATGGAGTATGTAATGTAAAGCTGCATCCTTAGCAATATTTTAATGCTGGATCTATAGTAATAGGACGTTGGATCGCACATGTAATCAAATGCACACAAATCTCTAAATTCCTCATTAGCTTCTTTAGGAAAAATATTTTGTCTTGTAGACAGTCTAAACAGTTTTTTGCTTATCTGTGCTTGTCAGATTCTTTTTGGTTTCAAATGCCTCTGAATAGTCTTCTCTGAGCCTGACTTGTTGGTTTTCCTGTGCTGCCTCTGGAAAACGGATGTAGGTTACTGAGTGAATATTGGCTTGATATTACTCGGTCCAGGCAGACCTGTAGAGCAGGTGGGAGGATTAAGATAGGGAACATGTAATCACCTGAACTGGAATTTAGCCGTAAGACTAGGCTTATCACTCTTAATCTCGTGGAAAAAAAAGGGGATTTTTAATGACTACAAGGGGTCTGGTCCTCAGCTACCTCTGGCCTGAAAGCCCAGCTCTCTGACAGCACAGGTCTCCTGCAGATGAGTTTGCTGTGCCAGCTCTGGGTTAGAAGAGGAGGCATCTTGCTGCAAACTCACCATTTAATTTTCTCCATGAAGGTCTCCTTGCTTTATTTTAGGCTTTTGCTTGCCCTAGTTCAGTGAGCATGGAAGGCAACTCAGTGGGAGGCCCAGCTCTATGAGGACTGTAAAGAAAAGGTGGCTGCACCCTTGAGCAATTTACCTTTGACATCTCTTTGGGTGTCTCTCTCTTTGGGGAGGGCTGAAAGGAAATGCAGTGTGAGAGAAGAAAAGACTGAGTGTGGGCTGGAGTGAGGAAGCCCTGCAAACTCGAAGGCGGGATCCTCTCTGTGTCTGTCTTTGAGGGCTTTGGGGCAGAACATGCAAGGATCTGTGCAGCAGCACCTCAGTAGCTCGCAGTGAGATGCCTGTTCAAGGAGACGATGTTCTCCAGTGTGGAGTGACCTCTGTGGACTCTGCTGAAGAGGGCTCAGGATGCCCTAGGCTGTGCAAGCAGGTTTGATTCAAGCTGATGGTGTCCCAGTGGTAACCAGCACAAAGAACAGCCTTGGAAAATGCTCTCTGGCTGGGCTGCTCCTGGAAGAGCTGTGCAAGGAGGGTCGCTCAGGCTGTGTGTCCAGTCGCCAGGACCTGACCTTGTCCCCGCGGAGGCAGCGGGTGCTCCATGATGTGCCGGTACGACAGGAGCACGGCCTCTTCAGCAAGGGTCACTTCCTTCTGCAGTGCCTCAGTGTCTGCTCTGCTGCTTCTGGAAGTGGAGCTAATGCTTTTAGTTGACAGAGCTGTCTTAATACCTGTGTAGATCTATAGGCAGAGTAGCCGGAGGAAAGATGAAAATTTAATGGGGACATTTTCACCCTGGCTTGCTCACATGCCATTTTAATCCTGCTGCCAACATGATGGGCATTTCTGCCTGAGAAGTGCTTGAGTGAAATCCAAATTGTTTAACAAGTAGTGAAAACAGCTACTGATGGGGCCTGAAGCAATAAATCAGTTTGTAAACACTCCTGGAATTCGAGACCTGTCTATACACAGATTTTATTTCTGTGGTGGCTTTAGCAGAAAGACCCCCTGGGATGCCGATGGAGAATGGGATGGTGGTAGGGAACAGCTATAACGTTGTGGGGAAGCCTGGTCCGCTCTGGATGACCCACACTTGGCCTGTGCATGGGCTTGAAACAGCATAGTGGATCAGATATGGTTTGGATAAAGTGTGCAATATTTTTTATCGGTACAGTTGATTGAAACTTGGCAACTCAGTGTTGTACCTAGGATGCATGCACAGTAGTAACATGCACAGTGACAGTTAATGTCAAAAGACATATCTGTAAAGCCAGGGCTGCTGGATTTTAAAGACAGAAGTCCAGAAACGCCTAATGGTGAGATGCAGTGCTGATGATCTCTGGGGAGTAGGAAGTGGGATATGCAGGTGCAAGAAAGTCAAAAGAATAACTGAAGGAACGTTCAGGCCGTAGAGTTCAGGCTGCAGTACCAGTTCCCAGGACTGTCTGTCTGGGAGCTGTGGGGCGAACGAACGGTGAGTGCATCACAGGGCTGAGAATGAGAAGGGACCTGCTGCACTGTGTATAGCCTTTTAGTCCTTTGGCATTTCATTTTTTGTCACAACTATGGTTTTTTTGTTTGTTTGTTTTTTAAGCCAGGCAAAAGGATTCATCATCTCTCCAGAGAGATGAGACCTGAAATGTAAAAATAGTCCAGTTTGAATTGGAGCTTAAACCTAAAGTGATTACATGACTTCTATTAAAGCAAAACAAACAAACAAAACCAAAACCTATTTTCTTCTCGTGATTACATAACTTGCAAATCAGATGAATGGGCAATCTTCATCCACCGATTGCCAGAGGAAAGCACCTGTGCAAATCGAACCGAGCAGCCGTGTGCTTCGGAGTTTGGAGCTCCAGTAAAGCCTGCAGCTTGCAATAGTTTTTCGCAGCCTGTGACATGAATCCTGCTTGCTTTGGAAGGGGTTGGGTGCCTTTTCCCAGCTATATTAGGTGGTCTAATAACCCCTCCCTCCCTGGCATTTATTCCGGCATTGCTGCCTGTGGAGGGTGTTTGAATGAATCTGCTCTGTTGGCACTTGGGTTTTACAGCCCTGCTGGCCCGCGGCTGCCCCCAGCTCTGCCCGGCAGCAGCAGCAGCAGCGACGTGGGCAGCAGGAAGCTGGTGTTTCCCGGCAGAGGTAGGATCGGCAGAAGAAGTTATATTCCCAGTTCCGGTCTGCACACGCTGTGCGGTGTAAATAGCTCTGAGGATTTGCATGGACAGTTGCTCTGAATTGCAGAGCAGCACTGCACTGCAAAAAGCTTGAGTGAAAACTGGTGTAATTCTGTACCTGCTGAGCTCCTGCAATGTAGGCTTTGCATAGCAGAGTGAAACCATCACACCAAATGATGGTTTTTCTAAAGCAACATCAGTTATGCTGAAAGGGCTTCGCACTGTGGCTGGTGGCCTGGGTGACTTCTCAGTGGGGACGAAGTCCTCACTATAGATCATCAGCCAGATTCTCCGTGGGAATTGCTCCTGAGTCGGTGCTACACCTTTTTGTTTAAATACTAAGGATGAAGGAGGTGGTCTGTCATCTTTTTATTACATAGTCTTGAGGTCTTTGAGTATTTCCTGGCCTGAAATCCCACCAGAATCCTGTCTGGCACAAGGTTATGCAGTGGCAGATTTGTGTGTATTTCCAATTTAAAATTTCCTGGCCATGTGCTAGGAGTTCAGGAGGCCCCAGACCTTAACCCGTGGGAAAGCAATGGCTCTCTTTCTTGCTTTACAGCCTCTTGCACTTGTATCCCTAGGTCTTATGCTTATGCTTAGCACAAAGTTTATCTATCTGTCTGTCTGTCTGTCTGTCTATCTATCTATCTATCTATCACTCTTGAGAGGAAGCTACCAAGAGAGGGGTGCAGCTGTCTCCTGTCTGCACAACTCATAGGCAGAACTGGGGTAGACATGGGGACTTTTGTATGAGCCCATGGGGCATCTTGCTTCCAGCAAAATGGCCACAGCCTGTTTTGTAGGAAGCCTCCCCCTCACCAGTCCCACATCCCAACCTGTCACACACTATGCATAGGAGGGCGAAGTGTTTTCCATCTGCCTTGGGGAAGGTTTCGGAACAGCCTAAGATGTGCAGCAACAAAGTACTAAGGAATATCCTTCACAGGCATATGTGAGTGTGTCTTTGTATATATTGATTTGTGTGTGTAATATCTTTTTCATCATCAGACCTTCTGGTGGGGTAGCAGTATCTGTCTGCTGCCACAGTTTCTCACTTAAGCTGATGGATTGATCTGTGGTCAGAAATTATTTTGAGAAACTCATTTTCCCAAATCAGCATTTTTATCCATCTTTTACAGGACATTTTTTTGTTTCTTTTTCTGTGGGAGTTTACCATCCCCTGGTAGATGATATTCCTAGACAAGATTTGTTGTCATATTCTGTTTTTTCCTTGTTTTGTCCTCCCTATCTCCTCTCGCATTAGGTATCTTCTTCCCACTTCCCCTCCCATTAGGCCATTACCTGTTCCAGATCTTGTCTCTTGTAATGATTTTTGGCTGCTGACATCCTCATGACCTTAATCGCTGTCAGATTCAAAAAAAAAATCCGTGGTACTACCAAATCTCAGCTATTTATTTATTTATTTATTTATGTATTTACCTCGAAGACACAAGATACTCAAGAGGGGATCCTGAATTTGAGGGGTGAAGCATTTCTGAATTTGCAGCAGGCTAGAATGGTTGCTCTCAGAGAGGCAAACAAGACATGATAGTCAGGAGAGGTGTGATTTAAAGCCCAAAATGTAAGTATTAGAGAGGTTAACTCCTTAATCACTGAGCAATGCTATCCAGAATATGTGCTGTTTCTTCAGCTCTAAACTGCCTCCCACAAGCTGCTGGAGTGTGAAGGGACCTGTTGTCTCATGCTCAACTGCTACAGCCAGCCTGACAGCTCCTCTGTTTAAGAGACATCTTGCAAAATTTAAAGGCATTGATATTTATGGTTGGAGGGAAATATTGAAGAGAGAACTGAATTAAATTGGCTTTAGTGTCAGAGGAGCTGACATGGGTGCCACTGTCCTGAGTGCATGTTTCACGTTGCATTTAATTTGTTCCGTGTTACTGGAATGGCTGAGAGCCCCATCACCATATCAGTGCCTAGGCGCCTTGCCACAGGTTTTAGATCAGGGTGCTGCAGAACAGACTAGGTCCTGTCCAATCCACTGTATTACCTCTAAACCATAGGATTCGTAGCGGCATGTGTGGTACATATGTTAAAATATGGGCATAATCCTACTTCCAGTAGGGCTATCTATGGATATCCATGGCTATCCATATCCTCTTTATCCATGGAAAAGAGTGCTTATCTCCAAATTAAAACAGTCCTAGCAAAACAAGGGGGTCAATCTAGGTATTAACATTTCTTCTTCTTGAGGCACATAAAGAATCGTGCTTTATTGATCGTGATATCTGCAAGTATTGGTTTCTCTAGATAACTTGATTTGTCTGGCAATCTGTATTGATGGCATTCATTGCCACATTAGCAAAGGTTTTTCTTCCCTAAATAGGCCTACCTAAAGGTGTACCATCTTCTACTAAATTGTGCATGTATATTTGTGGCACATCCATAAATCCATGGGTTCTGATGGTATGCACACACGAGTGCTGAGGGAGCTGTTGGATGTTATTGCTAGATGACTCTTTACTATCTTTGCAAGGTTGTGGAGAACAGGAGAGGTGCCTGAAGACTGGAAGAAAGCCAGTGCCATGACAATGCCATGCCAGTCTTCAAAAAGGGCAAGAAAGAGGACCCAGGAAACTACAGGCCAGTCAGCCTCACCTCTGTCCCTGGAAAGGTGATGGAGCAGCTCATCATGACATGCTGGATGTCATCTCTAAGCCGTAGTATCCTGGGGTGCTTTAGGCAGAGTGTTGCCAGCAGGTCGAGGGAGGGGATCCCCCCCTCTACTCAGCTCTGTTGAGGCCGCGCTGGGAATATTGTGTGCGGTCCTGGGCTCCCCAGTGCCACAGGGACATGGAGCTACAGGAAGGAGTCCAACATAGAGCGACAAAGATGATACTGGAGCTTTTCCCCTGTGAGGAGAGGCTGAGAAAGCTGGAACCGTTCAGCCTAAAGAAGAGAAGCCTGAGAAAAGAACTTATCAATGTGTATAATTACCTTAAGGGAGGATGTCAAGAGGATGGGGCCAGACTCTCTTCAGTGGTGGCCAGTGAGAAGACAAGAGGCAACAGCCACAAATTGAAACACAGGAAGTTCCATCTGAACATGAGGAGAAACTTCTTTACTGTAAGGGTGACAGAGCTCTGGAAGAGGTTGCCTGGAGAGATACTCAGAACCCGCCTGGACGCAACCCTGTTCCACCTGCTCTAGGTGACCCTGCTTGAGCAGGGGGATTGGACTAGATGATCTCTAGAGATCTGTTCCAGCCTCAACATTTTGTGGTTCTGTGAAATGACATCATGATTGCAATGTTCCAGGTTATCTGCAGGCTCTGTTGCTTTGCAGTTTTGTACTTTCACCTTCTCATATTACCCTGTATGTCTTGATTGCTGTAGGACACATATGAAAGTGCCTACCATTATATTAGACCTACACTGATCCCTGGGGTTGGAGTACATAGATTGCTCTGCTCAGATACGTCACACATATATTGAATCTAAAGTTACCTTCTTTATAGTTGTATAGCTTTTTCTTTTGGCTATTATTCATGGTCTCATTACCACCCCAGTGTATTAATATTGAGTCTGATCTTTGTCATCATCTCCATAGTCTGTCTGCCTGGCAGCCATCCTAGGGTTGCTTTGTGCCTTGCTGTTCATGGTGCAGCAGAGTGTTGTGAGTGATGTATGTACATAGTTCCCTTGATTTGTTCTCATGTGGTCTGTAATAGAAATGCCTCTTTTTTTGTTTTGTTTTCATAGAAGACTAAGTGGCCCAGTTCAGCAGTGCATAAAAATGGAGCCTCTTTCCTCTCTGCTGGCTGTTGCTTCTTATTTCCTTCTGTGACCCATCCATCCCCTATTCCCCCCCAACTCAAAGCCGTTCGGATCAAGGAGTCATTGCTCCAACTCAGGAATTTCTCCCACAGTTTCTGTCCCTGCTCGTGCCCTGGGTCGCACACAGACCCACCGGCTGCTTGGTCATGGGACTTTGCCCAGCGCCCAGTGCGGGATGCCCTAGGACAGTAGCTCCTTTCTCAGCTGTGCGTCTCTGGAGAAGCCTGGCTGCCCCCCAGGCTTCATTGAGTTTGTTCTCTGCTCCCGGACTGCCCTCATCTCCTCACCAATTGCTCTTCGCTCTTGGCAGTAGCTCCCAGGGAGCTGTGAAGACACCCAGCCTCAGAGACTGCATGGATCTGGCACAGCTTGTTCACCAGTTCCACTTTACATGCCATGTCCTGAGGCCTTGGATGTGGTGCTGGTCTTCCCATCTGGGAGCCTTGAGCTAATACTGCTGGCTGTGCCTTCCTGTGGCCGGGGAGGTGACAAGCGCCCCCGCGCCACATTCAGGCCATCAGCATCCGAAGTGCAGAGCAAGCAAAGCCTGTGTTAGTCAAGGGACACGTGTGAGCCCTCATCACTGCTGGTGCTTTGGGAGAGCTCCTGGCAGCTCTTAGCCTGACTGATGCATAACAACTCTGTTGGTCTTTGCCATATCTTTTAAAACTCCTTTGGAAGTGCAGAATGAAGCTGGTGAGCTTGGAGATCAAGCTCTCAGCCCTTCCTTTGGCTTAAGGCAGGGGCAAAGGCAGTGTATTTTTATCTCCACTGGGGCACCAAATTCCTTGTCTTTATTTGGCTCACGGTCTTCACCCTTCTGCGAGGGTCTCGCCCAGTGGCTTCCCCATGCTGTACCTGCTTATGTCCAGCCCTTGGGCATGTGTTTGGAGATTCCTCCGGGGGCTGCGGCTACCCCCGCTTTTTCCACCGGTTTTGGAGGTTTGGGGATGGGCTGGCTGGCTCTCCTGGGTGGGGATGGGAGCAGGGCTCGAGCAGCAGTTGCTCTTCTTGGGTAGAGTTAATCCTCAGAGTCTTGAGCGTCTCCAGTTTTACAGATCTGCCCTGTTTCCTGCCTCCAGCCACTGCCCTGCTGGGGTAGGATTACCGGAGACGGGGGATGGAAAGCAGCAGGGGGAACATGTCTATTCTGAGGAGTCGGGTTTGGTTACCATCTCCTGCCTGCCCTGAGCCCTCAGCATGCCAGAGATGCTCCAGCAGTGCTGCGGGAGGGACCACGTGGTGCCGCGGAGGGGACAGGAGCTGCAAGATGGGAGACAGCAAGTAGAGAAAGGAGTTAGGACATTCCTAAGAGACAAGAGACAGGACATGTGAGCAGGGAGGTGAAGAGCCAAAGTATGGGAAGTATCCATTTAGGGCCTTGTTGGGCTCTTGTTTCTCCATGCTCAATGGTAACACCCAGAGGAAAGAAGACGCTGCTCCCCTTTGATGTGTAGCTAACTTCACTGTGCGGTCAGTGAACATGCCTGGGGTGAAGAGGGTGGCTTGCTTCTGCTCACTTGCATCCATACTCAGCTGGTGGCATCCCCCTACTTCATAGACTTTCAAAGAAAATGTTACTCTTACCTGCTGATACAGAAAGAAAAGCTCATTTGGGACCTTGCAGAGCTACCTACAGGTTCCTGTCCTATATCCCCAGTGCTCCTGCAGTGGCACTGGCCACCAGGATCAAGCATCACAGCGCTAGCAGAACCCCCACATCTTGAGGCGCTGTCACAGCTTGCTGTGCCCTGCTGTGACCCCCTAGCACCACTCTGCCCCTTCCCACGTCTCCTGTGACCTTTGGAAACGCCTTTACCTTCTCTGGCTCTTGCTGTTTGTTTGACCAGGTGAGAAGGTGCATGTGGAGCTCGCCACTCTGGGACCCTCCTGTGGTGATGGACTGACTGGTGTGACAAACCAGTTGTCTGTTGAGATTGCAAGGCAATTTTCATTTGCCAAAACATGAACTTGCTCTGAATGCCCTGAATGTCACGCCCTTGCAGGAGCCAAAGCCTTTGCGCTGTCTACCTTTCTGTTGAATTTTCTGACCAGCAGACTCAAAAACGGTGTGGGTGACAAACTACTGATTTACACCCACACAAACTCACAGTGCGATCACATTAAATGATCTAAGTGTTTTATATGTAGACAGAAATCATATCTTTTTCCTTAGAAGTGAAACCGCCTCCCTAATTTCATTGTCAATCATGTTTGATCATTTTTCCTCCTGAGTTATCTGTGCAAACTCTGTTGCCCTCTCTGTGGTGGCTGTTTGGTGCGCCGCTGTGCTTGGACCATGGCTCTAGGTCCAAGTGCTTGCCGTAGACTCATCCGTGTTGGAGAGGCCCCTAGGCCCATGTCTCCCTGTGCCGCGGAGCCTCGTGGCTCAACCCTGGACCCATTCCCGAGACGTGTGCTGTGTCTGTATGCGCTGGAGCCCGTGCTGGGGTGGCCGTGCTTGCGTGGCCTTGTTCTCCGCTTGGCGCTGGATGGGGCATTCCAGTCTGAGAGGGGCATAGGGGAGCCATGCGTCAACGTGTAGCGCTGGTTGGTGAATAAAGAGGGTATTTACAAAACAACGGGGCTTGTTACAGCTTCGTGCAGACCTTACACCAGACAGCGATGCCCGCATGCCTAAGAATCAGCAAGCCGAAAGACTTCATCCACAGACACAGACAGCTAACGGATTTATTCGCTGGTGGTGATAGGTCTTATGCACAAGCATTCTGGTAAGATGCTATTTAGAAAATAAAATCAATGGTGCCTTTTAAGGAAGGGAAGTAAAATCTTTTCGTATTTTCCAGTATGCTACGCTTGATGAAGCACAGGGGAATCACTCTCTTTCATTTTGAACATTTTTACATACATTGCTACAGAAACCAGAACTACAGTGTCTGCTGTCTTGCAGCTATTACTGTCTGTGCTGTTTCAGCTGCTCAATTTACTTTCTTAGAATATCTTTCCCTTCAATATATCAGAGATTCATGTTTTTTCTTGCCCTCCAAAAATTTGCCTCTGTGACTCTTGGCCTACATCCTCACCGTGTGTGTCCTTTTCCTGCAGGATGCTCCTCTGGCGTCCTTCAGTTCTCTTGAACTTTTGCCCTTGGTTTTGCAACTTTACCACTTCAGCCCTTTGTTCATTTCATTCATGCTTTTCCTTTTTTTTTTTCCCTGCCCAGCTCTCCAAACACAATTTTTATGGCCTTATTCACCTGCTCTGCCCGTAGACACCTGCCTTTAGTTTCTTCTAGTCCTGGTGCGTCCTCTCTTCACTGCTGCTAGGACTGTTTCCTTGCCTTCCTTTTCTAGCTCTCTGCTGCAGTTTCTTACGCCGACTTGTTGTGCCCCGTTTCAGATTGTTTGCGGCCTCCCTGGGCAGGAGTGTTATACTTAACATCACTGAAGACAATGCCTCCGTGGGGTCTCGGAGCGGGACTGCGGAGCAAATACATGTGTGGGGTTCATTATCTCGCTCGGGTACATTCCTGATGTCCTAACGTAGCAATTTCCTCTTAGTGCGTGGGTTTTTAAAATGATGTGATAGAGAAGTATATTGTAGTCACTTAGCAACCAGAACTAGCTTTTCAAAGCGAAAAATCTCGGGTTTGTTTTGTACAGAATCTTAAATTTAACTTTTGCATGCGCATGAAATCAACGAGGGGCTTGCAGGGGTGCAGGATGAAGATATAAACCTCCTGGTTTATGTGCTCGCTCGCATGCACGTGCCCGCGCGTGGCTGCTTAGTTAGAAACAGGACTGCGTGTTTGCTCGTTCTCTTCTTTCTGCACCTGGTTGGCAGGCGTGTTGTCTAACTGTGATTAAGGTCAGTGGTAACTTTGGCGCTCAAAATCTCTGAAAAAAAGGTTCTTCTGCTGGAGACACAGGCTGCCTCCAATGCATCCCCAGCTGTGCAAAGTTCCAGCTGCCCTTTTTTCAGCAGCCAGCGCTTCCCGCTTTGTCCCTGGCAAACTCTGCAATGCAGCTCTGAGCGATCAATGCGAAAGACTTGGGTATACAAAAAAACAAAAGTGTGGGGACAGCATAAAATAAATGGAATTACAAAACAAAAGAGTACAGGGCAATCCTCCTGATGGCACTATTCAGCTTTGCATTTATTTAATTAAAACCCGACGCCTTTCCTAGTTCAAACGCGGCTCCTGCAGCATTTGCAGGCTGCCACCCGTGAGCGGGAGGCTGCAGGGTGCTGCACGGCGCCTTGCAGCGCTGCAGGCGGCCCCGCTGCGCGGAGGGGACCGTCCCTGCGGCAGGGCTGGTGCCCCGGCCCTCGCGGCTCTGCTGCAGGACGCGGAGGCCAAGGGGCCGCGCTCAGGGCTCATTGCCGGGGGGGGGACCCGCGGCAGGTTTCGAGGCAGCGCAGTGCCCTCTAATGCTACTCCCTGGTAATGGAAAACCATGGAAATCTGGAAAACCATCCAGAGCATGCTGGAGGAAGCCCTGTGAGCCACTGCGTTGAGGCTCCGGGAGGAAAAGGGCCTTTTTTGTCCCGTTGGTTGCTGAGGCTGGAGGGGAGCAGGACAGCCCTGCCGGGAG
>NW_010577939.1:203693-218200 GCF_000705375.1 Tinamus guttatus
TTGTGGAGAATAAGGGTGCGTGTTGGGTGCTGCAGAGCTTCGCGTGCGCCGGGGACGGGTGCTTTTCCTTGTGGAAGCCAGCCTCACTGGAGATTTGCTGTGGGGCCACACGTGTTGATCCAAGCCCTTCCTTTTAGCTGTGATCAATCTTAGATGAGGCCATACCTTGAGCTGCTACAGAGACAACGTTCCCCTTTGTCAGCATGGCTCTTCTTCCTCTCCCTGCACTTTGGAGCAGTAGACCCAAGCTGGGTTTTGCACTTATTTCAGAGATGTTCAAAAGTGACCATACCTTGTACACCCGGGCTGTTGGAGAGGGCTTCCACCACTTGAGCGTGTGTCTGAACAGTAGAACAAGATGTGCTCTTGCTGTTTCTAAAAATGGATGCCTGCAGTTTGTTCAGCCTTTGCTTTCTTTGCCACGGTTGCGAGGGAAGGGGCTTTGGGAGATGCATGAAGGCTCAGGTGGCCCTGACTCAGGTGGCGATCACCTTTCTGCCCTATTCTTCGCCAGTGAAATAAGTGCTCAGGAAAGTCCTGTTCTTCCAAAGGTTGGGGCTGCAGCTCGGCTGGGCGCACCAAACCGACCTGCAGCATAGCCGTGGTGCCGGCGGGAAGCGCTGGAGGGAGGGAGGAGAGGTGGGTGCGTGGCTGTGACTCCTGCGTAAGGTGACCTCTGGGAGGTCCGGGAAGGAGATTGGTTTCGGGGCAGGAAGCTAGTGCCCGATAATGGAGTTCACTGTTTTCCTGACCCGAGGGCAATTGAGTAGGAAGCTTGGCTGGGAATGGCTCATCATAAGACTGTCATCAGTCTGTTTAAGTCAATACCAATTACAGGCTTATTAATTAAAAAAAAAAGTGTGACTGCTGTGAATAATGAATGTAACCCTTTATTTTCCAGGGAGTCAAACTTTATACTTATAGTTTGACATGCTTTTTAAGTGTCATGATATCCTCTTTTTAGGTGCTAGGACTGTTTTTTCTTCAGAATTGGGTTTCTCCTGCCTTCAGAAATATTCTGACTTGAGACTCCCTATTCATTCATCTCTGCTGCCTGAGAAACATTAAAAGACTCTTAAGCTCAGCCCATCGTGAAAGGGCGAGTGTTCAATCAGGCGCAGAAACCCATCTGATGTCATCTCTCGTTTCAAGAAAGTTTTCTGGCACTCTGCTAAACATTCCCATGCTTGAATCGGTGGGAAAGAGATACCAAAGCAGCCCCCATTCTTTGCTGGCATGGGAGATAAGTGCTTGGCGTTAATGTTATCATCACGTGTGAGCTGTCTCTTGGGGTCAGCTTCCAGACTGTTTGGTAGCCACGTCCTGGGGGAGGGAATGTGGGGATGGTTGTGCCAGAGACATGTGGGACACAGCTCCAATGTGAGTGTATCCCGGCCTCCAAAACACCCCCAAACACGCACATCTTCCTGTACCTCTAACCCAACCTGGGTAACCTCAGGGTGCAAGACAGCTGTGAGCAAAAAAAAAAAACAAAAAAAGTGTGATCCCTGCCTTGCTAGCACACAACTTGGTGGATTTAGGGGCATGAATCCTCCTCAGAAGCGCACGTAGCCCCACTCCGTCACCGCTGGCCAGGACAGATGCGCTTCCACGTGTGCCGGTGACGCAGGCAAACAGGATTTGGCCAGCTGCCGGGGCTTTGGATGTGCATTTTAGGGGAGGGCGGGCACGGCAAAAATGGGAAAACCTGCCTTCTCCCTGCTCCTGGGGCTTAAGATGGATGGAGGGGAGCGCAGGGAGGGAGGGGGGCTGTGAGGAGAGGAGGAGCCGGGTCTGGGCCGCTTCTTCACCGGGAGGTCCTTTTCCTGCTCCATGGCAGAGACATAATAACCCAGGGCCGATGCGTGGGGGCCCGGCTGGAGCTGTTTGTCCTTTCGCTGCATCCGCTGGATTTGTGTGCACTCTGTGTGTGGGGGGTGTGCACTTTGCTTTGGTTTTCCATCCTGTGTTTTGTGGTAATAATCCCCTCCAAGGTTACAGAGATATCATTTGTCAGGCAAGCCGACAGAGCTCTTTCTTACTATGGGATTACATAAGAGAACACAGGCTTTATTGCCATTTCAGGACGTATTAGCACTGTGGATTATTTCCACAGAGACTGAGCGCAGTGGTAGCCTTCACTCTGGGCTCCCTCGGCCTTCTTCCCCCACCCCTTCCTATTCAAAAATAATATTAATTAGCCAACACACAGATGAGAGGTGCCCTGTGAAGCCTGGTCCGTGACGAATGGTGTACACAGCGGGCTGACGTGAGTGCCAAGAGCACATCCCGAGCCTATAGACTGAAGGAGGCATTTGGAAGGGATGGTGCAGAGCTGCAAGAAAGTGCATCTCTACTTGTGCTTGTTGAGAGGTTAGGGAGAGCTGCTGCTCCTGTCTTGGTCCTTCACTGCCTGTGGAATCACACACAGGTCAGGTCAGTGCTTTGTGTCTCAATTTAGCAATCTTTAAATTGGGGGGTTAATTGTATGTCGATGTATCCTTGGACAGAATCATCTGTGAGTGTGTGGTTTATACACACATCATCTCTTCTGTGACAAAGGCTGATCCTGCAGCATCTTTCCTGGCTTGTGTCTTCTGAGCACTGACAGAGTTGGAAATATGCTTAGGTGAGAGTGGAGTCTATACATGGCTGCCAAGGTAAATCCCGGCTTCGCTGGTCGATGAGTAGCCTCAACGCCTACACAGCAATTGGGAGGGGATGTGCTGGGTCCCTGGGAAGGGATCTTTTATTTCATCACTTTACTGGTCTTTTCAGGGCTCATAAGTCATCTAATTAGTGTTTCTTCTCCTGATGCTGCTCATGTGTTACCTATAACATCAAAGTTGTATTAGGTCTGGAGCAACTCTCAGCTTAGAGAACACCTGTAATGTTTGTGCAGAAGTCATATGTCTCAACTATCCCTGAGGGCCAGTCTTACAAGCGAACAATCAGGCAGCAAATTGTATCCGAGAAGGAGCCTGCTGCTCCATTTCCCAAACACTTTGGTGAAGGCCTGTGCCCAGCTGGGAGCTACGTATGCATGGCCATCCACTACCAGGGAAGCCCCCAGGGGCTGCTGATTCAGGATCCAGGGAGCAAATTTACTCCAGTGGCAAAAAAAAAAAAAAAAAGCCTCTGCAAAAGAGATGCTTTCTACAGAAAGAACCAGTGGTGATCAAAAAGTCGCTGAAGATCAGCCATTCATGAGAAACTTAAGGACAGAGATGGAGCTTGTGGTACTTGGAGACAGGCACTGGTGCTATTGGACCCCAGAGGCACCACACAGCTGACAGTCATAGGAAACCCAGCTTCAGATACTCTGCTGCCCAAGAGGCTTTTTATTCCTCCTTGAGTAAAAGTTTAGCCAGAGCACCAGGAAGTAACTGTCCTTCTGCTGTGACCCTAGCAATTGCGACATTTCTGCAATTTATGGGCAGAGTCCATGATTGCTCATAGCGTCCTGACCTGAGAAGCAACAGTGAAAATCCTGAGCTTTACCTTTAGACTGACCTGCATCGCACCTCCGGTTTCTTTCTACTATTTAAAAAAAATCAATTATTTCCTATGCCTGAAGAAAATGTCCTTTCTGCTGCTCTAGATATGTGGGTCCAAGAAAGAGAAATACCCTGAAGCTGTCATGTTTGCAACTTGTCTGGACTTAGCTTGTGTTCTCTCCCATGCTGTTCTTGTGTTTTCATCTCACTAAAAGGCCAGCAGTTCTTTAAAGCCCACGACAAACACAAGTGTCTGGGTGAAGTGTTGGGCCTGTGTAGGTAGCGCCTACATTCTGCTCATACAATGTTTAAGATTTGGGTTCAGTTAAGGCTATTAGCTGGACTCCTCATCTAGTCCTAGGGCACTGATTAGCAAGCAGAAAGTGCTGTGAAGGCCCATCCCAGCGCCATGTTCAGGCATCCTCATCCATCAGAGATATCTTTTCTTAGCTGAAGTGGTCTATTCCAGCAGACCCCAGTGCCATGGACCTGTCTGTGAGAAGCGGCCCAGTGACAGGCTGTTTAGAACGGAATGGAAATCCATATGTAATTAAACTGCTGAGGCCTGTCTAAAATGTCAGCAATGTATTTCCTTCCATCACTCCTTGTGGTTGGAAACCTTTTGCAGAGACCTGACTTCCCCTCAGCTAAAAAACAAACAGTGGAAAAGAGAGTTGCTTAGGTTAAATGTGCTATGCATCAAAAAGACTTTTTTTTTCTGGCATGTTTGTTCTCAGCTTGCTAAAGTCACAAAGGAATCCCTCAAACATCAGCTCCAAGCCACACTGCTCCCGAGGGCTTAGGGCACACACTTTCCTTCCTGGTAGCTAAAGGAATCTCTGCTACAACATCTTGGTTTGTTTCTTGGCGGTTCTGGGTAATTCTGGGTGGACTGCAAAGTGTTAGTGTCATGGACTGGTGGCTCAAAGAGAAAATCTGCAGGCCTGTGAAAGGAGAAGAGCTGGCTGTATTTCTCATGCATGCATACGTATATGCGTTCATCCAGGGGCCTGGAAGGGCCTGCATCAGAATGCTGGATCATCTGTGGCACTGATTAGTGTCTGCTCGTCACAGCTACTTCCAAAGGATGGTAGCAAATAAATGAAACGGAGAAGAAGGACCTTGTTCTCCAGCACAGCAGCTCCAGGAGTGGCTCATGTGGCACAAGTACATTTTCTTCAATGCTTAGCTGGATTGCACCTGCAGGGTTGCAGGGAGATGAGCAGGCACCACTTCTGTCTCTTGCAGCCCTAGAAACCCCCTTGAGCATGGGTTTGGCTGCAGGCTTCTCAGCATCTGTAATGGGTGAAGATGCAGGGGGGTGTCCTGCGTGAACCTGACTACCTTGTGTCTTGCCCAACGCCTCTGTGAAGGTGCTGGAGCCCTGAAAAAAAAAAAAATTGAAGGTCAGTAACACAGGGTGACCACTTGAGAGGGCTCCGTTAAACTCTGTTGGAGCAGACCCAGTTCAACAGCCCTCTGCGCACAAGATACTGCCTTTAGGTCTAAAGATTTGTGACTTAATGCTTGCTCCTCTGTTTTTCTGTTTGAGAGATGCCTGACCAAAGGAAGTGGGCCTGCATCACACTGTATGTGTTGAGGGGTTGGGATGCATCAGGACGGCGACACAGGTGGCTGCTTCCCCTGTGAGGATGGCACAGCAAGGCTGATGTGTGCACACTGCAAACTGCTTTGCACAGCACGGGAACAAGAGAGTTCCTTTTCATGTGCTCTCAAGCTGCTTGGGCCCATCTCTGGGTTGAGATCTTCTGCACTGTGCCTGGAGGAGGCCATGCGACTGCTCTTCTGAGTTTCTTCCTGGGTCTCGTGTATTGCTTGTAGCATAGAAAGGAGGATCCAGAAGCCGAGTCTTGAGTCTCAGAAGAATACCCTCACTGTGGCACTGCCCTCCCTTGCCTGGTATATTGACACCAACATTTCCATTTGTGGAACCCAGTTTATCTGGAGGCTGGGAGAAGAATACCCTTTGACTTATAAATTGAGTGCATTGAATGGGGAGCAGTACAGAAGGAGTCGTTATTAGTAATTATTTGCATAACAATAGCCTTTCTACCACAGATCTTGAAAAGCTGGGCAAACATGAATTAATTCAACCTTAAACTACCCACATGGGAGGATGTAAATTATCATTATCCACATGAGCAGTTTCTCTGTGTGATTTTGCTAATTATAGTATAGCACTTAGGTGTTGTTATATGTGCTATATAAGATGGTAAATAACACTTTACGGAGAGGAACAAAGACTTTTCTTACCCAACTGGATTATTTTTCTAGCATGCACACTAAACTGTCTCCAGCATTGGAGGGAATTATTGAAGCAGGAAATGTAGGAAATGGACTGTCAATAGGCAATATGGCCCATGCTGTAGATAGATAGGTAAAATGCCTTTTCCAAAGCCCAAGGAAGTCGCCCTGTTGCAGAGATGAATCTAGGCAGTAATTCAAGTTGTGCAGGTGCCAGAACCACTTTTGCCTTTCTCCGTTGCATGAAAGACCCCCCCTTCCTGACTCTAGTGTGCAGCCCAAAAGGTGCTGTGTAGATCCTTGTGGAAAAGTCTCCTAGGGTGACGAGCAATCTCTCCATCATCTCTAGCTGGAGGATGCCGCCTCAGGTCACTTCCAAGGAGGATGCTGCCTCTGGATGGCTTGGTGCTCTGGTGTAGAGCTTCCCAGCTGTGCTCCTCCTGCCTGAACCAAGCCCCACAGAATCTCACTGACCCCCAGACCCTCACCATCATAGCTTAGGCTTGTAAGAAACCCCAGGGAGGCGTCCTTGGGACAGGCATCCCCTTGGCCTCAAGAGCTGGAGGGCCACTCTCTACCAGGGAGGTGGCACACCTGGCCTTCCATCTGAGGCGCCCGGCAGGGGATCCCTCTTCCGCTCTTTCTGTCTTCCAAGGAGGCCCAGGGCAAAGCTGAGCTCTTTTATTAGCCCTGGCTTAGGATGTTGACAGACTGGTCCTGTAAGATCTTGCAGCATATTCTCCTTCTTGAGAATTAGGGGCACTGAACATTAGGGGAAACAGCCTGAAAGCCTTGGGGAAGGGGCACTGAAGACTGTCAACTGCCTGGGAGGCCCTCCTTCCTCCTGGCACGTCAGACTTCCAGCAAGGCCTTTGCTTTCCTTTTTTTTTCTCCTGTTAAACTCATGGAAAAGAGCTGGCTCCAGGTTTTCCTGAGGACAGCCCAGCAACTGGGCATGGCAGCGCCTGAAATAAATATAGTTTTGGAGGAGAGTTCATTTCCCCTGAATTAATGCAGCCTGACACAGAGCGCGGGAACATGTGCCATCTGGTCAGATCTGCCTTGATTTTGTGAACAAGGGGGAGGGTAACCGATACGTTTATGAACTGCAGTTGCTGCACAGGCGAAAACAGTAATCCCCTAGGTACGGAAAATGCGAGATGCTAATCTGAAATTAAAATGGGTAAACGCTCACAGTCCCGGTAAGGTCGAGCAGGTCAAAACCTTGCTCTCTAAGGAAATGAGCCTTTTTATCTTGAGAAGCCCTGGGCACAGCGATGTCGTCCATCAATTTAATAGGAGGCGGTGGGGTAGCGTGCTGCTCTTTTATTCCAGAGCCAGGTTTGTTCATAGGGTGTAATGTAATTTCCTTCCTTCACCCACAGCTTGTGTGTGTTTTCTACAGAGAATTCACTCCTATATTACAAGTCTGTGCCCCTTGCCCCACCTCGGGCCCTGTTTTGCCGTTGCCTTGTGATGTGACTGTATAGATTGGGCCGGAGGGCGTCCTTCTCATTCCTCAGCTAGAAGGCAAGGCTCTAATTCCATTTTCTTGTGTAGTCCTGCAGAGCATGTAATGAAATGGCCAAATTCTGCCAGTTCTCCCCAGGAGGGAGTCAGAACCGCTCAGTGGTGTGTCCTAATACGAGCTGCAGCAGTGGGGAACCTGGAGGAGATGCTCCTCTCTCCTGTCCTGCTGCCCATGAGAGCAGGACCCGCGTCATTGCGAGCAGCACATTAGGATGCTGCACAAGCGCTGGGGAGTTCGAGGCGGCCCGCGCGCGCCCCGTGGCGATGGCTGGGAAGTCACGGCTGGCCGCGACTTTGGTACAAGGCAGGCTCTTAAGAGCAGCCGAGCTATTGAAACTTGACAAATGGCTGAGGGACCCAGAGGCATGTGTAAGGCAGGAGCAGAAAGAGTTTGTCTTGTTTTTTTTTAATAAGTGACTCTCTGGCCCAGTAACTTTGTTTTTTCGATGTTTTCCTGCAGTACAAAACAGCCGCTAGAGCTCCAAAGTGCTGCTGCAGAGGGTGCAAGGCAGCCCTGCAGTGCCACAAATAGCAAAGGGGTGAAGGGGTGGTCAAGAGCCACTTTCACATGCAACAGAGTCAGGAGGGGTATGTGATGGTGTTGGAGGAGATGCATCCTTCCTGGGGCTTATAGTGCCAGCGCTGGTCCTCAGCGATCCCTTCACCTAAGCATGGAGTGAGAGGGAGGCCTCGTGCCAATAGAGGGAAATAAAATCAGATTGTGTGGGCGGCAAGCTTGGTCCCTGTATTTCTCCTGGGGGCGTTTGCACATATGTGCACGTAAAGCCCTCCTCACCTGGGAGCACCTTTCTCTAACACACCGCCGTGTACCCCCGACCTCCGCGGGCAGAGGGGACGCCTCCAATCAGAGAGATCCAGTTAGATCTTCCCATGCCATCGCGGTGGCATCAGCCCCCTTGTTGGATAGGGGTCACACGCACAAAGCCAGGGCGCAGCGGTGGGTGTAGAGGTGACCGGGGGCTGGCGGTGAGGGGAGGGTTGCAGAAAGGGTGACCCTCACGCGGAGCTTTTCTGTGGGGTTATTTCAGCTCTGGCCCGGCAAGCTGCACGGGGAGAGGATGTTTCCCCATATGGGGGTGGGTTCCCTTTTGGCCTGACAAGAAGCAGGGGCAGCGCCTTGGTGCCTTCCGTGATGCATTCTGGTGTGCGGTAAAATTGGCCTCACTTCCTAGGGGGACACACTGGTAAAACGTGCTATAAGAAAAGGGCCAAGATTTAGGTGCTGTAAGAAAAGGATGAGGATTTATCTGGGCTGTAAAGCCCAGTAAAGGGTCAAGGTTTGGGTTTAATACATGGCGAGGAGATTCTGCCTCAGAAATTCCCATTGGTTTTATGGCTGCTGAGTTCTGATTATCTGTGCCCCTTGTATTTCTGTAAAAACACGATGTTTGCTCCTCCCCCTTTCCTCTTTCTTCCCACCCTTTTCTCTCAGAAAGGAAATAACCCCCAAACAGGGGAACTTGAAATGCTTCTCTCTATTTTATTTTATTTATTTTTTAACTACCAGCATCGTTTTTGTCTCTGGACCAGAATGCCCAACAAAATCGTGCAAAGGTCTTTTATTTATTTTTGGCTAGGAGCTGACCAGATGCCCCAGCCTGTGCAATAATCACCATCTGTTGATTGTAATTGCAAGGCAAAAGCCAAAAGCCTGGAAGGTTTTTTTTTTTTTTTTTTCAGTGATGTACTCAAAGAACTGCAGTTGACTTTTCTGAATAAAAACAAAAGCTTCTGCCTTGGGTCAGAGGTTTTTTTTCCCCTTTAATACCTCCCCGCATGCTGAATGCCTATGAATAGCTCTGCTGCTCATTCCTTATACTTCTTTCTTTCTTTTTTTTTTTTTTTTCCCTTATTCATTGCCATCTGAAAAGGTGGCATCGTTTGTGCGCCCTGGTACATTGTGTCCTTCCACTTCATTGGAAGCACATCCAGCAGGACACACTCTTGCCTGAGGTCCCGCATGGAGGAAGGGACCTGTCTCCCTCCTCCTTGTCTCTCTGACGTCTTGCAATTTTCACATCAGTGCCCGTGGGGGAGAAGGACAATGGCAAATACTGCAGGTGCAGCGAGAATCAATAATTCATTTAATCATAAATTAATAAATGATGCTGCTGCTTGGGGAGAAAGGGAGGAAAAGGAAGAGCATTAACAAAGTGGTTTCCAGATCAATTTCATAACTGAGAGAATGAAGAAGAAGGCTCCAGAGGGCCTGGACTTGGTAATTGTCAGAGTCTGTAGGGTTCTCTCTGCTGTCTTTGCTCTTCTTGGGCTAAATGCATTAAAATGGCCATTCCCTGCCTTTGACTCCTGTGCAGTTGGGAGGCAGCAGAACTTCAGTATTTGCAGGACAGAGAAGAAAATGCCTCTGGGTGGGGTGAGCGAGCTGTACCGAAGGTTTTATGCTGGCTGCATAAAAGACTTGCAGTTCCTGGAGTGCTTCTGCCAGACATGAACAGCAAAGCAGGTCTCCTGTCCTAGCCCCTGAGCAGCTGGGCTTGCTTTGGTGGCACCATGGCATGCACTTGAGTAGTGTAGCCACTGGGCAAACACTTAAGGTTGCTTCTGCCCGAAACACATGGGGAGAGTACATATGCGTCACATCTGCTCGAGCTTACAAGGACTCAAGGCAGGGCAAGCCAGGATTTAGTTATCAGAAAATGCAACATAAATGTAATAAGGATATTCAGTGAATTGACCTGCAGAAGACATTTCTCAGGCAGCCTGTGCCCATTTATTGCAGTAAGTGGCAAAGACTTAGAAGGCCTGTATCAAAGCAGTCCTTCATCCTGCAGGGAAAAAAAAGATGGGTCGCAAAATATGCCAAATTAATTCCCCAAAAGTCGTGGAGCTTTCCAGGATCCTTCTCTCCAGGGTAATATGTTCTTCTCCATATCTACAGCAACACAGACTTTTGCAGCATCTTAGATGAAGGTGCTCAGGGTAGCAAAATAGTGTTACTGTTGTTTTCTCCATTGTTAGCTCTTACATAATAAACATGGAAGTCTCCACAGTTGTGGGCTGGATTTGTGTCTTTGAAAATATATAGGACATGGACATTGTTCTCCATGGACTTAATGGTCCATGGGCCCACCCGAAGTTTGGGCTTACTTAAATTTTGCTGAGAGTGAAAAGTGTTCATTTTCCTTCTTGTTCAGAAGTGATCTGATTTGGTTTTTTTTTGAAGAATTTGGAAATTGTCCCCTTTTCCCAGTGCTTCATACAGAGAACAACCATCTGGAAACATGACCTCCCTGGGGATGAGAGGTCTTCATTACATTTTTGTATGTCACCATGTTGGCCCTGTGCGCTAATGCGATACACATTTAATATTGGTAATGAATAATGGTGTTTGAGCCTTAATATCTTCTCTTATGTAACCACATGTATTGCTAATGGACACAAGATTAGCAAGTCTGCTAAAATGCCTGGCAATGCTGTTTATCTCTGTGGTGGTTTAAATTTTACACAGTGCTGATATACTGGGTGAATTATCTGCTTTTAGAATAGAAACATAGAATCATTATGGTTGGAAAAGGCCTTCAAGATCATCGAGTCCAACCATAAACCCATCACCACCGTGCCTGCTAAACCGTGTCCCTAAGTCCCTTGTGTACACGTTTCTTCACCATTGCCTGGGCAGCCTGTTCCAAGGCTTCACCAACCTTTCTCTGTAGGATTTTTTCCCAATATCTAACTTGAACGTCCTCTGGTGCAGCTTGAGGCCATTTCCTCTTGTCCTATCGGTAGTTATTCTGGAGAAGAGATCGACCCCAGCTTCGTTACAACCTTTTCTCAGGCAGTTGTAGAGAGTCACAAGGTCTCCCCTGAGCCTTTCCTTAAGAGGAAGGGCCAAATCAGTACAAAGGAGAATACCACTGAAACTTGGGAGCTGAAGTCTCAGACAGTGCAATGACCAGGACGGAGGGAATGGATCTCCAAAAGTTTCTCTCCAGCTGCACTCCTGGTGCCTCTACTCTCAGGTCATTCTTTCAGTTCTGCAGAGTTACTTCTAATTTACACTGATGTAAAGGCAGAACTAGGCCAACTTATTTCCTGATATGAAGTCTATGCTTTTTTTTTTCTTTTTAGTTTAATCTCATAACTCCTAGTTATTACCTCCTCCCACTCTGCAGTATTCACATGCATCAAGTATATTTTACAGTTTACTTCCTTAGAGTTGTGCCTTAGTAAGCTGTGCACATTTAACCCTTCTCGGCCTTCCTCATAAATCCTTGCAGGCCTGTTTATCAATCGTCTTTGATTTTTTTTTTTCTGGTTTGCTGCTCATTTATTTCTGATGGGAAAAAAACTGATGGGATGGACAAAATTGAATCCTTGGGCTGGTTGCACTGAAATGGTGCTGAAAGTCTTTTCTCCCTCCCCTTGCTATGATAGGATGGCTCTCTGCTCACCACCAAAAATTGCAAGAGCCTGTTTTGCTAGTACAGTGCATCATGATTTTTTATTTGCTGTTTTCTGTGACCTCAAGTCTCAGAGAACAGAACAGCTTCCATGCCTCCCTCTTGAGTATCCATCTTTTGGATTATTACCCTCCAGGGACATTACCTGCATTTTTCTATTTTGTTGGGTGCAGGCAGTGGTTTTGATGATATAGATTCAATCATCCTCTGGCCTGTTCATGCTACTGTCTACTTCAACTTCTGGACCATTGCCCACTTATGTTTAATTTTAAGGAGTTGGTTGTTGGTTCATGGCCTGCTTCTTTGTTTTTTCTTACATTTGCAATGTCTTTGTAGGGTGTTAGCCATAAATTTCAGAAACATTTGCCATTGGCTTTCACTGACACTTGTTAATAAGAGCAGCAGAGACACCAAACCATTAGCACATCATTTGTCGCATCCCAGTCCACCAAGGAATGTTTTTTTTCTGATACCTCTGACCTTTAGTTTGGTCACTGGACTGCTGCTTCTGGTCAAGCGGATACAGTGAGGCCCTGTCAAATCCTAAATTCCTGACAGGGCTCCCTTGCCCTCTTTTCTTCTGGGCACTAGTTGTGTATGTGTATTAAAAAGCAAAAGACTTCTTTTGTTGTGTATTATTACATATGGTTTTATTCCTTAGCTACTTAATGACTCTTTATATTAGTTTCATTATTTTGCTAAGGATAGATATTGACTTGGAATCAAACATTGCCAGCGCTATTAGTTATTGAAAATCTTTATTATGTTTGCTTTCTGGCTGTTTTTGTGGAACCTCCCTAGCCCACTGTGACTTGTCAGGGTATTTGTCACTGGGATAATGTGTTTGTCAATGCCTTGCCATAAAAAATGAGGCTCCTGATCTTGCATACACTTGTGTATGTGCTTATATGTATAGATCGCTTAACCTTTAACCTGTAATAATGCTGTTGAATTGAAAAAGACTTTTCAAAAATGCTTCTGTCTTTTCTGGATTAAGTTCTAGGATGCTGTTTGTTTTGTTTGGTTTGTGGACATACAATTCTTCAAGTTTTTATTTCTGTGCTTTTTTTTTAAAAAAACTACTTCCTATTTTTCCTTCCTTTTCTAGTCTAAACTTCCTTTCTTTATTCTTCTGGCTAAGGACAGATTAAAATAATAATAATAAAAAAAATAAAAATAAAGCTGCCCAGCCGTTTCTGACCCATCATCTTCTTTCTGGTGGTGCTTTTCCTCCTGATGAATTTGTAAATCCCTTCTTATTTCCTCCTATTTCCCCCAGTGCCTTGGGCAACCTAATTTCATTTGGTCCTTTCCCTTTGCCTGTATCTGTTCCCTACAGCTTAAACTGACTCTGTATATTCTTTAGTTCACAATCTCCTCTTCCATTTTCAGCACAGAGCTTTTTTTTTTTTTAATAATTTTCATAATGAAAAGGCGTCAGTTGGAAAACACCGTGCTGTACAGCACAATAAAATCTGAAGTGTTTCTGTTTAAAGTCGCATGTGGTGGAGCCTTTTCAGGAAACATTTATATTAGGAACGATCACTGTGTGGCAAAGCCAGTGCTTTGAGTTTTAGCATGTCTTTGACTTAATTTTTAAAGGTCTTACCATGACTTGAGCAGGAGATGGGAGGCAGCTGAGCAAATGGGAGTTCCTGTTCTCTCTGAGCTCTTCCATCCATGGTGGCACATTGTGGTAGCCGCTTGTTACGAGAGCTCTTCCTGCCCTAGTTGGATGCAAAGAATCACTCCTGTTTTTTAAAGGAAGCTCTTCACCCGAAGAGGATGGGTTTGTGTCGTGAGTATTGCAGCCATTTATCACTCAGGCAAAGATGGAAAGCCAGGAGGAAACTAGGAGTGACAAAATGAGTGTCTGTAATGTAGCAGAGGATACAGAGGTCTTTCTGTCCTTCCAGGCTCCCCCCAGAGATGGGTTGATAACACTGCTTTGAGCTCCAGCAGTGCCTTGGGCTGGCGGCCATGTCCCATGACCAACGCGGTTGTTGCCCGCAGAGATGACAAACCTTCTCTTGGGAAGCAAGGCTGGAGGAGTTGCTTCCCAAGAGCTCTTCAGGGGAGGCAGATCTTGTGACCTGAAAAGATGCTTGAAACTCAACTCATGTGAATGAGGCTCTGCCACTGAACTGCTCTGCAGCCTTGAATTCGTCTCTTCTGCTTTTAATTTCCTCATCCTTAACACGGGGGTAATGATCCAGGACTGTGTCTTTTTGGCCAACTTAGAGACTATGGAATGCTCTAAGAATGGTGCAGTGGTAATTTTTCCTCTCTTTTTGGGCATTGATGTGGCGAAGTAGGAGTAAGCAGGTAGTATTCAGAGACTCTGTACAGAGCCTGTGGTTCCCACCACCTCTTTGGGAGTGCTTTAAGCCACCGTTCTCCCCTCTTCATTTTTGTGCTGGTGCTGGGGAAAGCAGCTATGGGTAAGCAACGTGTAACGAGCTCGCAAGTTCTCACATGCATCTGGGGCTACCAGCCGTTACCCCTTCACCTCGTCCCATCGCCGGGCGTCCCTCCACCCCTCTGTAGACGGATGCTCTAGGACAGAGTTGGCGACGTGCCCCTCTCTCCTGTGCCCCACAGCGTCGTGCTGCAGCGGGGCAGGAAGCCTGCTGGAGCTCGAGCCAATGCTGTGCCTGTTTGCTCAGAGGAAATGTCTTTTTGTTTACACGGGGGAGGGAGAAGCTTAGAGAAGAAACCTGGCACAGAGCAGTTGGGATTCAGTTAATCTGCTTAGAAATACATTAATCGGAGG
>NW_010577940.1:0-11435 GCF_000705375.1 Tinamus guttatus
ACATGTGGTGTTCGGGTTTGTAGATAGCGAGGGGGAGGAGGGATGCCTGTTAATGAAGAAAGTGTTTATGCATGCAAGTGGTTTCTTACTGAATAAATATCTGGGAGGAAGGAATGTAAACACAGTTGAAATGCTGTTTCTAACTGGTGTGACTCAAGGATTAAACCGCTTCTTTAAAGATGCTCTCACAGTC
The DNA here is from genome assembly GCF_000705375.1 of Tinamus guttatus. The sequence goes on from NW_010577940.1 coordinate 194, forward strand.
ACTCCATGGCAATTTTGTATAAAGTTTAACAGACTAGGACAGACTGTGGTCTGCTAGTTTGTTACACTCCTAAGTTGTTTTGCTTACATTGTACAGTGTGGTGTATGAGGGGCTCTCTATTGCTGGACTGCAAGTTTTCACTGATAGATTATGATAGATTATTAGCATCTTAATAAGAGGGTTGGTGTGTGGGTATTTTTTTCCTTTTGGGTTGCATAGCAAAAATCTATTTTTGGTGTTGGGGCTGACAAGTCTGGTTAAGACCAACATCTGGCTTAATATCCAGCTTTCCATACTTTAGAAGTGATGGGAGCTTACATTTCTTCACCCTGAGGCCATATTCATAATTCATTGCACTTATAACTGATGTCGTAGTAACCAGCTACTGATCTGGAATGATGGGTGACAAGGGACAATCCCAAAAGTGAAAGGAAATTCTCTGTTTAAAAAACTTTGAACGGTGAAGGGTTCTTTGGCCTTCAGGGTGACTAAAAGATTACAGGTTATGTTTTTGCTCTAAAAGAGGGAGAGAGGAAAGGTAGAGGTCAAGGGTAAAAACAAGGAATATCAAAAAGGAAAAGCTCAAGGAAAATAGCTTTCTTGATTTAGACTGATGGGAGTTTTTTTGTAGATGGCGGTTACTTGTTGGAATAGTCTTTTATTTGGAAAGGTTGCTAGGGCTTTGCTTTACCTGATGTTTAACTGTATTTAAGAGATTTTATTTTGTTTCAGGGAAACAGGGACTGTTTCTATATAGCTGTAATAGCTAGGTCAGGCTGTTTGGTTTTCTCTCAACTAATAACGTGAAGATCTCCTTTAGTAAAATAGAACTGAAGTTAAATGTCAGTAAATGGCAATTCCATTGCAGTCTTTGACATTGAAACCAGTGTTGTGGAGAAACAGTTGCGAGCAGAGGCAGTTCCAGATAAATCTTCAATTAATCTAGAGGTGTTTTTGTTTGTTTGCTTGTTTGTTTTTTGTTGTTTTTTTTTTGTTTTGTTTTCAATCACTTTAAAACTGCCTTTAAGTAGGTTGAAGCAATTAATTATGTTTTACTGCCTGTTTACTTTCCCCTACAGTGACTGAACCTAAACTTCCTAACCTTGCATTCATATAGAGCCTGAGGCTGTGTGACCCCCTCTAATTGGGATATTTTTGGAAATAGAAAGAAGAGTCTCAGGTTTCACTGAAGGAGCTGTTGTCCTTAGGGAAGAGGTAAGCTGATGTCAGTTTTTAGAAGAGTATCATCACTTCTAATGTATGCTAGGGATTAAAAAAAAAAGTTTACTTTTTAGATTATTCTCTGCAATCTCATTAAAAGACCTGAAGATGATGGCTGTAGGTTCTGGAATTTCTGAAGGAATTTTGCAATGAATTAATATTTGCTTCCTGGGAACTTTTGCTCAAACCACTACTGGTGGCAACAAAGCAAATACAAGTCACCTGTTTCCTGCATCTAAGCCAGGTTCAGCCAGAAGGACTTCTGGCTATCAGGAGCCTTGGCTCAGCTTTGCAGTAAGAACCATCACTGGCTACAGGAGTTAAAAGCAATAGAAAAAAGGAGGGAACAAATCTGGGGTGGGAACAATTCTCAGTTAGAGACCTGTATTTAGAGATGGTAGAACCTGCAGTAAGGTCGACGGAGTCTCCTGGTGCTCATTACTTGGGAAGATCAGATTATTGTTGTATGGATTATAAAATATGGAATGGCATTTCAGCATTGTCCATATGCACTTCAAAATTAATTCCTTTTTTCACCATCATGCAATGGAAAGAAAACGTCTTGGTAGTCTTGTAAAAATTAAGAATTTAATATTTATAAGTACATCAGAGGGCATGAGTGGCTTTATAGTTTAGCCCCTGCACAGTAGCTGCTTCTGAACTTTCTCAGCTTGGCTGGTTGTGTGCAATCCCTATCTGGGCCCTGTTTCCTCATGAACCGAAAGCTAGTTAAGAGGAGAGTGAAACATGTGGCTTTTGAAACGCAGTGACACCAGGGTTTGTTTCTAATTAAGCTGGCTGGTTGGAGTCAGTCAGAAACAGGGCTAGCTGGAAGCGCATTCAAACACAGATCTGGTTGGGGTTGCAGCAGACCTGTCCTTGTGAAAGCCAGCGCAGGCCTGAGATGCCTCTGCACTGCATCCAGCTTCTGCAGAGACTGTCTGAAAGCCCGAGGCACTCATCTAACAGCAGGCACTTTCTCCCAGCGTAGCTCTTTTGCAGATTTTCCACTACAAACTGTAGTGTCTAGGGAGTTTTCTCCTAGATTTTGCGTGTGTCCCCAAAACTGCTCGGACTGTTGAATTGTCCCTTCTTGCGGTCATGCAGTTGTGCAGCCCTCAGCTGCTGACCAGAGGAAGCCAGAGGCACCTGCACAGCTACGTCACGTTTTGAAGGGCAGTACCTTCCCTGCTAACCCCTTCATATGTGCAGTAGGAATGAAGCTGGGCAGCATGTGTGTTAGTCCTCTATTTCATACCAGTCTGAAGGTTTTTCCACATGAATTGACAGGCAGTTTCTCCTTCAGGTAAAGATTAGAGGTGGCACAGAGACTGGGATTTACTCACTGCTGAAGGTGCATTTCTGTGAAACAAGAACCAGTCAACAAAGTCAGTTTCTTTATTCTTATCTTCATTCTGCCCAAGGAAGTGGCATATTAGATTGGTTAAGAAAAATAATGGCGGGGGGAGGCGCGTGACACTGTGAGTAAATCCATGCTTGGTTTTGCTCCAAGGTTGGAGGGGGCAATCGGGTTGCAAACTGTTATGTTGGTCTGAACAAGGAGGTGACAGGAAGTAAGTTAGAGAAAATGTTTTTGTATCCTTCCAGCGTTATCTTGGAGCACAGTCAGTCATGCGGTTGTGCAAAGCAACCTCTGTTTGGACAGCCAGCTTGATGCAGGCAAAGCTGTTAATTTGTTTTCAGTTTCAAAGAGATTTAGAGTCTTTGGATCCTTGGCAGCAGCACACAATGAAATTGTTTCCCTTTTCATTAATCTTCAGTCTTGTCACATTGGCTTAGTGCAGCCAGGAGAGGCTGGAACGCTTGCCGAGTTAGTACTCTGGAGAGCTGCTTTGGAGTGCCCGGGGGAAGTTGCTCAGGGCTCTGCTGCTTCTCCCAGAAGTTCTCAGAGCTCTCCATGGGCTTTTTGTGATTAGGTCAAGGTGCAGGCAGGAAAATAAATTGGCAGGTATGAAAAGTGGAGGACAGAATTAATGCTCTTACACTGGCACCATTACTCAGTTATTAGGGGCTCTCCATAAATGTCGTCTTGTTTTCATCTATTTTCTGTCTCTCTCTCTTCCCTAAAACTAATTTTATAGCCCTACAATTTTTAAATACTTAAAAAATATATATATCTGTATACCAGAGGATTTCTTTGCATTGCGATTATTTCCTTATTCATAGTTTGGCAGTGTTTATGGAAAGCAACCATTTATGTTTTTAGACTCCGTACCATTAACATACTGCCGGTTATAATCCTAGATCAAGTCACCAAAAATGCAGCCTGCAGAAAAGGGATATAACATATCATTGGGCAATTAAATTATTTAGTCATTGCAGTGGTTAAGCTTAGGACAGCTTTGAAGGGTAAATTTCATTGCTGGGATACACTCTTGGCTATGAATAAATGCATGAATAATCTTTCTTTGAACCTTAAGATGCACAATAGACACAATAACTCCGGAGTTGAACTTTGCAAGCAGAGTGGGCTGATTTATAGGCAGCTGTTGAAAGTGCTTCTAGTCAAATTATTTTTTAATCTGTGAAGTAGAAACCTTTACTATATTAATTACTATGTACCACCACAGTGGTAGACAGACAAAAGCTGTGCAAGTCTTTACTATGGGGTCTTAATCTATAGATTAAAAGAAAAAGTAATGATTTTGACATGGTACACTGCCATCAACTGAGGATCGCTTGTCAGGGCTCCAGCAGACAAATAGCTGAAAGCGTCATCAACCTCAACTGCTCATCCATGGAGGCTGCCTCCCATTTAGCAGGGGCAGAAGAGGACGGCATGTGGTCCCCAGTGCCAGCAAGTTCACAAGCTGGCATGAGCCTGCTCCGACTCTGGGTTACGTTATAGACAGCGCTGAGCCAGGACCTGGCACCATTTGTTTCTGCCGTCCCTGCTCTGAGGGCAGGGAGCCCCCAGCAAAGGTTGGGGCAGACAGATGGGAGGGGTGGCATCAGCCACAGCAGCAAGGGTTGGCTGAGCTCATCTGCTGGAGGTCCTGGTTTGCGAGAGTGCTCAGGAGAGGTCTGGTTCCTCATCAGGAAGGGAAGGGAGCTCTTCTCCCATCCCCCTTGCTGGGATGCGCTGTCCCTCTTTGTGGGGTGCTGGAAGGTTTCTCGGTCATCATCAGGTGTTCTGCATAATTCAAGTCCTGTTGTGGAATCAGCTTTTTGAGGAGTCCTCCGGAGGACGAGTTGCAGAAGCAGCAATTTGCTTTTATTTTCTGATAGTTAACAGGCTGAACAGATGGGAGAACAGACCTGGAGTGCTTTGGCTGGCTGACTGCCACCATTGTATGGATTTTGATTTGTATGGCTATGTAACATTTTTTCTCCTTTTTGGAAATGTATGCCTTGGAGAAATGTATGTCTTGGGGAAATTAATGACTGATTTCCTGTGAAACGTGTGCTTGTAAAATGACAGCTGTAGCAATGTGCCATGCAGGTCCTGTGCTTTGTCTACTAGGGTGTATGACAGCAGCAAGTGCCATAGGCTGTCAAAAGCTATCACCATTTTCAAAAGCATCCTTCCTTCACAGCCTTCTGGAGCAAGGCTTAAAAAAAAGAGCCAGAAGTTGGAACCGCAGTTCGATTCAGTTTTATTGTTTGGTTCTGCCTCTCGAAAGCAACAGCGCTCTTAGTCCAGTCACAAATGAGTGCTGTTTTTAATGCTGTTTGACTTTACATCGTTTGGACTTTGAGATGAAATGAGGCACTCAGATTACCAAAATCTGTATGAACGACTAAGCATGATATGGAGCTTGGAGGGCTGCAGTTTGACGTTGCCCAAGGAGAAGGGGGGAAAAACACAACTTCCATTTCCCCCTTGGTGTATCTCCCCATCACTCCTTTCCTTCTCCCTGCCGCTCCATGCCAGAGAAAACTGCAAGAAAAGAGTTACTTAAGTATTCAATAACTGTGGTATTGATGATATTGCCACTAATTACACGCCAAGAGAGCTACATTTAACAGCAAAAGTAGGGTTCTTTTGTAGCTTTTTCCCTGGAAATTTAAAGAACTCCGATTCTCACTGTTTAGCGTTTGAATCCTGGAGATCAAAAGGCCTTTCCTTCAAAGAGTATTGTGTTGTTACTTAAATGATAATTGGCTCTATACTCAGTTTGATTATGAGCATTTAACTTTAGCACGTTTGCAATTTTCATTATTTTCTGTTGTGCATCCCTAATAGAAGAGGTGATTTGGGGAATGGCAAGGATTAATTGAAAATTTGGAAGCCGGTTACTTGTGGCAAGAGTTAATAACTTTGGGGAAGGTGCATATGCTAGTCAAGCACCATGTGTTCCATAATAAGCAATTTTGCTGTTGTAATAATTTGTCTTCTGTTTACTGGAGACTTATGTTTCCCTATAGCATGGACTGTGAAGTAAGTATAAACTTTGTGACTCGTTAAATTATTTCTTGTAACATTTTTGGCTCAATACAGCACCCTGTGGAGAGAAAAGCCTTGGCCACAGAACTGGCATCTCCAGGGAGCCAGTGCCTTTAAATAGTAATCATTGGTGAATGCTTTCTACTGTAATCCTCAATACTTTCTGCCATAGAAAAAGTTACGGTCTCATGGTGTTTTTAGAAGACAGAGCAGGCATTTTCCTGTAGTGCCCATTCACTCCTTGCTGAGTTGGACTTCTGCTCCTCTCTCCTGCAAGGTCCATTACCTTCAGCTGCTTGTGTGATGAAGAAAAACTGCTATCCTGGTTGTTCAGGAAAGACTAGTTTTGCCAGCAAATGTATCACTAACATGAAAGCAAGCACGTTGATCTGGAAGAGCTTTGCAGAGCAAGTTGAGACACGATTACACGTCTTGCATTTGGTCGCTTGGTTCTCTTTATAATGAAAACCAAAAGAGAACAAACAAAAGCCCCTCAGGTGTGACTACTGCAAAAATGGCTAACCCCTATTCGGGATGAAAATATATGTGTGTGAAACATTGAACAAAAACCTTAGGGTCTGGCTCAGACAAACCAGCAGAGGAATGTTACAGTTCTCCAGAGGCAAAAATTCAGCCTGTGCAGGGAAAAGGGGCATCTGAGGACTCTGCAGAGGGGTCTCCCGGTTGCTGCTGCAGTGCCAACAACAGCCCTGAGATCCTCTGGTGTCTCCTAATGATCCTAATGAGGCATCTTCCCATTTGTGTATTCCTTTTCTGCTGGCTTTAGACCACCCAACAGCGCATCTAACCTGCAGCCTTTTCTTTCCAGCAGCCACTCTTCTCCCCTCCACCAGACCTCGAGCGCATGTGTATTCATGTTTTTGCTTTCTGTTCATGGAGGTATCCAGCTGGGAAAATACAGTGTACAATACTCTCTGCCTTCAAATGACATTTCTCATAAGTTGCAACAGAAACACTGCTATCAGCAGCTTAATAGCGGGTAGAATTTAGCTCTATGTATCAAGTCTCAGCAGGATGCAGAAACTATGGTTTCCAATTTTCTAAAGAGAAAAGGTTGGGAGGGAAAGAATAACTGGGGGGAGAAGGAACATTTAAAATTGATTCATTGAAAGCTGTCTTTGGCACTGTTTTTTTGCTGAACTGTTATTTTAGAAGACCTCACAAGAGGTTTCTGTTCAAAGCAGTGCAAAAAAAGCAGCGCAACAGCCTTTCCGCCTCAGGCCTTAAAAATAACTCCCTACGAACCACCAAACCCATTCCTTGAAAAACTTTGTGAAATACTCTAATATAAGGTGTTTATGACAGAAAGTCTGGGTCAGCCACAATGCATTTATGCTGAAAATAGTTTGGTGGAAGGACAGTAGTGAAGTGTATTATGTTCCTAACCACAGGATTAAATTGGTGTCCATTTTGCCCCCAGCTCTGTTTAGACTCAAATCTTGTCTAAAGAAGTCCAAAGACAGCATAGGTTAGAAAAGATACCACAGTACTGAAATGCTCAGTGTGAAATTGCATATTCTGCATTTTAGCAATCTCTTTTGCACAGGACCTGCTATTGAATAACACAGGGAAAATCAATTAATTGATTTAGTTTAGCTTAGATTTGCTTTGTATTAAGCCAGGTGAGATGTGAGGGACACTGTGTCACAAATTGCTCTGGTCTTCATAACAGTGCCAGAAAGGACAGAACATCATGGTCTTGAATCATGGCAAGAAAGACTTAAGGTAGATACCAGAAAAGCATTTCCGACAGCAAGGCTATTGGGGCCATGCAATAGGTTGCCTGGGAGCTGGGAGAGCCTGACGTTAGGGAAAGGCTGGGCCAACATTTATCAGGAAGGACATGGTTGCAACTTCAGAAGCTGGGGGCATAGTCTGGACAGCAACTTGAGGTCCCCTTCAGCCCTAGGTTTCTGTATGTCTAAATGAAAGATAATTGTTTTGTGAGTTTGTTTGTTTGTTTCACTTGTCATATGGGGACTTTGTAGGAAAGCAGGACATGGTGTGTCACCTTTATTTTTTTTAGATTCGAAATTAGTCATGCAACATTTTGAGAAATATTTAAAAATAGCAGTAAAAAATAAATTATGTTGCCTGAACGAGAGCTATATATGAATTATAGTAGACATCTATTAATCAAAGGGACCCATGAGAACCAAATATGAAACAGAAAAACTTCTGTGAGCAGCCCAGTAATGAAGGGACCAACCGTTGAAGCCATACAGCTGTGGGGGAAAAAAAGGAGCATATGCAGGTATTATGACTGGAAAGCTACGCCTGTGCTTGGCTTAAAACTTATTTTTTCCTAGCAATACCTAGCTAGTAGATGTCTCATAAATTTGCAGGAGGCTTCTCCAGTAATGTATCCTTTGGCATAACATAACCTTTTCAAGTTTTCTTATGAGGAATGGGGGAAAGCAGTGTTATAAATATAGAATAGCATATTGAGATCCAAGAAATGTGCCATTGATGCTGAGTCAGGCACATAAATAACGCTAAACTTCCTTCCGCAAGGACAGCTCTTGGTTTCAGTTTGGAGAGTAAATAAGATATGTTCCTCTTCCTTTAGTTTTTCAAACTATTTCCAATGCAATATTTTTCCAGCAGTAAATATTTATCAGCATTTATTTGTTTCTTTTGGGAGGTATTGGTTGTATGTTAAGTCTTGCTCGTAGAGAAGAAAAAATACTCTTCAAGGTCTCAAAGATACGGCCAGGTATATTTCATTTATGGCATCTGTAAAGCAGTCATCAGTCAGCTGTATAAAAACAGAATATCACTTTTAGCCCTTCCATTCCATTCTTCTCATTCTTTTCCCATTATGTCCTGATGCCTATCAGGAATAGTATTTAGGATTTTCTGAATTCTCCGTTATTTTCCCTATGAATGACCAATTGTGACAGAGAAACAGAGTAACAGTGAGCGTAACCTGTGGGAGTCATCGAAAGGAGCAGGGGCTTAAGGTTTAGGACCAGAAGCCATTTTATTGAGCATCAGACCAAACATATATTCTCTGAGTATGTGAGCATACACTGTCCACACGCTCCCTCCTCCTGCCTTCAGCCAATTCCTTGACTCTATTGCTATCTGGGTCCAATCCTGCTAACGGACAACAGGTAACCAACCAGAGACCGGTGCGTCCAGCCTGTGTTTTAGGTTTCTCTATCTGCTAATCTGTTATTCCTAACTTTCACAGTTTCTCACTCCTAACTTTCACTGTTCCCACAGCTTCCCACAGTTTCTCACGGTTTCTCAGTTTCCCACAGTAACCAAATGATATTCCCTTCTCTTCATCATTCACTTGAGTCCTTTCTGCAGTTATCACTTGTACCACCTTTAAGATGAGTAGAGACAGCCATGGGAATCATCAAAAAGATGTGTTTGACACCTAGCTATCTCATAGGCAAACCTTGACACCAGCATCCTTCTTTGCACCTTAGAAAACCAAACGGGTTGTGAAATCGCTAGTCTTTTTTCATCTGTCTTTGTGAGTCATTTTTGTATCAGTGTACAACTAAAGAAGTTTTTTATTAATTGTCTTTGGTTTTGATGTTTGGTGAAGTTTAAAGTTCTCACATGAGTTTCTAAGTTGGTCTGCCATACAGTAGTTTGATCAGAGAGCAGGCTTTACCCATTTGATTACCTAGCTGTGTTTCCTTTTCCTCGGAGAGCAACTGGGTTGCAAATTCATTCTCTAAAGAAAGAGGAACTTTACTCATAGCCAACAAGAGAAAAACCTACGCTTCTCTAAAAGCATTTTGTGTAGGTATTTTATTTATCTCCCATTGAGAAGTCCTTGAAGAAAACAGGTCCTCAGCCAATAACAACCTGGCTTTTTCTTGTTTCTTCTATACCCCCTAGACAGGATAGGTGAAATGGTATAATCTGAAAAATAAGTTTAAGGCAGTTTTCCCTCGATACAAATTCATCTTTTATGGCTACAGCAGCTATCATTGTGAATATTTGAAATCCAAAGCAATTTGGAAGGTTCTGTATACAGTGCCTTTGCTTTCAGAAACATAGCCCAAGATTGACTTGAGTCTCTTTGGAAGCATGCTGTGTTGACTTTCAGGGCCCTAAATTTATCCAGTGAGGTGTCCTAATTACCACTAAGAATGTTTTCCATTCAGAGAATGAAGATTTTTGCAGGGAAGTTTGCTGGCGTTTGGCAATTTCAGATGTCCTTGAAATTTCAATTTCAAGATGTCCTTGAAAATAATGTTTTCCTTCTCTGTTGCAGAAGGCTAAACTCCTCTTATTTGAAATCTCTTGCAATAGATTGAAAGACTCTGTGAAATCACCTAGATGACAGTTATTTTCTTATTTTGAAAATCACACCTGTTATGCAAGTAGTACAACCTTTAGAGAGAGGCATTCCTCATTCTACTTGCTGGATTTTGACTGCTTCTGCTGGTCTCCTGTCATCCTCCTTTCTATGAAGTGGATATATTTAACTCCTAAAAAAAGATGCATCGAAACCAAAAATAAATAATCTGTGTTAAGATTTGTAAAACAATGAGTGTTGCTTGGTGATACTTAAAAGTACTTGAGGCAAACTGAGTGGCTGCCATTCTGGATGGATGCATGTCTGGACTTTCTTGAATCATAGAATCATAGAATCATTATGATTGGAAAAGACCATGCCATTCTACACCATGCCTGCTAAACCATGTCCAAAAGTGCCTCATCTACATGTTTCTTGAACACTGCCAGGGATGATGACTCCACCACTGCCCTGGGCAGCCTGTTCCACTGCTTCACCACTCTCTCCATGTAGAATTTTTTCCTAATATCTAACTTTAAGCTTCCCTGACACAACTTGAGGCCATTTCCTCTTGTCCTATCTTTGGTAGTTATTTTGGAGAAGAGAGAGACCCTGACCTCACTGCAACCTCCTTTCAGGCAGTTGTAGAGAGTGATAAGGTCTCCCCTGAGCCTCTTCTCCAGACTAAATAACCCCAGCTCCCTCAGCCGCTCCTCATAAGGTCTGTGCCCCAGACCCTTCACCAGCTTCGTTGCCTGTGGGAGGATATCTAAGTAATGGAGGCTTCCCGATAGAAGACGGATATGATGAGCCGCACTAGGACCAAGGCGAAAAGATTGTGGGAAAGTCACCAGCTGCAAGAACACAGAAGTAGGAGAGAAAGAACCTGTAAACAAGCTTATCAGTGCAGAATAGAGGACTGTGCGTGGGCCAATCATGTAAACGCATGCCCCGATATCTACAGCCAACCTAGTACGGTAGAAGACGCGTGGACAGTAGTATGTAACCAATTACAATGTAAGCGTACGCGTGGCTAGATGACTTAGCAGAAATGTAGTAGATAAATAGAGTGCTGTAACACAAATAAAGCGATTTCTGTTACACTCATAATGAAGCCTTCAGGAGTTGTGTCTGGCCTCCCGCAGTTGCCCTCCTTTGCACACACTAGCACCTCCATGTCTTTCTTGTAGTGAGGGGCCCAAAACTGAACACAGTATTTGAGGTACGCCTTCACTAGCTCCAAATACAAGGGGACGATCACTTCCCTGGTCCTGCTGGCTACACTGTTCCCGATACAAGCCAGGAGGCTGTTCGCCTTCCTGGCCACC
>NW_010577941.1:0-51766 GCF_000705375.1 Tinamus guttatus
GGGAGATGGTAAAAAGGACTTTCTGTTACTTTCACCAGCCTAGACACAGATAACAGTCCCACTAATCCTTAATGCCAAATCAGACCAGTTTAGCGAAGAACCCATAGCTCTCTCTTGAAATCTATTTTCTGTATTAGGTTTAGTTCTCATTGATAATTCTGCTCCTCAGGGGGAACTGCAGGGTCATTGCTTATGTCAGTCTTCTATAGCCTTTGTATCTCGAGTGGCACAACCATGACAGGATCTGACCTGTGTTTATTGCAGTCACGAGACTGAGAAAATGCTCACATATAAATGTCTGTAAAGTAATCACATGAACTTCACGTAGATGCTTTTGATTAAAAATAAATGGCCTTGGTAGATTTTATGGCACTAGGTACTATTTTGCAGTGCTGCAATGTTTTAGAGGAAAGGGAACTAGACTCAGGGAAAACCATTAAAATATTGCAGTCAGATAGCTAATTAAATGAAAGCTTCATTATCTTTCCTGTAAACATCCTCAAGGTTAGTATGAGAGGTAAGAGCAGGTAGAAACTGAGGATTTCTGCATACGCTGTAAGAAAAAAAGGACTTTGCCTCCAGAAATGCACAGTAGGCATTTGCCTATGGCATTTGCCTGATGCCAGCACTTTCAGGAGACCAAACCCTGCTGTCACTGTTAGGACAAAACCCCACCGCTGTGAAGGCATTGTGCTCAGCGCTGAAGCCAGAGCAGGGCGCCAGGCTCTGCCCACCAGTGCCCCTCAGCAGGAGGAGGAGGGGGAGGAGGAAGAGGAGGTTACATTGCCCCTGCTGAGGGAGGAGGCGCCTCCCGGCGCTCCAGGCCGCGTTGCCAGGGCAGGGCCGCCGCAGAGCCCCTCGCGTGTGCTGCACGCGCAGGACCCGGCAGCGCACAGTCCGGCGGCACCCGCGCGATTCCCGGCGGACCAACCGGCGCAGCCGGGGCAGGTTTCCCTCCCCCAGAACAGCCGCTTTGAGCTGCTGCTCATCCACGGGAGCTCTGTGTTCCCCGGGCCTTCCGCACGCGTCCACGGCCCAGCCCTGAGGGCAGCTTTTCTTTGAGCCACTCCAGCCACTTCTGCAGCCTGCAGAAACCGCATGTGCTTCCACCTACTGCCTTTCAGCTCCACTGACAGTCCTGTTTTCTCAGCCCTGGTAACCAGCTCTTTCTTCACTCATCTGACGTCCTCCTTCCCCCATTAAAAAAATAAAAATAAATTTTTTTTTTGGTAAAATTTGCTCTATCCTAAAAGCTGTTAAAAAAACCACCACCAACAACAACAACAAAACTTTGCCTACCGGAAAATTCCAAGGAAGACAAAATTTTAAGGCCTTTGCAAGGTATACTGCTGTCCAGGACTCAAAGCCTGAGCCCTGACAGTCGTGGTCAAATGGAGATGAGAATCACTTTGGGTGCAAGGAGATGGTGACTGCCTCGAGGACGCTCCCTGTGGCTTTGCAGAAGCGGCTTCAAGAGGCAGAGTGGAGCCTGCGTGTGAGCCGGGCTCCGAAGCCTTACGCGGGTCAGCACGGCCCGGCCCTGGCGCGGAAGCACGACTGGGAGGCGTGCTGCGAAGAGCTGCACTGCAGGGGTGCCTGTATATTTTCTAGTAGATAAACACTGTGTCTATCAGCCTGTTTATTTTAATGGAGTAGGATCCTTTTTCATCCCAGAGGAGTAACTAACAGCTATTAGGCACAAGCAAGAGCACAGTTTTCAAGTTATGTAGCAATGAAATCCCAGAGTCTGGCTCTAAGAACAGTTGCATCATAAAAAGAAATAGCAGCGTTCACCCCAGAGAAGGCTCCTTCACAACCAGAATGGCTCTGAGTGCACCTTAGGTATTAACAGCATTAAAACCTAACTTCAGAATAGGACTGAAAGAAAACACTTTCATTCTGCTGTTCCTTGAATGGAGGGAGCCCATATAGAGGCAGTAAGAGCTTGTCCTTTTAGCCTCTTTACTTCTTTTAACGGAAACATTTGGCCGAAGATGTATCCAAAGCACAGGTGTTCAGGAGTATGTACTGGCTGATCTCTTCCCAGGCTCAACAGAGTTTGAAACTGGAGTCTTTTTCCTGCAGTTTTGAGGTTACTGAGCTCAAGGTCACAATTAAGAATTGTGCTGTGACAAAAAGCATTCATGTCGATCCCTTATCATGATTTCTGCTTGCATTACTTTGAGTATGTGAGAACACCAATGCTATTCCTTCGTAATTTGATAACAATTAAAGCCACTCCTGATGAAAGAATGAAGTCCACCAGGATGTACCAAGCCAGAGCCAATTCTGTATCATTTCAAAATGTACCGGTGAATCTTAGATAAACAGTTAACTATTTAACTGGAAGACTAACTATACTAGGGAAAATCCACTAAAAATGATTATCGAGCTTCCATCTAAGCAACACTGTATGTAACAAGTTCTGCAAATTTATCAGCACAGGTCTAAGCTGGACAGTGCCATGGCACTGTCTGGGGAATCAGGTGTATAGATCCAGGTTCCCCTATGCATCTGTTTTGTGCTTCTGGGCTTTGAGGAGTACAGCAGGAGTGCTAAATCCAGATGTTCTCAGTGCAACACATACGAGCGCAGCACACACCAGCTCCTCCACTCCCAGAGGAATAGTGTGTAGAAAGGGAAACAGTGCTAAATTGGGAGGAAATGACGTCCTTCTCCAGACCTGCTCCTCCTGGGTAAGTGACACATTTGGTCCTATTTGTAAAGGAGCACTGAAGTTGCCACACAGTGAGACAAGGGCCACATGTTCTCGTGAGGAGAACAGAAGCACCTTTTCAAGACAGGCACTCGTCAGCGACACTGAAAGAGGCTCCGGTTCCCTGTTACCGAAGACAGGCATATTTGCCAGGACTCTGTACAGAAAAGTACACTTTTCACAACTGCTTTGAAAAGGGTACTTTTCTGTCCAGCTCAAAGAGGATGCAGTGTTTTGAAATGTCTTTCACATAGCAGCAGGAAGAACAGCAGAATATTTCTATCATCATCTCTTTTGCCCCTTTTCCCCATAAACAAGCCCTTTGAAGCTCCGGGCACAGTACCAGCAGGGCTACTACCCAGATCTAAGTGCATCTTAGGTAACTTGGATAGAGTAAATGGCCTTGCTACCAATGCCTCACCCACTCACACTTTGGGCCTGCTTTTCCTTCCCTTTCCTTACAGCAAAGCCCAGTGATGCAGGGTTTCCTGCAGGAGCCTTCTCTGGAGTCTTCCCTGACCTCACCAGCTCAATGCACCAGAGTTTTTACTTGCTTTTCCCAATCTCACATCTATATGCATCCTACTTCACTAATGGCGGCAGGTCAGGTTGCAGGAGGTGACATGCAACTCAGGAAAGCAGCATGGGTTTCCACTAGTTGGATCAGGGAAGTCAGTCGTCATTTGATACAAAAACCCCTCAAATCCATGTTGTCGCTGTCTCTGGATCAGTTTTCTTGGAACTGTTGAAACTCAGTATTTTAAAGCCTAGAAATAATCACCCAGCATTGAGGACAGGTATAAATACAGCTCTGGCCCTGCCTCTTCTTCTATTTGATGGGAATTTTTTGAGACCACGGGCAGATACAAGAGACTGCAAGTGCCACACTGGCATGAGGGAAGCGAATCCCAAGTGCTCCACATTTACCACCCCGTCACAGAGATGCCAAAAATAAATGGAAGATAAAGGTTGCCTCATTAGGCGTCCATCCAGGGAAGTATTTTCACATGTTTACACCCTCCAAAGCAGATATACAGAAATCTCACCCTGTCATCGGTCCTCACCATAAAGCATGTTTCGGTAGCTGTCACCTCCCTTAGCCACTCTCTTGCCTAGAGCTGCTGAGGCAGTTTCCTCCGCTCCCTGCTCTTTGCCTGGCTTCACCCCTCGCTTTCTGGGTGAGGCCTGTAAATCCCAGCAGATCAAGGGATTTGGAATTGTATTTAAGAGACGAGTTTGGGGGGTGGGGAGGGCAGTGGCTTTAGTGATTTACTGTATAAAAGCATTTTCTTCCCCTGTTACAATGATTTCTGATACTCATAAAGCTGAGAACATGCTCTGGAAAACATTTGAGAGACTAATTTTTAGAATTTTCCCCTGGGAAAAGGCAAAGATGAGAGTGACTTTACTGAGCACAGCGGAGGATCGTGGAGGAGACTGTCGGCACTTTCAGCTTTGAGAAAGGAATCAAACAGAGCTGAATCGGTCTGTCCCAAGGGAGCTGCTTCCCAAGGAGGCGGCCAGCAGGCTGCCCACGGCGCCGCGCCGCGCTCTGGCGCAGCAGATGCAGGCGCTGCAAGGCCAGAGCGGGACGGCGCTTGGCCACCACCTGCCCCGAGGCCACGCAGCCTCTCCTGTCAGCGCGTGCCCCAGCTTGCGGCCCGGCTCCTGCTGCACCGCAGGAGGGGCTGGCACGGAGCGGGCACAGGCACCCGGCTCACGGTGGCAGCAATCCAGCTGATCAGACGGGCACAGCCACAATTCATCTTGCTGTTAAAACAAGGCTGTATTTCTGCTTGCAAGTCTAGATATAATACTGGGGGCATAACACTGTGTTATTGGTAGGATTCCAGGGGAATAAAGCTGCAGCACATAATATATATAAGCTCTCAGGATAACCTTGGGAAGGAGGTGATGGCTTTTTTTTAACTAATTCTTCTTGCTTTTTCTTTATATAAATATTAAATTTCTCTTTTAGTCTTTTCTAATTAAAAAAAAAGAATCTTTGAAGATTCAGATTTAAGTTAGACACTTAAATCCACGTGGAGGCATTCCAAAAACTGGGCCACTTCTTTAAATGCTTCATGTGAATCCGGGAGCCTCGGCTGAGCGCGTGCCAAAATATTGTCACAGGACAATAGGGAACAGCTTGTGCAGTATCTTAAGCTGTAGTGAATCTGCCTGAAGGCAAAGCTATGAACTCTGCTTGCTTTCTGGCACTAGATGTACTTCCACCTCTTAGGGGAAGATAAGAAAACCAAACCTCACTTGGATAACGTAGAAAAAGTCGCTTCTATTTCTTTACATAGAACATTTTACTTTTTTTATCCATACCACTAGAAGAACACAGTTTCAGCACTCCACACATCCAGAAGCATTCCTTTGCAATCTAGGCAAATTACTTGCAAAATATCCAACATCCAGGTATCAGTCCTGGTCTGGGATTATAGATAACTAGAATGAGCAGGAAGGACTGGTGAAAGGAAATAGGTTTCGAAGTATCATTTTACATGACAAGTGTCTATAAAAACAGCCTTGTTTTCAGCCTCTCACTGACCTGTGATTAACTTTGTCTCCTTTTCCATTTTTTTTTCCTGTTGACCATGTCTGCAAATTTGGACATCTCTGCCAATAACAAAGGTCCTACAGATGGACAGAGATGGAAGGAAGAAGGGTGCACAGTAGTTTCCGAGCTTCTGCCTCACAGACATTTATATTGCTGTGTATCCCTGTAGTAGATGAATATCATCCTCCAAAGCATTATTTCCATTCTAAAAAGCAATAGAACTTAAAGCTGCAGAAAGGAGTTAAACACAATGCACCTTGTTTTATTGTTACCTTGCGTGTAGGTTTCAGAAACATTTTTGTCATTTTTATTGGAAAAATAATCACCATTGTATACCTATGCCAAATAACTTGTCCTTCGGCTTTTTAATCTTTAGACTGATGCACCAGATTTGAAGCACAGCGATTGCACTGCAGCTATGGGTCCTGAGACTTCATCTGGAGATTGGTTTGCCTGGCTCCAGTTAAGTGCTCTTCTCAGCTGAGAAGATATTTTAAAAGAATTATTTAATTTAAAAGAAAATTTTGTAGGAAGACTTGTGTCATTATGAGAAGCAAGTCAAGAGGATGAGAAATTGTCATGCCACAGAATTAAATATATTGGATTACAAATAATCAACATGTATAGCCTACTACTTGCCTAAGTAGCCATTTGATGTAACTGTCCTACTGCATTATTTCATTCCCCCTTTTCTTCTTGCTATTGCCCTACTTGGTTTTGTCACGTCTGATACCAGAGATCCACTTTCTGTACAAGGACCAAGGCTCTGTGTCTCCTAAGACCTCTAGGATGCTCTTGAATGTGAGTATAGAAACAGAAAAATAAAATTCTGTGAGGAAGAAGCATCAAACATATTATATATTTAAACCTTCCCAGACTTATTAATGTAGGCTTGCGCTTTTCTGCTTTATCTCTTCTTGGTCTCTGTAGCAAACTGAACTTTTAACACTGATTTCAAAAGAGACCAAGAATAATCTATCACAAACAGAAAACAAAATCTCTTTGAAATAATGTCACATACTCTTAAAAGATGTTGAGACAGAAGCTGACAAGTTGTCTTTTATAACCTTTTTCATTAATTAGGTTTGTTGGTATATTTGCAACTTTTGTTGCCAGAACTTCTTGGTTGGAAGTTAATTTAATAAAGGAAGATTCCTGATAGAATCTATCATTGGGGCTCAAAGGAAAGGAAAAGAAACTGAGTAAAAACAAGTAGGGGAAAGAAGGCTCTGCAGGAAATACCTGACTTTACAAAAACATCCCATCTCACCTCTGTAAAAAATGCAGTGGTTAAACTTTTCCAAAGGAAGCTGAGGCAGCAATTCCTACAAATTTAAAATTGAATGATGCATCAAATACAATCTCATTTGGGAGCAGATATTCTGGATTTTGCTTTGCTTGTGATCCCTTTTCTTCCATGCAATCTTTACTGAGTGCTACATTTTGCTCCTCTGTTCCTTTACACTCTTGGCAACCTGCCCTACTGCAAAGCTCAAAATGATCTTCTATGCTGAAAAGATAAAGATGTCCTCATATCTGTGTAGAAACTCCCACTGCTTTGATTGTTACTGCTCATAATAGAGATCAGTTCAGATGTGAGGACTTATTGTTGGCTAGTAGAACAAAATTGTTCTCGCAAGTCAGCACGGGTTTGCTAAAATAGAACAAAGTATTATTTAGAGTATTTTTCCTGTGTGAACACATTTGTCTGGTCATTGGTTTGAAGGACACAACTCCCAAGTAACTCCAAAATAAATACATATATTACACAGTCAAATCTCTTCTCCTGTACTTTGACATCCTCTTTAAAGCAAACTTTCTAACTGGTGTTCCAGTGCATGTACCTTGTCAGCCCATATATATAATATATATATATATAACGAGGCATATACACATATGTCTCTCCATGAAGGTGTGTTTGCTGAGTGATTAAGAAACTTGTCTGGGAATCAGTCAACTGATTCTAATCTTAGCTCTGAAGCAGTCTGCTACTGTAGCCTTGGGCTAAAGAATTAATACCTATAATTTCCTCTTTCCGGTCTTCGAAGATAGGAACTTCAGAGTTGGGTAGAATGACAACAATTTTCAAGATCAAAATATTAGATGATAGTATGTTCATGCATATGTATGTCTACATGAACCTGTCTGAAGTTCCTACTTTGTTATAATGTCTTCAGCCTATTTGGGGCCTGTCATCTTTTTAGCTTCCCCCTCTCTGCTTGTGTGGCAGCCCATTGCCCTAATGGTGTCACCTTTACACCTTCATCCCTAGTCTTCTGGCTGATAAAGCACTGGCAGCTCCAAGAAAGCCAATGACTTAGCAAATTAACAAGCAGCTTTATTTTCCTGATGCCCAGACAACAAACATCACTGCTGCTCATGAGCGACTCACCTCACTGCATGAATTGCTGTCTGCGTGGATCCCATTTATACAAATGACACTGAGAGCCGAGATACCAGGGCCGCAAAGGGAACCAGATAGAGCCATGTCTCTATATTGCATCCATCCCCCAGGTTCTCAGTTCTTTTTCAAACGCCTTAGAGCAACTACAGCCCTGTTTGTAAGGGGGTGAGAAGGGGTAGGATATCCTATATAATAGCAAAATGAAACAACTTCTATGGCTGCAGGTGTTTTCTAGCAGCTATATCATTCTGGTCAAGAAAATGAAGTAACAGGCAAATGAAGGAGGTAATAGCCTGGGAAATAACCTACATATATGTTGACAGAGAATTCCTCCGAGATTCCATCTCCAACTGAGAAAAAAAAAAATTAATAGATGCCTCTTATTCTATGAGCTTGTTTTTATTTAGGTTTCTTTTTTTTTCTTCTCTTGTGCCAGAAGTCATGCAGCCCATCATTTCTCTGTGACTCAGCATGATTTGATGCACTTCAGCAGCAAAGGACTACATGAATTTTTAGAACAGAACAAACCAGAGGTCTTCTCAGTCCACTAATCCCTTTTCCCACAGTGGCTTGCATCAGATGCCTCATAAACAGATGTGTACGGCCCCTCACTAGGAATGCCCGATGGGAGATGTGCAATGAGCATGAACGGTTTTCTTCTAGTCTATTTCAAATTTACCGCTTTGAAAGCCACATATGTCTCCCTGCTGTTTTATTATAGGACAGGTAAATTATCTTAGTCTAAGCTATCCACTCTTTTCACACTGTTATATCCTCTTATTTTTATTTTTTTAGATTCAAAAGCACTTTCCCCTGCTATCCACTGTTTTCACACTGTTATATCCTCTTATTCATTTTTTTTTTTTAGATTCAAAAGCACTTTCCCCTTGACTGTTACAGAATTGCTCCCAGTGCACACACAATTGTCAGAGAGCAAGATTCAGAGGTCTAATCTCTTCTGGTGATTAAAAAGATGGATTGATCCTTCTATTCTGTCTTGCCAGTTAGTCTGAGGCCTATTTTCATTTCCACTGTGCCTTCTTCAACAGGATGAGAAACCCATAATTTACTACATCTTAAGACATCCCATCAACTGGTAATACTGCTTTCTGCAGCCATTTCCATGACCTGCTCAAGGAAGGCAGGATCTTACCTGCGTTTAGTACCATCACTGCATACTGAGCAGACATAATTACTGGGATAACTAATGCTTCCCCCCCACCACCCCTTAATCAGACTCCACATCACCCCGTTACTTCCAAAAGAGAAAGCTGTACAAATGAGGCTGCCCTGAAGGTCAATAGTTCAATAGTTTCAGGCTGTGGTCAGCGAAGGTAGGAAGGGAACTTTACACTTTTCCTCCATCAAGGATGCTTTTCCTCTTATGCTCTGCTATTTAGACATAGAAATAGATCAATATAACTATGCACTGAATAGCACAGCAGTGCTCAAGGGCAGAGGTGGCATCTCAGGGAACTGCAACTCGTACCCTATCGATTAAAAGTAGTGCCCTGAATTGCAAGTGGAGAGAGAAGCTCTCCTGAGACGTCACTCACACACAGCAAGATGAGGAGCATGGAAGGCAAGTCTTTCATTTCTAAGGGGATAAAATGCCTCCAGAAGTTCCCTCGGAATTTTCCACTGCGAATTTCTATACTGCAGTATCTGGCTTTCCTATGGGCCCTGCTGGAGCCCAGATACCATATCCTGAAGGCTACACTGCAGAAGCTTGTTGCTTTTCTCAGACTTTTGCTTGGAAAGCTGTTAAGCAAGATGGATTAAATAGCAAGAAGATGCTATGTTGAGTACATTTGAAAAAAATGTCCATACAAATTATATTGTATTTTATTGATACAGTGGAACTCCCTTCAGGCATTTTAAAGACAAAAAGAAAATTCCATATTGGAAGCTGGCCTTTGAAGTGCAGAGTCATAAACTGTAACTATTTTAGTGACAAGAAACAAGGCATTAAAATGTAACAATAATAAAACATGCTAGCTTAGGAAAGTAGCAACTGTATTCACCAGCCGCATTTCTGAGTTTAACGATTTGAATGAAGGAACCTTAGCAAACTTACCTTGCTTGCAAGCAGGGCAAAGTTTTATATGATACAATCCTCTGAAGTGAACAAGCACAGTATAACTTGCTTAGTTTATGTGGATAGTCTAAGAGCCATTCACAATGGCTCTTGTCTCCAAGAGCCAAGAGACATTCACATTTTGGGGTACAGAATCTATATCCAGATGTTCAAAACAGGGGAAAAAAAAAAAGGAAAAAAAAAAGGGGGGGGAGAACAAAAGAGGGAAAAAAAAAAGGAGGTAGTTTTTGCTAAAGGAAACTCGCTGAGCCTCCTTGTGAAAAGGCTTGGAGAGAACCGCCTTCTACCTCAACCCTAGCACTATACCAAAATGTCCAGAACTGAACTGCGAGGCAGACCCAGCGGAGCTCCAGAGAGGTGATGCTAGAGGTAGGGACTGCACCGTGCAGCAACCAGCGCAGTGCACACCAGGCTTGTCAGCATACGAAGCACAGAAACCATCCTCCTGCCACAGCCACAGCCAAGGCCAGGTTTCAAATGTACGATTTTTAGCAGTTAGCAAAACTTCTATGAGTGAAGAAATCAACATTGTCTGCCTCCTATCAGCTCTAAAAGTTTGTATTTCCAAACAACGCAAATTCAAGAGGGTTTGTTACACAGTTACAGATTAGTGTCACAGAAAAGATGCAGGACGAAACAAGGCCCACTGTAAGCCAGTAGTCAGCAAGGCTTATCTAGGGGATTCATGATTGCCTGAGTGTTTATAACCGAAGACGGAGACAAGGTCACTCACGGATACAGGATATACAGGGCAAGGGAATTATTTGGGCTGTAATTCATTTGTGACCTGGCAGAACACCACAATCACTTTCGCATTTCTTGAGTTAATATCTGACAGTTTTTTTCAGCAGAGGTCCACAAGGGAGAAGTCTACAAATGCAGCTCTGCCAGAAAACAGTCACTATAGCAGATTGCTTCATGTCCTTTTTTTTTTTTTTTTTTTGCAACCACAGGTCTAACAAGGAGTCTTAGTTTAGTTTAATGAGAGCCAAATGATTCCTGATGGAGGCAGAGGGGGGCCCATTTATCACAGTATCCCTAACTCTCCTAGGGGAGCTCAGAGAACAGACAGGAAATCTGAGATTTTTTTTTGACTCTTTTGCCTCCACGCCTTAATATCCGTAGATGCAAGGAGCCAAAAACATCCTTGGCACAAGCCCATATGTACTTCATGTTATCCCAAGGATGGACTTGGCTCCTGGGAGTTTCATCTGTTGTGATTTGCTGTGGAGCTTCAGTTTTGTTCTGTTTTGCTTGGATTTTCATATACTTTGTTTATTTCCCTGTCTTTGAGGCTTTCCAGAGCGGCTCTTTGCTCATTGTCAGCTGCAGTTAGGGATCTCCTGGGACTGCATCATTTCTCCCTGAATGTCTACAGCAGGCCTGAGCTAGTGCTGCAACTCAGCTCCTGGCTGTGACTTGCTGAATTTTTCCTCATTTTCCAAACTTAGAAATTGGAAATTGTGTGGGAAATAAATAGCTGACAGATGTGGTATAGTCGTAAAAATTAGAATGTATTTACCTGGGAGGTGTCTGAGAAGTTTTTTCGATATTGCTCCTAGTCACATGCACATCCCAACCAATAGTGCCCTGACAGAACAGGGTGACTTTCTACCCCTCTACTCCCATTTTAAGCAGCAAAAGGGATGGAATTCAGCTAATTCAGTGACAATTCTGGTTCTGATTGAGGACTAAATCTTACCTTAAGGTGAAACGACTTCAACTAAAAATCAACGCCAAACAAATGTCAACAAGTGTCAGCATCATCCAGGTGGACTGACAAGATTGCTTAAAGCCCTTTTCAGTTTTCTAGAAACGAAACTAAAGCAATTTAAATGATATTTAAACAGGGCTTGGTGGCTTTAAAGCAGTCATGCTTGTGGTTTATGCTTGGGGTGGGCTTTTTTCCCCTTTCCCTAGCGGCACTCGTCCTTGGTCAGGTGGAGAGGGCAGACAGGCCGTGCCTGCACGCACGTGCTCAGCGCGTGTGCGCGGCCTGCGCTACCTCTGCCCGGGGCTCTCCCCTCGCTGCCGCCCGCGAGCAGGGCCTGGGGAAAGCCCCGGCCCTGCCCTGCAGAGCTCTGCCCTCAGGGCTCGGGGCTGCAGCCCGGCCTGTCCTGAGGCATCTCCGCCAGATCCGTGCTCCCAAGTTACGTGGGCAGCCAGACGGCCTGGTCCTGCTGCCTGCACTTCCCCAGCGGCACCAGCCAAGGACAAGGCACGCTCCTCCACCAGAGATAAAACCGGCCCCCAACTGCCACCAGCAGAAATGGACCCAGCTTGGCTGTACCTGGAACCTTGAGCTCAATTCTTCTAAAGAGAAGACCAGTGCTAGAGCTTGCACACAACTACCCTGCTGCTCTTGCCTGGCCGAAGAAACTAATAATCTCTGCCACTTCTTGAGCTAACACTTTTGTCACTCCTGCTTACCCTGTAATCGCTTTGACTGCTACTGTTTTTGTAAGGGCTAGGATGAGAAATAAATTCTGTTACTGCTGTTTGGGATCAGCTAATCCAGCTATGCTTTCTAGCACTTCTCCCTAGGAGGTAATCATTACCAGTGCACAAATCTGCAAATCTCTTCATAATTACAGTAAAGGATCTGCTCTGCAGCCTTCACACTCAAACGGCATTTTTCTTCATTTGCACATTAAAAACATAACAGAAAACCTCCTGGCTAAAGAGAAAGAAAATCACAGACACATTTACTGTCTCCTCGTTTATGGCCTGCTCTGGCTTGAGATGTCTTGCTTAAAAGCTGTTCTTGCTCTTTTACTTGTCCTCTTTGATCAAAACAAAAGAAGAGCTGAAATGCTTGAAAATAAGCATGCTCTTCCATTCTGGCTCTGTTGCTAGAAGTTAAATTCTTACCCAGCCCACTAAAGGGCACTGGTTTCCCATGTCATATCTAGTTTTGCTCACAGCAGAGAAATGGAAAACAATAAAAACAGACATAATGTGAAACAGATTTTTAGCTCTCTGCTTGATTTTTATATTGTTTTCTTTTCTCTTTTGAACAAGAGTTTCTCTTTTGAGTAAGAGTTAACTTGATGCTGTCCAAGAAAAGAGACCTTTCTTCAGTTCCTGCTGGAAAACTTTGTCTTTTAAGCAAGATGCCGTACAAGCACTGGCCCGGTGTAAGAGTGCAATGTGGATGGGGTGGCTACCGCTCTCAGTGGTGGCTGGTAATATTTCAGACCAAGTCATGTAAAGCTTATGAGCAAATCCACTTCTAAACAGACTGGATGAAGTCTAGCCTCACCCAGCATGTCCCTCTCTGAGCACGTGTTCGCTTACTCTAGGGCCTAAGTCTAGACATCCTGGTGAAACTTTATCCAACTCTCTCTCTCTCAAAAAAAGGTTAAGTCACCAGAGAATTTCAAACGATGTTAAGCCATCTCCTAATAAACATGAACTGGAGGCATGCAATCAAACTGATGCACCTTATTCAGAGCATACTGAAATGATATGCCCTCTGAGTGGAGAAAAGGGTTAAGGGGAGAAAGGTGGGTGCTTAAGGGAGAAAGGTGGGTGCTGCAGTTTCTACTCTCTGTTTTGCTTCAATTCAGTATCAAACAAGATCAGCAATATTGCTGCATTCAGTTTTATATTGCATTAGCAACACCTTATCTGTGGGCTCTTCACAAAATTATTTCCTCCAAGCAGAATGAGGCACTATCTAATTAATTTGTTTCACTTAGGTGCCACATCTTGATGACATCCAGTAAATGCTGAGTTAGATCTTCAGTTCATAAATCATACAACCACATACACAGAAGTGCCCCAAACAGCTCTGTAATTGTGGTGACTGTAACAATATCTTAAGCTACCTGCTTGCCTGAGCAATTATGGGCAATCTCATGGAAAACTAACCCCCCTACCCTCCTGTCCTGGGCCTGGGGGAATGGCTTAGACATGTTTTAAAGTTTGAAGTGAGTGATGAAGGTTTATTGTTCCACAGCGCATTCTCCTGTCTGCAGCTGCCTGGAATAACACAGCAAGGGTATACGAGCCTAGAAAAGAAGGCCAACAATTGAGAAGGTCTTGAAAGATGTGCATGATTTTGCTGGGTTTTTGAGAATTTGGAGGTCTCATTTCACAAACTATAAACTGTAAGTTCAAAAAAAAAATCTTTGCTAGTACAAGAAAAAAAGAAAACCCCAAACAAGACACAGCAGGGAAAAGGGAAGAGGCAGTAGCAAAGGTTGAGGTTTCGGAGTGGTTACACCTCTATCTGCAAACTCCTTCTGAAAGCTGCTGACAGAGCTTTGGCATCCACTCATCTCCTAACTGCTGATTAACATAGCACTGTTTTATATTTAACTTGGGCCAGAGCAGGAGGGGCTGGGGGTGGGGTTGTGCTGCTTATAAGGGGAACAGAGCAGGAACAATGTTCTTCTGTGTCAGTTCCCTCCGTCTCCCTGCCCAGCTGCACTCCTTTTGATCATTCCCATTTCCTCCAAATGCATGTTGTCTTTAATTAATTGAGTGTCCTGTGGAAAGCGAGGTGGGGGAGACAGGCAGAGAACAGCTATAATTACACAATTAAAGTACAACCAAAGTATGCTGAGCTAACTGAAAAAAGCAAGTGCTGAAGTGACTTGGAAGCTTTTTTTATGGTTGATGTTTCCCTCCGAGAACAGACCTGGGAGCAGAGATGGAGGGCATGGATTTTGAGGATAAGAAGTCAAAGAAGTACTGCATGAAGACAAAGCATGTGGCCGTTATCTGTGGCGTCGTGGTCGTTGTGGGTCTAGCTGTGGGGCTTGGCTTGGGACTGAGCAGACCTAAGTCTCAACCATCTTCAGCAGATACAGAGCCGCCAACAGTCTCTCCATCAGCAGATTCAGATGCTTGTCCTTCTAAAGACGACGATACTGGGGAATGGACAGATTTCAGGCTACCCACTTATATCAAGCCTGTCCACTATGACCTGGAAGTGAAGCCGGAAATGGAGTTGGACATTTACACAGGGACAGTCAATATTTCTATTGCTCTGGAAAAAAGTACCAGCTACCTGTGGCTTCACCTGCGAGAGACCAAGATTACGGAAATGCCAACACTCAGGAAATCTTCAGGAGAGCAGATTGTGCTGAATGACTGCTTTGAATACACCTCTCAGGAGTACATAGTGATGAAGGCAGAAGCAGAGCTCTCTCCTGCTAGCGAAAGCGAGCCCTACGTGCTCACCTTGAAATTCCAAGGATGGCTGAACGGTTCCCTGGTTGGGTTTTATAGGACCACCTACACAGAGAATGGAGTGACCAAGTAAAGCAGATTTTCTTTTATTTAATCTTTCTTCTTTACTTCTACTTGCATACCTGCTCTATTTCTTTTTCAGCTTCTCAGTCTTGTCTCTCACCACTTGCTGACATTTCTGGACTGTTCTTTAATTTTCTCATTTCCCTAAGGAAGATGCTGTATTCAAAACCTTTTGGCTGCTGACAAGATAACAGGCACTAGAGGGCTGTTGCTTTTCTATTCTGAAAAAAAAAATCAAACTCTATTGATCCCAGGTTACCCCCCAGCTCTCTGAATGGCTTCCTCGGGTATAGGGATTGAAGCCTTTATTTTAACTCTGTAGTCCAGTAAACAGCATATAGCTCTCACCACTCTCTCTTGTCACTTCTCAAGGTGACAGTTTTGCTGTGAAATGTTCTCGTGATAACAGCTTTCCTGACATCATGCCTCCTTGATGCTGTAAGCCTGAGGAATGTCCAAGTAAAAACTTCCCTATCCTTTCTGCAGCTGCTTTAAATTATGGGCAGGGAGGTCTAAAACAGGAAGGCTATCTTTGATTTGGAATATTTATGATGCAGCTTTTCCCTTTTAAAGAATCAATAGTTGTGGAAAGATTACCAAGCCCCTCCTGCTTCAGCTAACCTCTCCCACTTCCCAGATATGTTCTACTTCCAGGGGGAAATTTGGAAAACATTTCCCAGGGGTCAGAGGGAATTCCCAGGTAGCATATGGAAGAAGACAAGGACTCATAACTTCCTCCAATGTTTGCGTTTTCTGAAGGGATTTATTCCAGCCTTTACATCTAGAAGATAAACTTGGATGGTCCCTACCAGGGCCCTGTAGCAGGAACACAGAGCCAAACAGTCTGGTCTGTTTTCATGGCACCAGTTCGCCCTCTTGGGACAGCAGCGTCATGAGCGAGTTGCATCAGCTCCGTTCAGCCACTAAGAGGCAAAGCTGGGAGTAGCAGCAGTGACAGGCAAAAGCAGCAGCAAATGCAAGAGGCAGAGGTAAAAACAAGCCCCAGTTTCTCATAGGTAAATGCAGTTATCTGATCTGGGAAGAAGCCACACAGAGAAGAGCTCAGCCTTCAGCCAACTCTTTCACTCTTGTTTCCCATCTGCCACTTCAGCATTGCTCTGACTCAGAAAGCACTCTGGTTCTTTATTGTGAACATCTGATATCCCCACAACAGTTTTAAAGTGTATCATTTTAGCATCCTTATTAATCAGGTTATGCTGTTTCTTGTTTATGGGTGGAGAAGGAGGCCTAGATATTAACTGAACTGCCCAAAGTCTTTGTCAACACTAAAAGCAGAACACAGTTCTCCTAAGTCACAGAGCAGGAAAGGCGAGTGCCCATCCAGGACCAGACAGCGTAGGAAGACAAGGATCAAGCATGTGAGGCAGGAGAAATGGGAGAGCTTCATGAGCTAAAGGAACTTGCTCACATTTAATTCCTGCTTCTTGGTCTGGATGCTTGGAGCCACAATGCAGGGATGATCCTAGTCAGCAGTTTGAACATGCTCTGTGCAGAGAGTAACTTCAGCATGTGGGTTTCTTTGTTAGACTCAAGAAAAGCTCTAAAAAGAATGAGCGAATGGTGTGGTTTCTGAAACGCTTTTAACTTGGATAAATTTGGGCAGATTGTTTGTGGGGGTGGAAGAGGCGATGTACACGATGGCAATAAGTACAGCTCTGCAATGAAAGCAACTGCCAGACAAATTTTGCATTGCAGCTATGCAGTCTGAGGGTAAGAGGTAGGATAGAGGTAAGGAAGATTTTGTAGCTTATTAGAAGTGCAACTCCCTACAGGTTTCTGCTCAAGAACAAGGCTGACTAGAATCTGATTATTATTTTACATTTCCCTAAGGTAAATGCCACCTTTGGAAATTTTGAAGAGAACATATAGGAAATGTCCATTTATAGGAAATGTCTTTGCTCTCCATGAGAGGAGAGCAGGGAAGGTATAAATGATGCTCAGTTGGGCACATCTCCTGGTTAGGAAAAGGCAAAATATTTTTTATTGTAAAATAATAACACTCCTGAATTTCTTCCTCATGGAGAAAAGTTTTCTCAGAAGAAGTGATTGAACTGAATTTAAGGAAAGACAAAAAAGAAAATGCCTAATTTAGCCCAAAGGGAAGCTTTCTTTGCATAAAACTGCACGGTTTTGAAAAAAAAAAAAACATAGTCCTAAATGTAGCACTGTTTTATTTTGGGAAGAACAGCTGGATGCAGTATGAGACAAATCTTCACTTATTACTAGGATATTTACAACTGTCACCTCTGGTTCACATTTACAAGCCTGGACATCAATACAAATTAGAAGGGCAGAAGCCACCAAGCGGCAAAGAATCTTATTTAAAAACTCCATTATACAGTTTGAAAGTAAAATACAATATTTCATTTTTCTAGCGCTATTTCTGTGTATGCCATTGCCTGGAACTTTCATAATGTACCCCATAGGGGGGAGGTTTTGCACTACTGATGTCTGTCTGCCCCCACAAGTATATGAGGATAGATGAGTTATCACCTTATATATCAACAGAGATATCATAGTGTTATCAGTAGTCAGGAGCAAGATATAAACATGTCAAAATACACAGCCAAGGTTTTAAGCAATAGTTTTGAAGCACTGCCCTGGGCAGTTGGAGTTAATTGTGAAATATTTTCAAATCCTACAAAAAGTAGAGAGTGACATCAAACAGTTTACCAAGAAATGAAACTCCACTGAGCCTGAAGTTTTTCTGAGGCGAATGTTCAATATGTTTTCTACTCCGAGACCATGAACATTTGAGTGACTATACGAATGCATATGAATTGTAAAAATCCAGATATATTATCCTCCATCAGGCTCTCAGATGAACCTTGCTGCTACAAGTTCCTAATGACCAATTTAGTATTTAACCATCACAGGGGAAAGCCAAGGGCAACGGAAACATTGAAAAATTGGTTGTCAAGTGAGCTTATAGGATTGCTACAGATCTGTAATTTATGATGTACACATTTAATTACTTTTTGAAAAAAAAAAGGGAAAAAAAACCTACCTTCATATAGATGGAGCAGCTGTAGAAGTGCTTTCAGAAAATACCCAACATTCCACATTAATTGAAGAAGCATCTGTGATCCCTTTTGCCATTAATCACTACAGAATATGCTCTGCCACTTAATAGTTCATTAATGGGAGAGCCCAATGTCACCGTGAAAAGCAAACACATGATATAAACCTTCACAGCCTTCATCTTAATTTCTTTTTCGTGACCCCTGCAGTCTAGCTCCCGTAGTTGTTTTCATACATCTGAGATGACTTTCAAAACACGCAAGAATGACAAGCACGGCGTACCGTTAATTCTGTGCTAGGATGTTTACCTGGACTTCACATGCTTCCCTCCAGCACAGTTTCCTTCCAGGAGGCAGTGGAGCATAGCAGCAGCAGCAGCAGCAGAGAGGTCTACATGGTAGCTGCAAAAAGAGAACTATGGGTCATGAGACTGCTACATAGGCAAGTTGAGAGTTTAGAGGCAATTATGCAATGTGTCTTCCCAGGAGATGTTCAAGACCCCAATTCCAAGATGAGCTCTATTGGAAGTTACCCAAGTAACAACTGTCCATCACAAGATGCGGACCTTAACTTCCTTTTAGATGGTACCATCAGTACTTCATTTTGGGCACAGAAGTCAATGAGCAGGTTCATCAGTAAGGTGACCAACCATGAGGAGTCATCTATATTTTATTGCTTGGCTCACAAAAACATCTCATTGTGAACAATTGTCTAAAGTTTTTGCTCTGAATCTTAGGTGTTGTTGATGACGTGTTCCACATCTATATACAATGTCTGCTTCCACATTTCTAACCTCGCCTACGGTTGTGAATGGGCAAGCACAGAGAAAAATGCCTTGTTAATTGATTGCACCTTGTAAAACAACTAGACAATTACGTTTAGAAATTGTAGATAAGGTAAAAAAGGTATATAATGAAGACTTAGAATAATATGCCAACATGTTATTTGTTTAAGGAGCATTGCGGCTACTGATCATGAGCCAACAGATGCACGGAAATCATTTCCATGCTTTGACGAGCCCAACAAAAAGGCAACATACACGATATCTATCATCCATGAACAAGATTACCAAGCCCTTTCAAACATGCCGATACAGGTAGGTACATCCCAACCATATGGCGTAAATGGAGCAATTCTGTAAAGCTACTGGAAAGGCAACCTGGATTGGAAGACCCCTGGGTATCCCCAGGCTCTTTGACACCCAGATACTATAAAGCTGAAGGTTAGCAAATATTCCATGAGATAGAATTGGTCATTTGCTTAAGATCTCCACTGTTTGGTGAGTACATGAGTACACAGCACAGCAACGCAGAGCCAAATCCAAAGTGTCATTAGGCATGTCTCTTGTCTTCAGCTAGCTGCCCTTGTATTCATTTATTCGTAGTCAGCATCCCCTGCTGACCAGATACGTATAACGGCAGGTTCTTCAGACAGAGCAGGTGGAGTAGGAAACGAAGCACTGGAGGACAGCTGCTTCCCAGATGGGCAGTCTAGTAATATCCACAAAAAATACATAATGTTCCAAAGCAAAGACCTCCTGATCACAATCTAAAGGCAAAGGATCCTGCTAGCAAGAAAGCCTAGAATTATTACTTTTAATAACGCAGAGTCTTAAATCCCGTCTGTCAGCTCATGGGTATAGACACTTGTCAGTCCACTATCACATTAATTTTCTAAAAAAAAATCTATTTCTGGACCTAGTGGGTCTAATTTTGAATTTTATATGAAATTCAATGGCATCAGTTATCTACCCCTAGGCCCTCTGGAAGACGACTGAATGGCTTTCAGCCAGGAGACTCTGTAATGAATAGTTTCACTGGATGTGTACTCCAGTGTATAACTTCTAATGAATGTGTCCTGGAGTGGGGAAGGAAGGGCCCAGCTAAAAAAAAAAGTTCCAGCCTCCAAGCTATTGACATTTGCATCTTCCCCAACACTGCCCTACCCAGAAAAAGGAAAAACCTGCCTTGTCACATCCTGCTTTACTGAAAGAGTCCCCAAACCCTAACTATCCATTAGCAAAGTACCCAGAGAACTGCTACCAATCCGATACAGCTGCCTCCCAGACCCCCTCCAAATGTAAAGCTCTGACCTACTGTTATTAAAAATATCTGATACGTAAGAGAGCAGCAGGCAATTTAATGAACATGTGAATGAAGAGTATTTGCCTTCTCCTCCTCACAGGTGACAGCCAGCGGGAGGCAGTGGCAAGGAAGGTGAGAGGTTGAGGCTAGATGTTCCTGAGATTTAATGGGTTTTCCAAATTTCATTTACATCTCTCTATCTTTACATGTGGACTTTGCCTACACTGTGGACACACAATAACGAAGGCTAGTTACCGCTTGTTAAATAATTTGCTAAAATCCAAGTACAGGCAAGGCAAGGCAAATGCAGATTATGTTGGGTTTATACTAGGATTTGACACATACATTAACAGATGATACCAAGACCCTTTTTCATGTCATGTGGCCACAAGGTTGGTTGCTTTTTTCTTAATAGTGAAAGATCTGTGGGGAATCATATAAATGGATCAAAACAGAGCTTGCAAGATAGACTTTATAAAGGTACATTGTGTATTATGCATTCTGTAGCAATTCTGGTGGTATGAGGCTTTATAATTAATATGTGAAAGTCGAGTTAGCAAAAACAGATTTTTTTTCCATTTCATTTACAATTTCCACTGAACTGCCTTTTTTTTTCATTTTCACTGAAGCTCTCATTTTGAGAGTTTAACAGAGTTAAATATGGAATGTAGATTATGGATGTAGATGAAGAATGGAAAAGTAGATTATAAACATACCTACAAAAAGGCCTCTCTGCTCATGGAATCGTATTACCTGTAACTCCACTGTCTATGTTTATATTGTGCTTGTAACGAACAAATTGTATGGAATTGTATGGAACAAACTGTATGGAAGTACTGTAACTCTAGTGAAAGGCTAGCATCTTTTATATGCCATTTGCTTTTCTCTTATTTAACTTGCACAGGCAATCAGAAGCCTAAAAAATATTAGATGGCCAATAGCAAATAACAAATAGTAGAAATAAACATTTAAGGGTATGATTCATACGCACTAGATTGCAGGCTTCATCAGACATTAACAGTGAGAGTTAAGGAACTCTAAGAAATACATTTAGGAAAATCAGGAATGGCTGCTAACTGATTTGCAAAAGAAAAACTATGATCATCACTAAACCTATGGACATATACACAACTCACCAATTAGCAGCGCTAGTTTCCATTTGAAAGAGATTAGGATAGATTTCTGACTTTGTTTTTTACTCTAGTTTATATCTCTGCACTTCCTGGATTCTGAATGATGCACATATTTAAGAGAGGACAGAATCTAGTCTCTTCTTTTATCTGTCCAAAGTGAGGCCATTTTATGCACCTTTTATTCAAAAACAAAACACACTCAGCTATGTTGGAAAACCACTGGCAAAAGAACTATGTATGTGAATCATTTCAAACCCTGGATGCAAAATTAGAACCAGGAAAAGATTCTGAGTGCAGAAAAACAAACTCCCTTTCCATCTATTGTAGCTTTAAGAAAGACCATTCTGTCTGTTCTCATGCCATCAGCAGTGGGATGCCAGAGGACCTGGAGGGGTGATTCATCATTCCTCTTCACTTGCAGTCTTCATGAGAATTTTGTACCTTCTTGTGCACGTTTGCAATTCCAAAAGTGAGATTCCTTCCTTCTCGCTTTCTGCAGCAAACCGAACAACTGGACAACAGCTGGGTTCGGACAACGTTCGAGCGGTCCGTCCCCATGAGCACCTACTTGGTATGTTTTGCGGTGCACCAGTTTCAGTGGATAGAGAGAACATCCGCCAGTGGCAAACCTGTAAGTCTTGCTGTGGTGTGGACATGAGTCAGATAACAGATTTATTATGATTTGCATAAACAAAAAGAAAAAAAAAAAAAAGGAATCCAATCATGGAATGCCTATCCTAGGCTTGTTAAGAGTCTAACATTTTCCCCACCTTTCCTACAAACTATTTTATGCAGGAGATCAGAGCAGGTATCCACAGTGATCTCCCTGACTCTGTCTAAATACTATTTCACAGCCCTTTCCTATCTCCCAGATAAAGGGGATTCCACCTTGGTGAGATCCCAGCCCGTTCCTCAAATACAGGCATGTGGGTCAGAAAGGAGGCGTCCTTTCTCCAATCTAGTCCTGGATTTCAACCCCAGATCCTCGGGGAATGTAAAAATCCAGGGGTATGAGAAATGTGCAGGCTGTGGGTACAAATATTTTACTGTTTTCTGTAGGCTTAAAAGATCTGTACTAAGCTTGACATCATTGCTGCTTATAGTAAGGGTGACATAGGTCTACAGTGCTGCAACAATTGCCTCTTGTCTTGAATATTCTTTTTATTGCAATAATTAGCCAAATATAGCCAAATAGTGGCTAAAGGCATCTGCCACAGTAAGTACTTATAAAAACATATAGGAATGATAGGATCTACCTAAAGACCTGGATAGTTTGCAAGTGTCCTAATGCAGTGAGCATACCTGAATCTGAATCCACAAAATCAAAGAAGCTCCTTGATTTTGATGCAGCACATATAGGCAATGCAATCCAATAAAGTTCTGGCTTGGATTCAACAAAAAATCTTCTGAAGGTATAGCTGATCATGAACTTGCACATGTTCACATAGGCAGATGTTTTGTAGAGTTCAGTTATTTCAAGAATCAGAATTTGTTCAGTTTTTGGTAGAACTCAGTACAACAGAAAACAATGAAATGCAGATAGCAAACACAAAAGACTTCATTTTACAGACACCAAATTCTTCTTCATTGAGATTCTCTGCAAATCGACGTCACACTCCAGAATATGGCTCTCAGGTCAATTTTTATTTTGTTTTGTTTTGTTTTCCCAAGCAAAACAATAATGCCCGCAATGTTCTTGAGTTGCTGCAGCTTTTCTAAATGCAAGGGAGTGTTTGCTGAAACTTCATAATTAAAGCGTGTGTGTAGAAGCAGAGGTATTCAAGTAAGTACGGAGTTTGCCTGAAGAGACTTCTAATTCAGACTTTGTTTCTTACACATTTTACCGACACTGTTCAATAATAATTTCTGAGGACTTGCCTGCACTAGAAAATTTGGTTAAAATCATGACCTCTGCCTTAACAGGGATGTAGCTATATCAACATGAAGTATAGGAAAATAGTATTTTGAATTAATGGAGCCACATAATATTTATCACTAAAAAATACCTTTTCTTCAGTAAAATGATCCTACCACTCAAATTTTTAATTGGATATTAAGAAAGCCCTTTTCCTAACCAAACAATTCCATTCACAAAACTTTTTAAGTCTTGCCAAGTAATGGGATATTTAGATTCACTGATTATTGAAAAGAACATTGCACAGTTTGCTATAAAAAATATTAGCAATAAATCTTTCATCCAGCAGAAAGCCCTGCAATCTATATATTGTTTTCATAAGCAAGCATACAGCTCACATGATATGATAAATTATTTAAAAGTTCTGCCAAAAGCTCTGAAATTTACTGCCCTAACAAAGACGTTAATGGAATCAATGGTGGAAAAAAGTACCCAGGGTTGTAAACAAAGCAGCTGAGCTGATTTACCTGCCAGGTACTGAATGTGCAGCTTGGAGAATGGCAAGGAGATTATACAAGTGAAACCCAAGCTCGGTTCTAGTGCACGCTGAAGGTTTTGGAGCCCATTAATAGGGATCAGCTGGGGGAGCAAAGAATGCTAAAATGGGTAAAGAGATTACTGAAGTGGAAATGGCAGTCCGTAATTGCAAACTGACCCTGAGGGAAATCCCCTGGCTGGAATGGATTCCCGATTGAATTTCATAAGCTTTTTTGGGGTTGTTTTTTCATTCCAGCTTTATTTCTGACCACTTTCCTGTCTCCTCCCCCTTGTTGGAAGAAGTATAATTTTATGGCATTGAAACCAAAGCATTGTCAGGCTCCAAGAAGCTCCCCGAGTGGGCCAACTCCCCTGCTCAGTTTAGACCCTGAATTCCTGGCTGTAAGACAGCAATGAGGAGTAAATAAGCCACACCAAAGCATCCGGAAAAATGGTGCCCATTCATAAGAGATACAAGGCCTGCAAGATGGAATAGACAGATTATCCCAAAGTCAGAAACTTGTCTCCGTATGAAGATTTCTTACCCTCCACACTGGAGGGGGGCCACTTAACTCCTGAAGATTGCTCTGATGCCATCAGTCCTGATCAATGAAGTGCCCAAAGCAAGTGGACTCCCTTCTGCTCTACTTGCCCAGGTCTCTTTTGCACAAAACAGCATGGGAAGGAGGGGCTGGCATGCAGCCTGGCTCTGCTGCAGGCGTTGGTGCCGCAACACGGCCAGCACAAGCGTTTGGACATGAGTCTTGCCAGTTCTGCCATCTGGGCATCCTGTAGGAAGCAGCCACAGATCACATGTTGACTTGGGCTCTCTCCTGAAAAACTTTGTTGAATAAATGAGTCACAAAAGAGATTTTGCTTTCAGGCCAGTCTCGCAGAGGAGAATACTTGTAGGACTTTGAGTTTGCATGCTAAATGACTTTTCAGTGTTTGCCACTTTTTGATTTCACCTACTCAACCAGGAACTGCTCTAATTGTCTCTCTACTTTATTTTACAGCTGAGAGTTTATGCGCAGCCACTGCAAATACACACAGCAGAATATGCAGCAAACGTAACAAAAATTGTGTTTGACTTCTTTGAAAATTACTTTAATCTGAGTTATTCTCTTCCAAAGCTAGGTGATTATCGATATTTATATTTCTCTCTCTCTTTTTTAAATTCACTCTCACAGTTATGTTTCTCCTGCAAGTCCATTTTTGGTGGAAAACAGAGAATGAAAATGATTAGTTGCTAACCGTTGATATTATGTCAACATTATGTATCCCTATAGTTCAAATATTCTTAAATGTCATGATGGGAGGGTTAGTCTCAGTAGTGATGCTCTCTATTCCTTCAGTTCTCACAGCTGGCACAGTTATTTTCAAATGTCTCATGGAAAATAAGGGGAAGCATTGGTGACACGAGCAAAGGAACATTATGAGCTAAAATAAAGCCAGATGCAGTTAGAGAAAAACATGTACCACTCTCATGGAAATTTCTGGACAAAAGTCAGCAGTGAGATAACTGAAGATGTAAACTGCCAGAGAGCATGTCATACTATTTGCTAACCTTAGTGCAAAGTGGGTGTGTATCCACTTCTTAGAAAGATGAGTGTGGTCCAGTGTATAATTTCTATTTTCTACTGCTGGGCTGAATGTGAAGATCCAAAGCTAAACAAGATTGGGTACAGTACCAAATTTTGCCTGTGGTTACAAAATAAACCCTCCCCTGCAAAAAAGGCATTTGGGCATCCTTTAGCTTAGGCTAAAGGCTCTGGAATCTGGATCTGATTTGTACAGTTTGAACTAATAAAGTTGGGAATGTAATCAATGCTGTAAAAATTAGTTGGAAACGCTCCCTCCTAAAACTTCCAAAGAGGTAATTTAGTTGGGTTCATAAACTTAAAAGAATGGAAAAAAACATTAACTACAAACAAGTTAAAACAATGTAACGCAAAAAAAATCCTAAACTTTGAAGACTATTAACAACGATATTCAAATCCTTTACTAGACATTCATAAATATAACTAATATGCTAATCTGTATTACTTTAACAACAGATTTTGACCTCCTTTCCTCAAAACGTCACTTGAGTTTACTGTACATTTCCACCTGCATTTTAGCAACAACTATACTAGGGAACCAGTACAGCAGGTCGTCGTTTGTTCCAGTTAATTTTTGGGCCTCTATCTTGTCCATGTTTTTTATGCATGCTGTCATTTCAAAACTGCCTATGGTTTTGCCACATTCTAGCACATGTCTACATGATAAGGTGGACCTCTAACCTCTGGGCTAATGGTATCAGATGGTAGATGCTCTGTAGACTTTTCTCAGAATGTCTATTTTTTAGATAACAAATCTCGACTTACTATATTGTTCCCTCTGTGTTACAAGTCAGGTAGATCAAACCTGATCTGAACTAAATATGTTTCTGCATAATGATTTATTCACAAAAATATACTTCACATTGAATTACGGCTTCTGGCACTGCCATTCTCTTTGTGCTCCTCACTTACACCATCACTGCATCCTTTGCCAGACTTATCAATCAGCTTTGATTCTACAATCAAGCTGCTTAAAATAAAATAATTCCTCCGTTCTATTAGAGGTATATGTGAGGGCTGTTCTTCTTTTTAATTTTAAATCCATCTGTAGTTCTTCACCAACTCACATAAAAGGCTGTGGACATTCTTTGAAGAAGGAAATACCAGCCCAACTGAGTCTGTAATTCTCAGTTAAACCAATATTGATTACTGACCATGAAGGAGTGACTCCCACAGATTGCCATGAGTAGAAGCAGATGCTGTTCACTACATGGGGGATTTACTTTGGTTAACATGTCAATAAATATGTTTAATACAGCAGTGTAACGAACAATGACATGCCTCATTACGCTACAGACAGTTTCAGATGGTTTATTGCCAACAGCACATCCCCAGACAACACTACTAATTTCTGGGGCCGAAATGAGGTAACATATGGTAGACATGCTCTGAAATGAGGTAATGTTTGGTACACACGCTCCCAGGAAGTGGCACAGCACCTTCTCTCAGGACACATCCTCAGCTAGGGCCACGGACTGTAGCTCTGTGAACATGAGCAGAGCCAGGGCCGTCGCTATCAGCAGCATGCAGTCCCTCCTTTCTTAAACACAGGTTCTAGGCTGCAGCCCACAGCAGTAAACTCAAGCCACAAACAGTAAGCAAGCAAAACAGGCTGTGAACACCCAAAGGGAATGAGCCATGTGGCTTAAAGGATACAGTGGTAATCATGTCCTCTGTCTTTCGCTGCAGATAAAATAGCTATCCCAGATTTTGGGACAGGCGCTATGGAGAACTGGGGGCTGATCACATACAGAGAAACAAACCTGCTCTATGATCCCGATGAGTCTGCCTCTTCCAACAAACAGAGAGTAGCAGCTGTGATAGCTCATGAGCTCGTTCATCAGGTACATTTTAGGACATGTTTCATTTTTAAATGCTTCACGTGAGTGGTAGCTTTATTTGTGAAAATACTGTGTCAGGAATCCTGTCTCCAGTCCATCTACGTGAGCTTGCCATTTGATCGCAAAATATCAGGCTTCCCTGTTAAAGCTTTAGGGTACCAGTACTGCCTTTGAATTATCCTCAGGAAATGAGCTGCTTGGGTCCAGACTGTGAGCCAGCCTACAAAAATCTGCCTGAAATGTCTTAAAGGAAGGAATTTGCATGTGCAGATGTCTCTTTCGGGCAAGCAAATAGGGAAGAGTATAAACTGTGGAGGCTGTCTGGAAACATGTCCTTACATACACAAATCATCAAATCAAGAGGAAGAAACTAAAAATATTTTCATGAATCATTAGCAATCCCCCAGTAATACGCAATTTTGTAATAAAAGTTATGTTCTAATACCAGGCAAGGCCTGAATTCCTATTAAAACCCCAGAATTACGATAATTTTCATCTGGCAAGAGGAAGAAATGCAAACGAATGATGCACGATGCAGAGATGTGAGATCCTGAAATGTACATTTACTGTTTAGCTAACATTGCATCTTTCATTGTTACAGTGGTTTGGAAATATTGTGACCATGGACTGGTGGGATGACTTGTGGTTAAATGAAGGATTTGCCAGTTACTTTGAGTACCTAGGAGTAAATGAAGCAGAACCAGATTGGCAAATGGTAATTATTTCTGTCTTTGCAGGCTTTGGCAGAGGGAGGGAAAGTGTTTTGGAAGAGGGTAGGATTAGGGAAGGATAATGAGGACTTAAAGTGTAGTTATAGAAAACTGACATAGTGCAGTGCAACATAAATTTGGCTTACACTGAGTATTTTCTATACCTTGATATCTATGGGCTAGAAAGCACAAAAACTAACACAGCTTAAATTTTTGCACCTACCTATATTTTGGTCTGAAACTAGTTAAGTAAGTTTTATAAAGATTTACTCCACAGAGAAGAGTTTTTCTTTTTACAAGTAGGTCAAGCATTTTGTTATTATTATGGTAATAAAAAATGAAGTGGATTTTGGGCTAAGCCTTGGCCTTTCTGCAAGGTTGTTAAAGCCCTAGTTCCAGAAGATGGAGATTCCTCTTTATCTAGTTGGGCTGTAATATCTCTTAAGAGAACTTCTCTTAGATTCATTATTCAGCGTGACAAAGGCTGGAAACCTGGGCCTGCCCCCCGAGCTTGGGCTGTTCCTGAAGGAGAACATCAGATTTCCCCATTCAGCTGCTGCCAGTATTTTAACTGTTATTTCAAACGCTTCAAAGCAGAGTATCTGTACTCCAAGCAAAGCAAAAGGAGGCAGTGGCAGTCAATGGCCCATAGCACTAACTGCGCAGGAAAAGCACCCGTCCTTTGCTTTAGGGTTTCAGAGAAAGGCAGTAGCCTTAAATGTGCGTTATACTCTGTGGAATGAAAACACTTTGTGACCAGAGGGAGGTTTCTTGCTTTCTCCTCCCTTCCTCCCTCCCCAAGAGTTGTGGTGGCACATAGCATTCATACTTCCCCCAGCTGTCCCGTAGCAATGAGATTCTGGTTGCTAACAGCCCCGCGCGAGGTGCGCGCATGGAGGGGAGCACGGCTGCTCTTGCGCAGGCTGCGCCTGCTGCCAGCAGCGCCCGGCGCCCGCGTCCACATCCTGTGCAGACCCGCAGCGGCCACGGGCTGCTTCCCTGCCCGCTCCCTGCTCACCCGAATATCTCCTTTGTATAATGGGGGCTGAAGAGCAAATATTCCACCATCACTTCTTTTACACCTTGAAGTAGATCCGCCATGCTATCTGGATAAGCAGCATTTTAATTACTGAGCCTAATATTTAATGGTCCTTTTCGTATTCAGACATTGTGTTCATTTAAGACCTAAAGCCATTTCAACGTTATTATCCTAGTGAGTGTTAGAAGAGAGAACTGAATAGAAATTTAGTCTATCTTGCCTATGTTGATTAGGGATTAAGGGGATATTGACTGCAGGTCACTTCATCGTTTTTAATAATAATAATAATCACAGTAGACCATGGGATGGGTAACTAATTCCTCCCTTCCTCCTCCTCGGCTACATCTTTGCAAGAGGAGCCCATAACGCTTTCCAGATATTATCTTACTACTGAAACTGGGGATAAGGCTCCTTTTTTGCCTAAGATTTTGTGCTGTGATACACATGGGAAAACAGGATTTGTAAAAGGCAATTTAGGTGAGGAAAAAAATGTTTCCCTGGCCTCTCAGAAGCATGAGTGGGTAAGCCCTCCTTCAGGGGAAGTGAAATTTCCTTCCAAGTGCTTCCCCTCTAGAGAAGGTGCAGTTCTAGCTACCTTTTTTTTGTGGAGCAAGACCTGGAGTTTGTCCTTGGTTTCTACTCTAACATCTCCCTTTTCTCAGCTCGACCAGGTTTTAATTGATGATGTGCTTCCTGTAATGAAGGACGACTCTCTGCTCTCTTCGCACCCAATTGTGGTTGACGTGTCATCTCCAGCTGAAATCACCTCTGTCTTTGACGGGATATCCTACAGTAAGGTAGGCAGCTCTCCTGGGATAACCAGACTGCAAGGGAAGTGGGAGCTTGGGGAAGAGATGAAAGGCAGGAGAGCTCATAATCTTAATTTCCAACCCACATGGGCCGAGTCTGCACAAACCTCTTTTCTAGCAAGTTCCCTACTGTTGCCGATGATGATTCAGACAAAAACAGCCTTGAAAAAAGCGGTGCAGCCAGTGCCCCAGACAGCTCTCGTGTGCCCTGCAAAACTGCACACAGCACACAGTGGAGCAGGAACATCACAGCGTCAGCACTGCTTGGCACTACAGTTGGCAGTTTTAAAATTATCCAAAACAGGGCACTAAGCACATCCCTCTCCCATCATCGCATGTGCTGAGGTAGCCCAATTATGCCAAGACATATAATCTAATTCAAGGGCAGATGTCTGGATTCCCTCTCTTTCACTTTCCTGTCATACTTTTGGGACAGTGTAACTGTCATTTTGAGGAAGTGAGACAGGGAATAAAATCAGGGAAAACATGGAAGTATTTTGCCTCGTGTTGCTCACAGCCTCCCAGGCACCCTAGCATTCTTAGGAAAGAAGGATTACCCTGAACTCAGGACTCCCTGGGATATAACCGCTGTTGACCTCCACAACTCCCTAGGATGTCCGCGCACCTCCTTGGCTCAAGCACATTGACAGTAGCGCTTCTGTTTTGAGGGAGTTTCTGGCACATTTAGTCTGAAGAAGTACAGGAGGATCAAACACCTCCAACCACCTTCTTTCTTGGCACCATGTTTGCCACCAAGGTCACGGAGGAGTTGGAACTCTGGTCCCTCTCTCCTCAACCAACTCTCTCCACCATCTGACAAACCACCTTTGCGTGGACAGCTTCTTGCATGACTCTGTCAGTTTCCTGACTGATGCTATAGCAATAGTTTCCACAGAACACAAAAAATCCACTATTATTACATCCTGATTATTCCTTCTCTCCAAGTTCCCATTATCCTGCTAGGCATAAAGTATGTATTCAATTGATTTCTGCCTTTATCTAAAATCTGTAGTCATAGACATTACTTTTACTAGCTAGACTTGATACATTTCCATCGGTTCTGTTTTCAATTGCTAAATCCTCTGTTCAGCAACACAATCAGTATTTATTGCATCATAAATGCCTCACAGTCAAATCATAAACCACGTGAAAAACTACATTGTGTAACAGTGAATTTCTTAAATCAAACTAAACAAAAATCAATATACTGAACTAAATCAAATACTTTGGACTAAAATAGGATATTTCAGTGGTGAGCTAAGCAAGAGACTCTCTTGCATGGTCTAAAAAAAAATGAAAAAAAAAAAAGCTTTAGCTCATCTCTTTGTCCTAGATAATTGCTACATTAACTTTTCTTTAAGAGAAAAGTTAGGAACTCGTGCATGGTTTTGCATGCTTGGGATATAATTTGGCTTGAATGAGAAAATCTTTGCATAGGTTTAGCTCAAGGTACTGTTGATATTTTTATGTAAATGCTTAACAAAATTAACTTTTTTCTTTTTGGCTTTGTTTTGGCTTCTCTTTAGCAATTTTATTCTTATGACAATATTCATCAATAAACAAATAATACATAACATGCAATGCTCTCTGTTAGTTTTACCAGAGTAATTACAGGGCTTATAAAGTCCTAAAACTCTAACGAATGGCCTAGGGGTCTGCGGAGTCCTTGCAGTCCATTCTGTGAGTGAACATCTAATTGTGTCAGATCAGAAGGGCATTACTCACCTAGGAAAGCTGCACAAGGTAGAGCTGGTCACTAAACAGTTTATATACGTGTATATAACTATATTATATATAGATATATATATAAATGCATATTATAATTATTTTATATATATAAATACATACTATAATTATGTTATATATATATAGTTTATATACCTATAAATAAACCCACATTTTTAATCTGAACTTAAAAGGGATCTATATCTTGCCTCTTCTTTAAATTTAATGATCTCTCTTAATTGACACATTGTGCCAGGATAACGAGATTTTCCATCTTTGGAAATCAAAAACTGATTAGCTTTTCAGAAAACAAATATTTAAGTATGTTCTGATGGCAGCTTGCTTTTGGGAGTCCCATAATTTTGAAACGTCACAGCTAAAGTTTAGGATTAAACCCTCCACATTTCTGCTATATACAATATTGTAGTACACTTAGCAATTACTATAGCTCTCTAGAAGTTGTTACGTGGATTGTGATGAAACATCCAAACAAACTAACATACACACATCACCAGCAGAGAAGGTCAACTAATCAAATCAAGGTCACTCCACAAAACCTCTGCAAATATTTGAAAAAGCCAAAAGTTATGAAAATACCAGAGTTTCTAGTGATTTTATTAGCAAGAGGTTTTCTCAAACACACCCCATCAGACTATACTGGAAGAACAGTAGTTTGGAAGGTGGTCTGTGGCATATCTGCTCAAACTCTACTGTGAGTAGTGCAGCCTGGTTGTTATTCTCAAAAACATAAATAGGGAAGAGAGGATTTACTGAGGACTCAGATTTGTTTTCATGGGACAACAGGATTTTTAAACCATTCAGAGCATTAGGATTTCACCTGCCCTTTCATTTATTGGGAAAATGAAAATGCACTAATCCTAAAATCGTATTTTACATTTTAGAC
Organism: Tinamus guttatus; assembly: GCF_000705375.1. Next base: position 32,327 of record NW_010577941.1, read on the forward strand.
TTGCCTTGCATTTTGTTTATCTTCCCTCATTTTGTCCCACAGGACTCTTACTTCTCTCTCCTATTTTCCCTCTGTTTCTTTATTCTTTCAAGATCCTAGTTGTTTTCTTTCTGTCATGCAAGTGAGTAACTTCTGTAATCCTACTGCTACTCTTCTCTGGGGCCAAAGCTCTTGCACCGACCTTCAACCAAACTCACTGCAAATTTTCAGATGCACCCTCCTGGGCACGCAGTTCCCCGGACCTGTTCCGATTCAGGAGTTCCCTGTCAATTGGTGCTCTGCAGAAGTCATTTTCTCTCAGGCTGCCTGGCTGGATGCTGGCTAGTTCCCCTGTTGCCACGAGCCAGCATTGACTGGGGTAGGAGAGCTCCTACAGGCTTTGGCAACTGGGTGGGATATCAGCCCCCAGCAGGGGAACCCTTCCACCGCCCCAGCTGTGTTTAGAAGAAGGCATCTGGATTCATGTGTTACTTTTTAGGTGAAGTGAAAGGTGCTACAGCAGCATGGCATGACCTTGTTCCCTTTCGCTTTGTCCCCAGGGTGCATCAATTCTCCGAATGCTTCAAGACTGGCTGACACCAGACCTCTTCCGGAAAGGGTGTCAGGTATGATGGCCCTCAAAGCATGCAAGAAATGCAGCTGGCAGCTGCATGGCAGCTGACAATTCATCATGCAGAAAAGAGAACATCACAGATTCTGGTACTAGGAGCAGAAACATATAATTCATTTCAGTGCTGAGTGAACAGTGTCAAAGAGAAGTTCATGTTCCTACTGAGCAGGAACGTGAACTACAGGATGATTTGACAATCTGTCCGGAAGGACCCAAATCCATGACAACTTGGTCATACAGAAACCTCCTCAGCCTTGTGTTTGCTCTTTATCCTGCTACTAGCCAGGTTCTCCTCCCTCAGCTGGAGAGCACTTTCCTGGAGCGCTTCCTGGTGCTACTGTCCTCCAGGCTTCCCAAGCCCACTATGCAGCAGCGTCTTACAGACAACAGGACCTGACACAGGGAACCCAGTCCCAAAGAGCTGAGATGATCAGGTCTGGAAAAGAGAGAGGTTACAGAGTTTGGAGACATTTCTCTTTGAGGAAAAACTCAATGCTACAAAACTGCAGAAATAAAAGTGGGAGAAAGGACACTCTTCCAAAGACAAAGCTTCTCTCCTGTTTCCTGTGAGCTGACATCTGCAGTTTCTGAAAACAGGTTTACTGAATTTCTCCTTACCTCCCTCCTCTCTGGAAAGCATGGGCTGCTACAGGATAGCTGTCATATTTTCCCTATTTTTTTTCCTTTCCTATATTTAATCCTGTGTCTAAACGACAGGAAAACACAGATATCCTGTCACTAGAGTCTAGTTACTTCTGTTTGCCCAGAGCCTCCCAGAAGACAGAAGTAGCTAGCCATGGCTAGGAATGAAAGAAACAGCACCATCTACTGACTACACACTACCAGGTCCAGGGAGCAGGACAGGAAAAAAGGCAGGATGAGCATTACATAAGCCATAGGATAAGACTAGTGTTTAGGATGGGCAAACACTAAGTTGAATGCCCTTAAAATCCTTGCAAAAGTCATTTTGATCACAACTTAGAGGTTACTAGATTTTCATGCTTCCTCTGATTCGACAACTACCCAAACCCCTTGAAACAGCTGAGTCCTCTTAACAACCTCCCTAGTTAGATAGAAATGTGCAACATTTGTGTCCATCTGAATAAAATACAAAGAACTCAAGAACAAATGTATTTCATACTATGTTACATGGGAAAATATTATGGGATATGTTAGAAAGCAACACATATATTCTGGGAAATATATGTGTTTATATATAAAATATAAAAGTATTTCGCTATATGGAAAATCACACCTTATTATGCATAAATTTAAAGTACTTAAATACTTTCACACTTACTACATTGTCAAGAGTGAATAGTCCTTTCTTTTTTCTTCAGTGGACTGGCCTTTTCAATACTCCTCTGAAAAACTAGTTCTCCATGTTTTCGGTTTACTTGAAGTTAGAAGCACTGCTTAAAGCAACTGCCTCCCTCCTCTACTTACAAAATGGACAGGTCTCTTTTTTAGAACAGTCTATCATTTTAGAACAGTCTATAATATTCCAGGAATATCCTACAGGAACTCAACACAGTGAATGGTGTCTGCAAAAACCAGGGAAATGAACCAGCCTACGTCTGGCTCAAAGTTCTTCCAGGTTCAGAATATTTCTTGTCATATTATGTACAACTGATCCTATTTGAATATGTATATTATTTTTGTACGTAAAGAAGATGATCGACCTGGTGGTATTTTCACATAGCCTTCTATCTTTCTCTAGATATATCTAAAGGAAAACCATTTCATGAATGCCAAGACAGATGATTTCTGGGCAGCACTGGAAACGGTATGCTTTGCAGCACTCTGAACCCTTACTGGTGAAAAGTTTCAGATCAAATGTTTTGAATTTCTTAAGCTTTTTATATTCTATAGTTCTTTTGTCAATGAGAAATCACAAGCTAAGCAGCCTCTCAACATATTCCAACAGAACTTATTTCTAGCAAATATAATTCCTTCATTTTTTGGCAGAGAAGTGGGAAGGTGGAATTATAAACAAGATTGTTTCTGACAGGATTTCCACACACACATACAATCTCTAGCAATTCAAAATAACGTCATGGTCTCCCCAAGCACACACATGCACACCTGTATCCTTCCAGATTTGTCTAGTTGAAAATTCTTGAAGATGTTCATCAGCAAGTAATGTTGTTGCTTATCACCTCTCTCCCTTTAGCTTCCAAGTTCTCTGCCTCCCGTCTCTGGTCTTCAGCTTGAGGCTGGGCTGTTTCTTCCCATCTCACTATCCCTAAAGGCCACCTGCCTACAACCAGATCTCTACCTGGAGAGAGATTAAGCCATGCAAAGAACCTCAAAGGACACAGTATTTCTGGCTATGTTACCGCCTAAACTCCTGCTCACATACTCCTTATCTCATTTGTGTATGTTTGAGTGTCCACTTTCCATGACAGGCACCACAAAAGGATTTAAAGAAGTATTTTTTGTGCTGAACTTGATCTTTCCTTTGTTCCTATTTGCTCTTCTTCCTTCCCGTGTCAGATAACACTTTTTTTCCCACTTTGTCCTGAATTTGCTTTTTCACTGCAACCTTTTCTCCTCACTCATAGGCAAGTAATAAACCAGTGAAGGAAGTCATGGACACATGGACTAGACAGATGGGTTATCCTGTGCTGGAGATGGGAGCTAATTCAGTGTTCACACAGAAACGGTTTCTCTTGGATCCTCATGCTGATGCTTCTTACCCTTCTTCTGATCTCGGGTAAAAATGTATTTTAAATGTCTAAAAAAGAAAGATGGAAATACTGTACAGACAGATATTCTCTCCTGCTGACACACATGCACACAGCAAGCAGTGTTACACCTGTTCTTGATAAACACTTGTATTTAAAAAGAAAGTTAGTGGAAAATTCAATACAAGTATTTCAAATTTAGGACTGCACCAGCCCCTTGTCTCAAGCATTCTCTCCTAAACACAGCAACACAGGAGAGGATGGGGTCCCACCAAGGGTCTTATTCTCATGCACGCACAGCTCAGATGACAATAAGCCATTTGTAGAAGCCCTGCAAACTACAGTCTGCCAAACTAAGAAAGACGGACACAGAACTGTTTCTTCTCATAAAGCAGGTATCCTAATACAGGTATTTTATATCAGGATAGCATATTCCCAATTCCCCTATGGTATAGGAAGTATAATACATCCCAGTGTAGAGGGATCTTACTTATGTGGCTTAATAAACGAGTTACTGTGAAATAGCTGATCACATATGAAGTTTAATAATCCTAATCAGGCACTGTGTTTTTCCCCTATTTAGCTCAGAACTGTATTGGCTAATTTTAACCATCTAAAAGATTGTTAGTTACTAGTCAAAGAGAGGCGTCTTGTGCGGTCAGAGGGCCAGCTTCAGGCACACATCTACCCGTCAAGACAGGCTGTAGAAGACTATATGTTTTAATTAACAGAGGACTAACATGAGAGATGATCCCTGCCTGTGTATGACAAGGGCATGGGAAAAAAAAAAAAAAAAAAGCAGTACAAGGCCCATTTTATTGGCAGACAGGCATAGGTATCCAAAGAGTTGAGATAGGAGAATTACTCATGTATTTGTAATGTATTTCTCCCATCATATCAATATACCAGTTTGCAGTCTTGAAGCAATTCTAGCTTCAGACACCAGCCCCGTACATGTGAAGACTGATGTCACAGATCATTCAGTCAAAAGGCTCCTTATGCTAAATATCTGGGCTTACTGAAGTCAGGAATCTTGGCTGAACCTGAAGTCAGGAATCCCTTGACTTTGGGAATTACAGTACCTTGACGTTTGTCATTTCTCAGGTTGAAATCCCAGTGTAGTTCCTACCTTAAGCTGTCAAGGAGCTGAGCTGTGAACTGCCCCTGCCATTCTGAAAGTGATGCGGATTTTTTTTCCTCAACGTGTAGCTTCTATAAATGACTTAGAAGTGAAATGCAATAGCATGTGTTGTTGTAATACCAATACTGCCCTGGGGAAGACTTACTCCCCTGCCTAAGGGTTAGGCTAGTGGAAACCCTTATTTCCTCCTTCCACCTTCACAGGAAGCTCTCAAAGTCATGACACCACAGAAGGAACTGTCCCATTTCACCTTTGAGTGTGGAGTTTTTATGTAACCAGTGAAAACTCCAGGCCTTGTGCATGGAGTTACTCTCTGAACCCTGCAGGGATGGTCTCTCCAGCTGCCTGCAGCATGTCTGGTTTGAAAGATTCCCCCCCTGAAAAGTGGCAGTCAGAAGAAATAGGTCAAAAACTTGTGCTCTTAAAATAGTGCTGCTGGGCAAATATATAGCTAGAGCACAGCATGTCAGAAACTCTTCCTCAATATGCACAGTTAACAGGACACAGCTATTGTTTCTAATGCTCAGGAAAAGTAGTTATGTATGTGATTTCAGGAACATATAAAGAAAACTAAATAAAATCCCTCCATTAAATGCATTTACAAAACAAAACAAAAAAATCTTTTACGGGCTTTCTTGTGGGGAAACACAACGCTGAGACTTCTAGCCAAACAACAAGCCCTCTAACTTCCATGGCAGTATGGTCCATAAGAGAGCTAGTAAAAGCTGTAAGTGTATAAACCTGTTAAAGTATTTTTGTTCAAAGATGTAAAACAATAGCTAATCATTCTTCCTGGAGGTAGCAGGAACTTATGTTCATGTAGAAGGAGCAGAGCCTTCATTTTGATATTTCCTGGAAAGTAACTATTATTCCCTTGATCCAGAGTTGTAAAGAGTATCCAGATTTTCCCACTGCAATTATCACCAGGATGTTTAAAATGGAAAGGAAGTCTCCTTGGGATGGACTGCAATATGCTAACATGGGAGAGCAGCTGACTGCTCAAAAGGACTTCACGATCTCACTAGTCCTATTTAGGTAGCTGTGCTCTATGCTTATGCACCCTGCCACTGTAGTTCTGTGAGCACCCAGTCATGGTCTTGCACCAGCTGTGCTCTGGCTCCCTGCTGAGTCCAAATGCTGAAGTTCTGGCACATCTCTCCAAAGCCTGGAGATGAGGCATAGCCCAGACAAGCAGCCTGCACCTAGTCTGAAGGTATTCAAGGAATTTCTCAGCCAAAAGCGTAAGGTCACATTTGGCATTCAGTGCTTAACAGAGGAAGAATTATGGTTTTCTGGGAGAAGGAAAATAAGCTGGAAAAGGCATACTTCTCTACGGCAGTATTGCTTAAACCCTTTCATTCTTTTCACATGCAAAAAAAGATTTAATAATACTTGGACACTTATCTCAAGTGAGTGTTATGAAGATTAACTGTTGTCTGTAGAGAGCCCTGGACATACAAATGTTAATGCTGAGGCTGTCCATCCACATATAATCATCTTTTGCTCAATTAATTGCTCTGTGCTCTGCTAAATTATTACTGAGCTTACATGAACATCCTACTTAATGAGGCTGCATATTCTCAGCTACAGAAATAAATAACTCAGGGTAGTGCACCAGAAATTAATCCACGCAATCGCTCCCTGCTTGTGGGTAATTCTTACCTTCCTCAGCATGCAGAGGCACCAGGAGGTGGAGAATGCGGCCCTAGCAGTTCCATTGATTTTCCAAACTCCTGATACACTACACTGTTCTCAGATCCAACTTCGGTCGCATAATAAACAAAGTACCAAGTTAACTTGGCTCATACATGTGCCTCAGACACAAAACCTTGCTCCGCTCCCTTGCAGGAAGACACATTTTGAGAACCATTTATACATGCACAGTATTAAGACAAGCCACTGCTACCCCCCATCTCTAGAGCACCAATATGCTTAGAAAACATTTCACACATTTATTTTGCTTTACAAGGAAAACAATTGCCTTAATCATATCGCACCAATATCTGACATTTCCTTGCCTGAGCAGATTATCAGGGTGCAGAGCTTTAGCTAGAAAAGTCTCCTGAAGCAGTGAAAGAACGTTTTTACAATGTAGTCATAACTATTAGCAAAAAAGCCTTTTTTGTTATAAGGGATATTTGATCCGATACTGATAGATGTATATATATTATATATGTATAAAACCACTGGTAGCGTTGACTTCATAAAACAAAATGTACGTGTTAAACCAAATAAAAAGATATATTAATTTGATTTTTAATTTTTGCTTTCAAATGTCATTTAATTCTTTTTCTCTTTAAATAATTTCAGTTACAAATGGAATATTCCAGTGAAATGGGGACTTGGAAGTTCAGTGAACTATACTTTCTACAATAAATCAGATTCTGCAGGTAAAACTTCTCTTGTACTTCTTTTAAGTGTATTGAGTAGAGAAAAGCTTTTAAGTGCCCTTAGTAAGAACTAAAATGCACAGTTACCTGTCATACTTTTCAGTTTTCATATTTAGGAACCACCACACAGCTTGGTTATGCTATGGTTAGTAGCGATTTCTGTAATAAGACTATCACTCCACCATATACAGATTATGTCAATTAAGGCCCAATTCAGTAAAGTGTTTAAATATGTTTTTAAATCCAGCCCTATTCAAGAAAGCATCCAAGCATGTGCGTAATCATATAAATAAAACAAACGGAGGATAAAATTGGAAAAATTTATAACTAATAATCATGAAACTGAAAACTGTTGGCATTTTTAAATAAATTAGTAAGAAGCATTTCTTTGCATTTTCTTTTCATTTTTCATAATCACATTAATGTTCTCCATCCTCACACTAATTGTGAGCTACTTTTAAATCAAAGTAGCTGGCTTCAAGTAATTACCACAATTCAATAATCTAAGGCATGGACTGGCATCCATTAAGGTCTGTGACACATTTTTTTCCCCCCCCTCAAAAAAACGACCTAAAATTAAGCTTGGAATTTTGCATTGACTTTGGTTAAAACCATTTTGGAGCCAAAGCATGTCCAGTGAGCTCTCTGAGTCACACAAAATGTGCGAACTGATCATTGTTTATTTTACAGGAATTACAATACAGTCATCTCCCAATCCTTTTGTGAAAATCAATGCAGACCACATTGGATTTTATCGCGTGAATTATGATAGCCAGAACTGGGCTGACTTAGCCAATCTTCTTGTCATTAACCACACAGTAAGTGACATGATATTAACCTGATTATGGTGGGTGTCTTATAGGGTCTCCAGATGTTATTTTTCCAGCAAATCATGGGTATATTCCTGACCACTCACTTTCTCTGTCCAAATAGATATTTTCAGCTGCTGATCGTGCAGGAATTTTGGACGATGCCTTTTCTTTAGCAAGGTAAACTAATTCTCTGCAGGGACTGTAACACTTTTTTTTTTCTGTTGTCCATTAGTGACTTAACTCAACTCAGGTGCTTGGAAGCAGAATTTTAAATCTGATGTAGGTTTTGATTGCTTTTCTGCTTGTGCTGTCCTTCAAAAGGCACAAATACAAGTATGTATTGGTAACTTTAGCACCAGTGTAGTCAAGAGAAATGTTCCCTCTCACTTCAGTGGAAGAGTAAGGGAGGCTTAAATACTGAGGGTCTTAGAAGAGGGTGGTTTTGTCATGCAGGAAATAATATTAGAAGCATTCCAGAAGAAGCTAAGGGTCCAGAAAAGCAGGGGTATGTCTGTAATGCATAACATGGCATTGGGAAGTTATTAGCTCACCTTTCCTGCTCCAGAGGCTGCTTGGAAACTTCTGGCTCTTGCACCAGACCATGGTGACATGGAGATATATTGTAGGTGACCTTCTGTAACAGCCAGTAAGACAGAACTTCCTCAGCCTTTTCAGGATGTCTCCAGAACAAGTAATTTCCTTCTGTATGGCAAGAGCTAATGCAGTCAGCTGAGGGTCACCCACTCCTCGACACACTGGTCTGCACCACATGGGTAGCCTCTTTATGGTGACAAGAGCTCCTGTAGCTGGGCATCTAACAACAGCTATCCTTCAGTGGTGTCTTTGGAAAACAGCACCCAACTTGCACTGCAGACTGTTTCTCTCCCTCCCAAATGCATTTCAGACCTTTTAAAGTGAATAGTCCTCTAACACTGTTAAAGAAGCAAGTTCCTAGAACTCATTAAAACAACAGAAGTTATGTCTTCTCCTTTCTCAGAGCTGGACTCGTGAATTACTCTATTCCCCTGGATCTCACAGAATACCTAACAAATGAAGAAGACTATTTACCCTGGGATAGAGCTATATCAGCTGTAACCTACCTCGCAGACATGCTTGAAGACGATACCAATCTCTATCTTCTGTTTAAGGTGATGAAGCAAAAAACCATTCGGTCATGGAACCATTGGATCTGATCGCTCAGGATCTATAACAGCAATAATATTGAAGTTCAAATGATTTTCAAAGTCGCTGAGCCATCAGTATTTACTCTTTGTTACTGTACTCTTAAAAAATGCTGAGAACTGCTTAGTATTGATCTCTCAATTACCTGGATTGTCAATTCATTTGGAGGAAAGAAATTATGCCTCATTATCCTTATAATCCATCACAGTAAGTCACAGTACAGCCATTTGTTTGTCAGGGCTGTCCTGCATCCAATAAATAAGTTTGTATCAGACAGCAAAAGTTCTGACACGTGTCCTCAGCATGAAGGACAATTACATCTCAGCATGGCAGCCAGCAAGTTTGATAACTGACTTGAACCTGAACATGATTTAATAGTCACTAATATATCTGGCAAGCAGTTCTGGCACATGCGCTTGGTCACAGCCTGACCGACCTTCACTCTGGAGCACTGGCAGGACTAGGGAGAACAGGCTGGCCTTGTCCTACCTGTGCATCAGTGTCGCAAGTACATGAGCATGTTCAGACTTGGTACACTATGGTGGTCAAGAAAGGTGTTTGTTACATGCAAGTATGTGCATCTTTGTGCTATTTTTTGTTCAAGAAGTGCTAGTTCTCAGAAAATTAAAGTGAATAAACCTACTATAATGCTAATAAACCTAATATACTGTTATTTAATGATGTTTATGAAAGTAACCAAAACTCTCTGCCTCAGGACTATTTTCGCTCCCTGGTAAAACCCATTGTGAATCAGCTGGGCTGGAGTGATTCTGGAAGCCATCTGGAAAGGTTGAACAGGCATTTTTCCCCATTTCTCCTTACTGAGAGATTCAAGGAAAGTTAACCAGTGAGAAAGTCTCTCTCTCTCTCTTTTTTTTTTTAAAGGCTTCTTCGTCACTCTGTTCTGGACTTTGCATGCAGTATGGATGACACAGAAGCTTTGAACAATGCGTCCCTCTATTTTGAGGAATGGGTCAGAGGACAAAAGTGAGTGCTCATGGCTTTTCTGAGTGCTGAAGAACATAGTGACGTGAAGTGGTGCCACTGTGCCCTGGTCACAGACGTCATGCAGGAAAGGGATAGCACTACTAAAGTTCTGCTTCTTTATTCTAGTCTTCCTGTAAATCTCCGACTCCTCGTATATCGCTATGGGATGCAGAACTCAGGCAATGAGACATCTTGGAATTACATGTTTCAGAAATACCAAGAGACTTCCTTAGCTCAAGAAAAAGAAAAACTCCTGTATGGTCTGGCATCAGTGAAAAATATCACCATTTTGGACAGGTGATTTAAATTCAAACAGACATTTCTTCCCCTATAGAAGCAACTATTCATTGTTTACCTGTCCTACCCTGTATCTACCCATCCAATCTTTTTCTCACTCACAAATAGAAATAATAATAGATTTTGGCAATTTTCATTGACTTGGAGGCATAAACCCTGCTGATTTTCTAGAAATGCCTAAATGTCTATGTTTCTTTTGATACAATTATCTTATGGTACAATTACCATTAATAGATAACTATGCTCTAGATCAGCCTGTCTTTACATGCTTTTGAAAAAATAACACCCTTCTCTGGAATGAGCTGTAAAACAATGGTGGCAAATAGTTTGGAATTACAGATACTAACATGGCATTGTTTCTTACAACCATGAGTAAACGTGTAGATTGGAGATGTTAGTGTTTGCTTCCCAGAATCTTCCATGATGCGTTCTCATTGATTCTTACTGGATTCTCCTTAGGTATCTGAAATATATTTACAACACGAGCCTCATCAAAAGTCAGGACGTTTTCACAGTCCTGAGATACATCTCCTATAACAGCTATGGGAAAACAATGGCCTGGGACTGGATACGGCTCAACTGGGAATACTTAGTTGGCAGGTGCGTTAATGACAATGTTACAAATTTTAAGTCCACATCCATAAGTATCTCTTGCCATGGTCTGCTTTATTTTCATCACACAACTATAACCACTGACCTATACCTACTTTTCTTCTGGAAAAGCAAAGTTTGCAAGTTTCCTTTTATTTCTAGTTGTCCTTATACTCAGCTTCTTTATATAAGGAGAATGGAAAGTGTATTCAATGCAACCATTGCCATCTGCAATGAAAAAGTCCATTGCTGCTAACTTGAAAATCATTTTTTCCCTAAATGGCCACTTACAATTGACAGTGATTAAAAAGGCTGGGTGAATCTGTTTGCTAGCAGTGCAACAGGAACTTTAAACTTCAGATAAGTGTTTGTGCTCCTTCTTTTAAAGAGTCAACAAGTATCCTTTGCAGGTATTTTTCATCCACTATTGTTATTAAATTATTTTTCTAGATTCACTATCAATGACAGAACACTTGGCCGGATAGTAACCATTTCTCAAACCTACAACACTGAGCTCCAGCTTTGGCAGGTATGGTGATAGCACTTCTGTTTATTTTAAGCAAATGTATTTTAAAATCTACTTGCCAGGAAATTTGTCTTTTTGTTGTGTTTATGCTCTTAGCTGGAACTTAAGTATCTCTTTCTTACAAAATGGCCCTTCATTAGGTTCCTTTAAAAAGTTATTTACTTAACCGCAGCATTACTTATTTCACGTCAATTGTTTTTCTCTCTCTTTTCCAGATGGAAAATTTCTTTGAGAAATATCCTGATGCTGGGGCAGGAGAAACACCCAGGACGCAGTCGATCGAGCAGGTGAAGAACAATATTGAATGGCTAAAGGAAAATAAGGAAGATATACGAGCATGGCTAGAAAAGTGGGCAGGCCCTTAACGTCTTACTTTGTTAAAAACATCAGGCAATCATTCTGGTCACTGGGAGATATTTAGCAATGTGTATGTCACAGCTAGCTACCTTAGAGGACCAAGGCTTTTTTTTCCCCTCCAAATACACAGAAGCCCATTGCCAGAGCAACATTTGTGTAGTTGCTGATCCCAGATCCTGCCAACACTTGCGCATATGAATAGCTTTATACTTTGGGAGATGAATTTGCCTGAATAAATAGGAATAATGTCTAAAGTTATTCAAGGTAGAAGTGCTGGCAAAACTGGGGTCCTTGCTGATCAAGCTGGTTGGTCTTTTTCTTTCCATATGCCACTCTGAAAGGCTACTTCTTGGTTCATACAGAAGTATCTTTGCTATACTCAGGGATTCCTTTCCAAGTGCATGGGAGCTCTTTACTGAAAGAAGGGGATTACACAGTAATTTGAACTTTGTTTGAAAATTGTCCCATATATTTATATCTTTAAAAAATCCACATGCTGGATTTTGCTTTCTTATACTACAGAAAGGCCAGTTAAAATTCCCTCCCCAATGATTTTTGAAGTTTACCTACTGTCACACAAGAGAACCACGATTTTCAGCTTCATTTTTCATGTTACTAACTAGGATGCTGTAGCTTGAGGAAGGTGTTGTCTTGATTATTTTTGTCTTGTTCATAAATCTTGTCAAAAGAAGAAATTGCAGACAAGACATATGGTACTTACTCTCTCTTTTCTTAAGGAAAAATAAAATAAAATGATTCATCTGGAAATTTCAGTCTCTTTCTAATAAAGTGATAAAACTAACTGGCATGCAGGAGAAGGGCTCAGAGAACTTTTCTTTACATTTCCAATGCTGTTTGTTTTAATTGAAAGTTTTTAACTCCAGATAGACACGATGTGTAACAATCCGAAACTGGTCAAGCACCTAACTTTGTGGTCTTCCATTTGAAATAACATTTAAAGAAGTTTGTCAGAAAAAAATAACTGACTCTATAACCATTAATGGACTTCTGTCAACATTGTAGGAAGAAGAATCTGAAGTATAGATACTACCAGAATTACATTAAGTCATTTTTTAACAGATTTATATTCTTTTTTTTTAATAAATAGATTCTACTGCTAACAGGTAGGATCACTTGCCAAAACTGTTATCTGCAGCAGTAGGCTTTCATTAAGGAAAATAAGAAATATTAAAACTTCTCTATGGTGTAGGAAAGCAGTCTCCATCTAAATCGCACAGGCATACCACTGTTGAAGACATGACACATATTGATACTACTGTGCATTGACGAGGAGTGGGGAAGACTGATCAGAAAGTGGGAATGGAAAAATGCCACTGAGGCAAAGAAAGATCAAGTAGCCAAGGACAAGCCTGAGCAAGTGCTGGGAGCACAATCCCAAGCAAATGGAAGAGGAAAAGCGTGCAGCCAGTGAACAAAGCAACTGCCTCCCCTTATTTGCTTCTAGCTCCGTTCAGAAAGAGGACTCCATGAGGCTTTTGTGTCTCAACAGTACAGGATCAGGGATGCACTGGGCTAGAGCCTGGATACTTCCAATGTTAAAGAAGGGTTAGCTGGATTTCTACACTGATCTAAAGTAGATAGGTGAACATGGAGGTAAATCTAAAAACCTGTGAAGAAAGATGCTTTTATAGCAGGATAAAGGTTCTGTCAATTTTAAATAATGTCTTTTAGATTGCGCAGTTCTCTTGCTACCTTTAAATGGTTCATGGAGAATGTGCTGTACGGCATATGACTCTTTCAGACTGTTTGTCCTAGATGGATAACAAATCTGGTACAAGCTAAATCTTTCAGTCAGGAACTAGTACATTTACAAACGCTCTGCGATAAGCTTAAGAACGTCAGTTTGAAACTGAATCCAGAGAAATGTGAACTGTTTTAAAAAGAGATAATTTTCACTTGGTCATTCGATCAGCAAGGAAGGAATTTCCACTGATAAAGCCAAGTGAGGGAGTGCAGAACCGACTGGCCCCTCTGAGCCACACAGCTTCTTGAGGCACTGCTGCTCCTACTGCACCAGAGCAAAAAGCAATTGCACATGGCGAAGGGTAGAAAAGTTCTGAGTAACTGGAGTGCAATGTAGTGTAGTTAAGAAGAGGGCATTTACAACTGTTCCAGCGTTGCCTTACACTAGCTCTACAAATCTGTTTTTATATCAGACACAGCTGCATGTCCCATAGAGCCTGAGCCTGTGGGGCCCAGGAGGCTGTAAACCTGATACGCATACTAAAATGCTTTATCTTGATCATTCAGGTAAAGAAACAACTGAAAATATTGTATTACTGCACAGAAGAAAACTTGAAACGAATAGCACCAATGCAAATCCCATGGGTCTACAGCTGCATGAATATTTTGAGTCAGCTTCTAAAACGGTAGTTAAATCACTACAAAGCACAGAGACAATACCAAAGTTTACACACTGCACATGCTGCTGTTGAAATAGATCATTATTATAGGAACTATCCTCCACTCATCTTGCAGTGACCAGTGCTACCATCATATTGGGTGATGGTGTCTTCCAGCAGGGTTTGGATCTCAAGGTGGAAGGGGCAAGAGTCAGCTTGTAATAGCCATCTGAGAGACTGGCAAAGCAGGTCAGAAGGACAGGACCTCATCCAATTGCTGTCAGTGTATACTGTCAGGCTAAGACTACATCTTGTGTTATATGTATCCAGCTATGAAAGTTAGTCAAACAAAGCTGTGTTTGCGTTCCCAAGTATTTTGGCAGAAACCATTTAACCTGGAGGTACTCCAACTTCACATCCACATCTGTGACAGCTGAATGTGTGCCTATAGCTGGAAAGCTGGTACAGGAAAACATAGTTAGATGAGACTAGGAAGTGTTCTCCAGCTCATGGGTACTACAGTAGCTCATATGACTGCTGAGATTTTCCGAGATGCATGCTGGGAAAAAAAGGAAAATTTTCCCAGCATCTGAAAATTATTTGGTTCAGATAAGTCTAAGAGGTTTTGATTTCCCAGTATATATTCCGAAGAGTTGTGGGCAAAGAACAAATCTTGAAAAAACATGAACACGACATGCTATCTGAGATATTTGTAAGCAGCACTCACTAGTTGTTTTGGCAGTCCCTTACCTGCAGAAAATCTTTCTGTATCAATCTTCACTTTTTCACATACAGATGTCCAGAGATTGCTCCAAACTGCCATCCACTTGCTACTCTTAAATAACGTGGAGGCAATATGTAGGGATGCTCTTACGAAACAGGCAGTGAGGAAAGCAGAGAGATGCAGACCTGACTGGATGACGACACAAGACTGAGAGCAGACCATGAGGTTCTGCCATGGCTCCCTTTCCATATCATCGCGGTCCGATGCACTCGTGCACCCAAGGGGCAGCCTGCAGCTGTGTGAAGGAGCCTCTCCAGGCAGGGGCTGTACACCACAGACATACAGAACTCACACCTGCTGTTATTTCTCTGTCTTTTGCCAAAAGGGAGTCTGAAACAAGACTCTCCAGAGGGGAGTCGAGATAGCTATTACCCCAAATGAAAGTTGCACAACGTTATGGCAAAAACATTGCTAAGCCATAGGTCAAGTTCACATAAGCTGGTAGAGTTGCTATGGCAGCCTGACAAGCAGATTTTGCAGGTGTCTGGTGGACAATCAAAAACTGCTTTGATTCATTTATTTTAACAGACACACATTTTCAGCAAACTGAAATTACAGCCCACCCAGGTTTGCTAAGCGACTTCATCTGGAGAAGATACTGTGGACCTCCATTTACAAAAAAAGACTCCCACCCATGCCCTGCACAGGGTCCCCAACCATTGCACATAGGGAGCTTTCCCTCTTCTAGTGGTCTTGCAAATGCTTGCCCCTCATTTACTTTACCACTTCAAGGACCTCAGACCAAAAGGCTCAGCTCAGTGAAGGGAACACTTCTGTCTCAGGACAAGATTTCAGCTTTTCCTTTCCTCAGCACGAAACAAAGCTTCATTCAAGCTGACTCCCTCCCCGCTCTCCAGCTCAGGGGAAAAGCAAACAAACAAAAGCACACTGCCCCAGAGAGTGTCCCAAAATAACACAGCCGCTGGCCTCATGCATGGGCTGCTGAGCTCCCCAGCCAGATTGTAGCACAGAAGACAAGCTTTGAGTGGGAAAGTGAACCAGAGCAAAGCAGGAAGGCGACCCAGAGCAAACGGCTCCCACAGGTATCGCCTTAGCCACAGAACAGCAGCAAACAGACTGTCACGCAACTCGACAGAGGCTGATGCAAGCAGGAACAGGTTTGGATGAACAGTGAGGCTGTTACCATGCACAGCAGAAGCATAGCCCAACACCTCGTAACTGGCATTGCAGCAGCAGGGCAGAGGGGAAGGTTCACACAGCTCAGGTCACGCTACAGGAGAGGGGATTCAGGCACGCAGCCAGAAACTGTGTCTTAGTTGGCACCAGAGTGGCCTGCTCATAAAGGCTGGGGCTAAGATGAAGGTCAAAGTTAGCATGAGTAGGGTGCCACGCTAACGCCCATACAACCTAGAAATATTTGTCTACCTATGCATTTTGAAACATTAGTCTAAAACAAACAGCTTATTACAATCTAGTGAAGGGAGCTTTTACCTGACGAAAAGACACTTGTAATGTATATCTGGGCTATCCAAATGAACATGGAAACAATGCCCAAAAGGAAAGGGGAACACAAATATACTTAAGCTGCAAAAGTAGGTTGATACACATATCCTAGTGACACAAAAGCCTGTGTTTTGTTTGCTTAAGCATGCCTATTTTATATGTTAACAGTTCTATCCAAACAATTTAAGAGTTCTTTGCAAAATTCTGAAGTTTTAAAAATTATTTTGGCTGTTGTGCAGGAGATAAATAAGACCTATCGAAGACAGATCAGATGGAGAAGAATAACAACAGAAAATGGCAAGAGTCAGAGAAAACCTACTAGTGAAATAATAATATTATTTTTTCTGTGGGAAACGTATTTTACTCCAAGTATATACATTAAAGTAAAATATAAAGTTCCTACTACAATTAGGAGCTATTGCTCATGTTCAGATAAAAATAGTACAGCTACTTCTTAAACTGCAACTCAAAAATCATAATTTATTTTCTGTGTGCGCTAGAAAAAAAAGTGAATATTGGTCTGGGAAATATGGTTTGATCATATATTGCCTAATCTCATAGGGCTGTGATAGCTGTAACGACGCTGTGGTTAAACTACTGACAATGGACATAAGTAGGATAACCATGCATAAGAATCATGGTGATAAAAAATATTTTTTTATCCTCCTTATCCTTAAGATAAAGGAAAAAAAAAAAAACTCCTTTATGGGAGAATGCACTGCGGAAGTTTTCCCATTTCTCCACAGTGTATTAAGAGCTACCTCTAGTGACAGCAGGTAATCATTACATTTAACTACACTGACTTTGACACACTGCGCATGCATAGACATGCAAGTGTTTGAAATACATTGAAGTAAAAGTTGTTCTAGAGTTCTTACAAATGGCACCAGTCATTCAGCATGGAAGGTATTTAACCTAAAATAAATGGCAATCTGAGACATTAAGGCTCAGATTTATAACAATACTGAGGCACGAAAAAAAGCATAAAAAGAAAGCATAAAATAAGTTCCTATATCACTTTTGAAAGCACTATTTATCATTTAAGGCAATGGACACTGCTGAAAAGCAAGACATGCTTCAAAAAAAACACTGGACACTGTTAAAAAGAACCAGGAAGCCAAACACACGGGACTTGAGGCAATCCTGAAGGACTTACGCACAAGCCTGAACTCAACAGACACAATGAGCTCAAGGAGTGATGCTCATCAGGGAGTGATGCACCAAGGAGTGATGTTCAGACACACTGAGGAGTGATGCTGATTTTATCTCAAGGTGTGGCTTACAATCTAAAAAAGTTTCTTAGCAAAAAACAGGCGTGTGTCATTTGGAGCAATCAAACAGTCACATACACCATTCTGAGACTGGCATTTGTTACCTTTGGTCTATTATACCAGCTGATTAATTAAAAGCATATTACCTCTCCTTGCAAACTCAACTTTCCTTGGGAACATAAAGACACTCATGTTTCAAGGCTTTGTGGAAACAGGCACCTGCCAATGATCATTTGCAAAAAAGCTCCATAATCAGCAAAATGCTAAGGCATTGCAGCAGGAAGGGTGTGGCAGTGAGGAATGACCTCTAACTGCTGGAGCAGCGAGCACCGCTGGCACCTGTGGGGAACAGCCGCTCCTTCCATGAAGCAGTCTCCATCCAAGGCTAGGCAGCCTCCGAGACACCAGCTTGCCACAGAGTGCCTTCAATCCAAGCTCAACGTTTGTGTTTGGGTTTTTAATCCACTGCTTTCAAGATTAGTATGGTCCTTTATTCCTCATTGAAAAGACGTTAAGAAATATTTATTCAAGAAATCTCAGCATCTGCCTTCAAGTCATTACTTCACTTACTGAGGAACAATTCAGCCATTGCCACCACTCATGGCTTTTACTCTCCCAGGAGCGTATGTCTCCTCTGACTGTGCTCTGACCTTTGAAGAAGTATTCATGGAAGCTAAGCTTTGCTTACAGAAAAACAGTTGCAACTTTGCCCTCAGCATCAATGACTCATTGAAACTTATACAGTGTCAAAAAGAGAAGCTGATGAGGAAGACACACCCGGAAATTACGTCCGCTTTGGAGAATATCCAAATATTTTTGCCACCTGTCCCCAGAAACACTGACAGGGAGAGAGAGAGGCACATTGCCATCCTCACCTGAGCTGGATGGAGGCTAAGAGATGGATGGAGGCTGACGGGCCATCACTACTGAGTCTCCTGGCGCTGCTTTGAAGGTCAAGGTGTCCTTCAAAATTTAATGTATTCTGCAATATTTCAGGAAGCGATTTTAAAGGGCAGAGAGGAGGTCACAGCAGCGCCCACTAATGGAGGTGGTGGCCAGGCCAGGCAGAGTAAGGTTATCATCACCTCCAGCACTGCACACAGTGCCATTTGGGACAGCAAGGACACACAGGAGGGAGACGTCTCAGTGCGACCAGCCTAGCTTTTACAAACAAATTTTGAGTTTTGTCAGCCAAACCATTCTACCTCAAGGAGGTTTGCCCTGACAGAAACAAATGTTTGCAGGAAGAAGCCATTGTACTCAGATAAAAAACTTTTTTTTCGTCTCCAACTGTAAGCCTGTATCAGTCCTTATCAGGGCCTTTCTCCTCCCAAATCTCTCTCTCCTCTCCCAATCTCCCACTTACAAATCCCACCCTTGCCAATTCCCCTTGTGCCTCCCCATGCCAGTAGGATGGTCTCTGGCAGCACTGGGAGAGGGCTGAGGCGGCTCCCCAAAACCCGTCACACACCACTGAAGCCAACTATGGCTAAGACAGAAGGAAAGAAAAGGAGAAAAAGGAAAAATGCAAATGGGAAAGAAAAAGGACAAGGAAAAGGGAGGATAAAATAAAGAAAAAAGAAAAAGGAGGGTAAATGAAAAAGAAGAAGAGGAAGAAGAAGAAGAGGAAGAGGAAGAAGAGGAAGAGGAAGAAAGAAGAAGAAAGAAGAAAGAAGAAGAATAAGAACAAGAAGAAGAAGAGTACATATAAGCAAAGGAAAAAATAAAAGAAAAAGAAAAGGAAATGAAAGAAAATGGGGAAACAGCAGTGCTGCAGGCGTGGTGGCAGGGGTTACCTCAGATCCTGGGACTCCTCAGGGTGGCTGTCCAAGGCGGCAGCTCCACTTGCTGATCTCTCACTGGACTGAGCATCGAGGCCGCTTCTCAGCCCACGGAGAAGTCACCGCCTGAACTTCCCCCGAGGGGACTGCACCGCGACAGGTCCTCCCTGCCCTCGCGACAGGTCCTCCCTGCCCTC
>NW_010577941.1:51816-69146 GCF_000705375.1 Tinamus guttatus
TAATGGCCGCCGCGCTAATGGTCGCCTCGCGAGGAGACACGAGAGGTCTCCAGGGCTGAGCCGCGGTTGTGGGGACGAGGCGAGCGCCGGAGCAGCTGTCAGGAGACTGGCAATGGCCACTGTCCTCGTCCTCAGGATCCTGCCTGTGCCGTCATGCACAGCTGCCATCTTGCGAGCGCCGCCATTTCACGATGGCCCTCAGGTAGGGAGATGTCGCCATGGCTGCCAGGATGCTGCCCAGTGAAGCACAGATACTAAACTGCGCGGGCAAAGCCCTCTCCTGAGGTGCGAGGGCAGGACGGGTGTCGCAGTGCCCGTGCGCCAAGGCTAGGCCTCAGCCATCAACAGCCCAGGCCCGGCCCTTACCCCCGGCCACACCTGCCATGTGCTGCACTTAGGCCCCAAATTTCCCCCTTCCCACAGTATGGGTCTGTGCCTTTGGCGTACAGGTCTGCGGCCAGGTGCCCACACCAAAAGCAGGAATAATGGAGAGGCTGCAGTACTGCAAGCCACGGGAGCAGGGAGGGGAGCGGGATGTGTTATTGTGATAGCCAGACACTAGTTAGCGGTTGCTACTTCCCTGCTGGCCTGTCTTGGCTTGGGTGTCGCCTGCAAGCACTGGAGGTGAGGGACCCTCCATGAGACCCCTGCGCAGGGCTGCATGACGTGGGGAAGGGAGGCACGAATCTGGATGTGAATGTGTAATGATTGCACAGTCATTTTAGGGTAACAATGTTGATTTGTGGCACACAGGAATTATAAGAGGAGCATCCTAGCGCTCAGGTCTTTGAGTATTGAGTTATTCCTGACTATTTCCAGAGTGGGCCTGGGTAATCAAAGGAGAAACAAACCATACGATTGCAATTATATTAAGCACCTGGGTGCTTATTAAATGCCTTACTTCTGATGCTACCATACTGATGGTAAAAGATGTTGAACAGAAGATAAACCTGTTGCTGTTTAACCTCTTTTCACCCAGGAGTCTTTCAAAGTAAAATATTTGGTATTAATATTTTTTAACCTTAAAAACTGCTACATGCAGGGAAGCATCCTGAAGCATATGGCTTATTCTTAGACTGAATCCTCTCTCTAATTTGATTTGTAATTTTTAAATAACTCAGCACTGAAAGAAGTGAAGGAGATTGCGATAACAGTACTGTTTGCATGAAACCTCTCCATAGCAAAGTCCTTAGCATTCTGTGAGCTAGTGCGGCTCTCCAAAGGTCTGCTCGTTAATTGGCCTGTTGTTTAAGGGAAGGTTTTAATGGTGTAGGAGGCATAAGCCTTTGTAAATAATACTATCTTAAACGCAGAAGGTCTTATCATTCACTCCTTGCTCAGGCAAGTCTCCTCTTGAGATCATCTGGAGTTTTGTCTGTGTAGGGAGTGCAGAAGCAAATCAATAATGAGCCAATTGTTTGAGTCGTACAGGAAAACACAAGTCGGGCATTTTTAGTCACATCGGCTAGACCTCAGTACTGCTATGATCTCACTAGAGGGAGCAATTTATTTTGAAATATTACTCAATATTAGCTCTGCACTTAGCCTGGGCCACCAGTGGGTCAAAATTAAGTCTCTTTTTGAAGCAAATGCACATTTTAAGAGAAAAAGGCAAATAAGAGGAATAGAGAAATGATAAGAGGGTGCTGGTTAAAAATCCTGACTTCAGAAACAATGAGTAATAAACCGTGAAAGGAATCTGTGAGATGTATGGAGATTGTTTTTTATGTTGTTTTTCCTAAAAAACATTTACAGTGGAGTTTTTTTTCCCCTTCTTCCAGTAGAGATTCCTGTTTTCAAGGGCTACACATCATTTTGGTTGGTACTTGACATGAAGTTTTACTACTTCTACTTATTTTGAAACATCTATAGAGCTATTCTCCTTTTTATCATAGGCTGTAAAAGGAAATAAATTCCCAGATGCATCATGATTAT
Organism: Tinamus guttatus; assembly: GCF_000705375.1. The sequence goes on from NW_010577941.1 coordinate 53,752, forward strand.
TAGAACTATTGTTAGTATTCAGTCTCTTGTCAACATTTCCATCGTAAATCATTATTTAGTTTTGAGTCATAAACACCTTTCTGTACACATTTGATTAGTGCCTGACAAGATCTCCTTTCTAAAGGAGCAGTAGTGGTACTCCAAAAAAAAAAAAAAAACAGAGTTTTCAAATATTTTTAATGATTTTCTTTAAAGAATGGGTAGTTTTTTCATAGTTCACTGCTGTCCTTATTCAGTGTGTACATTAGGATTATTTTTTTCTGGACTTGTACAATGCCTAGTAAAGTAACATTCTCAGACATAACTGGATTCAAGAGCAAATAACATATTTTAATATTGACTGTGTTTATGCGGTCTGGGCTCTGTACCTCCTAGCTCATTAATCTTGCTGTCTACCTCAGTTACATCTTGACACCATGTTGGGATGAAGTGTGGGAACATGGTCTCTCTGCTCTGCCCCTGCCCCTGCCCAGGCCAGAGGGAAAAAATGGGACTGTGGACGAGGAAGGAATTGCACTGGCCTCCGCGGCTGCAGTATGACAGAATGCTCCGGCGTGGCAGGCATGACACAGCCGCCAGGCATTAATTGCTCTTCACAAAAAACAAAATTATCAGCTTTGGGCATGTATGTGATTGCAAAAGCTAGCTCGTTGTTTCATGTGCTCAAGCAAAGAGTTGCTGGATGTGAAATGACTCAATCTGTTTGCTCTTGTGGTCCTGGAAAGAGGCATGGAAAACTCCAAACCTGCCATCTGGTCTGCTGAAGAGGACCCATTCCTCCATGGAAAAGCAAGCCTGTGATATAGTTTGCAGGATTGGAGCTGAAAAGGTGTAAATGTGTATAGGAATGTTAACATCACTACTCCACTGTGATATGGATATCATGGCATTAGTGTAAGTTACTGTGACTAGCAAAACTTATCGCAATCACACTATTGATATCTGTGGTGATGATGCTAGCTTTATGCTTATGAACAGAAATCAATTTTTACTTCTTAAATTTGACTCATTCAGAGGGCAGGTTGTTACCATGCCTTCCCGGTGTTTTGGAAGGGTGCATGTAAACCGCATAGAGGCACGTGCTGTGCTTTGTCCCAGGCTGCAGTGGTGTGCAGCTACTGAGAGCATGATATTACACTTGAGAAAGCTGTGCTTGTGGTACTGTAATATCCTGAATTTGTGTGTTGTTTATCACAGTGCAGAAAAGAAAAAAGAAATAGAACTCGGAGAAGGGGAGAGAAAAGAAGTGCTGTGCAGTGTTTATCTCCTTGGAACTTGGAGGAATGTCTTTTTTTACAGTCATTGATGAAAATCTGATCTGTTTCAGTGAGAGTTTTTTAAAAGAATGGTTAAGTACAAGTGTATGCTGATGTAAGGATGCTTTTAAATTTTGTTAACTGTAGGAGAATATAACTTTTTGTAGTTTTAATCTCTATCTACAGTGCCATTTTTTCCCACACTGAGATTTTTCTGGTAATACTTTATACAAACAAATATTCAGGTCCTAGTTCTACTTGTTGTATGCTACAGGTGAATGGAGATTTAGTAGATGTGGCGTCAGGCAAAGAGGAAGTGAAATCTGACAGATCGAGAGAATATGACTAATAATCAGCTCATATAGAAAGACTGTTTTGTTAACACTATGTAGGTCTTTTGCCGAATAAGTTAGGAAAAATCTATTTGGTTCCTCTTTCAGCAAAGTATTCAAGAACAAGTCTAACTTTAACTATGTGAATGATGTTATTGACTGAGTTCATATACTTGTATCCAGAGTTAGAGATTTCAAAATAATTGCATCTTCAGTTAATTGCTGAGAGATCTCCTACTGTTTTGAGAATATTTCCAGAAAGAAAATGCTGAATAGAGAAGGATTTTATTAGAAAGAAACAGAGAGAGAGACAGACTACATTTCTGTGCCACCCCTCTAGTCATTTTTCGGTAGCATGTGCCACTGTGTATATATTTCTATTCTCTTAGAATTATTGTAGCATCTATCTTCGTGTTATTTGGTCAAAAAGGACTGCTAAAATTGAATAGTAGTACATAGGAGAGCATGTAATATCTAAAAATGGCTTTAGCAGCTTAGCCCAACTGAAACAACTAACAGCCTGGATTCTGAGTTGCTTGATTTCTATTAGTGCAAATCTTGAATAGCCTAAAAACCAATCTAAACAAATTTTGTATGCAAAATGCAGAAAATCCTTTAATGTTTAGTAAATCCATTATATTTAGTTGTCCATCTCCTAGAAACTTATTTATGGACCCACGCTCCTTTGGACTGGCAGCTCCATTAACACAGAACATGAGTTAGCTCTTAACATAATGAATTTATAACTGTATTTGTACCTCATTGAAATGTATTACAAGTTCAATAGAGACAGAGATTATTAGCAGGATGGGCATTTTAGCAGAACTTCAGAAAGCTCTGTACTCTTGCTGTTTTAGAATTCTTGGTACTATGTGCAAAAACAAAAATGTTACGTGTTAAAAATAGAGCTACTGTGTCTTTTACAATCCTAAACCTAAATTTAGAATCTTTCTTTCCCCATGCATGGAGGGTGAGTGGAGAGCAAGCTTTCACATTCACCGAAGTTTACCTAGTTCACATCATTGCCCGTGCAAAACTCACAAAGGCATGAAGTAATGAATTCTTTGGAGGAAAATGTGTTCATCTGTTTTTGTTACAAGCAAAAACTGTGCTTTGTAGACAGCTTTTTGCCCTTTATCATGTGAATTAGCAGTGCACAGCCGTTAATCTTAAGTGAATTAAAAAAGGGTAAAGACTCATAGTCTGTGAAAGCCCGCTCTATAGACAGGTTTTGTGCAAGTATTCTTTGAGGGGAAGCACAAGAGGGTTCTTTTAACTGCGTCTGCAGCTCCTGGTATCAATTCATCTGGAGGAGCAGGAAGGTGCTCTCAGTTCATTCCTTTCCCTGGCAAGGAATAATGCTACCTATATGAGGTCTGTATACTGGTGGAACGGCAGTCGCGATGCAAGGTGAGGGGAAGGAGGCGCTGGCGCTGGCGCTCCTTTGGCACGCAGACACGGCCAAAAACACATGTTTCCCAGGAAAGGCAGCAGAGCAGAGAGGGTCTGCAGTTATAAAGCACCGGCTTAAGAATTTTGTTTGTGAGAATATCTAGGAACTTGGCATGCTGACTAGATAAATGTTTAAAAATAAGTCTAGTGCCCAAGCTGAAAAGCTTACTCCTTTTGTGAATATATTTTTTTTGAAAAAGAAAATGGATTTATCTGAAAGTCTGTTTCGTTTGACTCAGGTTCTCATCAGGGCTGTAGCACTTGCCATTTTGCTTGCTCACCTGAATATTTTTGGTATCTGGAGACAAAGAAGATAAAAAGGGTTGTACTCTATTAATCACGCTTCTCTTTGTTCTAAAGCTACCTCTCTTCCTTCTATCCCTCCTCCAAACACACCTCCCTTGCCAAGTCTTTAGAAAAAAAATAATCGCTGCTATATTCTTTCAGGGACTCTAGCACTTACTGGTACAACATGTAATACTTGTGTTTCATTTGTTTTGTTGGTATCTGAGTGGAAGCCAGCAAAAGAAGAATCACATAAAATGGAATTTTATAAATAACAGATGTGAACTTTTTTTTTCTGAAGAAAAAGCTTCATTTTTAAAATGTTCAGCGTTTTTAAGAAAAAAAATATTGTTTGCTTTTCGGTTGCCCTTTTCTCTTTTGTTCTTGTGTCTGTTTTCCTGAGGGTAGAGGGAAATAACATTTTCCTGGGGGAAAAAAAAGGAAATGAAAAAAGAAATGTATTGTCTGTTTTTTCAACATGGGGAAAAGAGCAAAAGGAGGAGACTAAAGTCAAGAACCTTCCACTAAATTGGGATCTTAGAGGGGACACACTATTCTTGAGGTACTCATATGTTACAACTCCTGTCAGCATTATTTACAGATAAAGTGTCTAGCAATTCTTTCCATCAGACTCTGGGGTTCAGTGAATGGATTGTGTAGTAAAACATGCTGTTCAGTGATGCCTGAGAGGCACAGCTTCAATAGCCTCCTGCTCTGTTGCGTGAGAGCCTGGGAAGCACAAAAATATAGTTCATTGCAGATTGTTCTGAGACTCCTAAAGCCCCAGCTCCCCACACCTTCCTTCTCTGGCTATCATTACAGCAACTAATAATCTTTATGCATATGATGTAAAATTACTCAGGCATAGATGTAGTCTATTAACTGCCAGCGTTGACAAGTGGTGCCACCACAGCGTGCCCTCATGTCCTCCGCCTTGGCTCTGTTGCAGCTTGAGTCCATAAGCAGGGCAGTTTCGGTCTGTCCTGTCATGAGCTGGGGACACTTGCATTGTGGAAGCCTGATGTGCTCCCAGTCCTGTGCATGGGGACGCAGTCCCAGCAAACTGCATTTTCTCTCTCTTGGCCTAAGACAACAAGGGCAGAGGCAGCCAGGTGTTGGGCAGAGAAAACAGGATGGGCCAGACCTGTGCAGATTGCAGAGGCTGAGGCCTGGCACAGCCCTCGTGCTGCCTTTGCCAACTCAGTTGCTGCACGATGCCGCTTGGTTTTCCTTGGTACAGGCAGAAGCAATGCCAGCAGCGGTGCCCAGTCACGTTGCCAATCATCCGTTCCCTGTGGACCCTTCCCATGCTGATGAAGAGCAGCACCACTGTTTTCACCCTCCTTCTCCCCATGATTGCCCTCTGCCAGTGCTCCCGAGCACCGGAAGTGATACAATCCGGTGCACTTCTTCCATGCACGACAGCAGCCACGTCTCTGCCATTTCTCTTGGTCTCCATCTCTGAGCCCTTCCTTCTCAAGCATGGCTTCAGCTCTGTCATCTCTCCATGAGTAATTTAAGTTTCTGGGCAAATTGTAATTACATGTCAAGTCAGTATCTCTTGAGTGCTGATTATGATCTGCATCCTTGCTGCAGACCCTCCTCCCAGCAGCGCCCAATAACAATTCCAGCCACTAAATGGCCACAGCCTCTCCTCGAGATTTTCCGAAGTGCCTGCCCAGTGCAACAGAGCTGTGGCTGTACACTTAGGGTTCAAAAGCGCAGCATCGTGGACTTCTTGCAAGATTGCCAGGTGGTCCCAGAACCTGAAGCAAAGAGCAGCCCCCGGCCATCATGGTGGGGAAGCCCCTGGGATGCCCATGAGCCTTTGGGTCCTGGGCACATCAATGCGTGCTCCATAGAGCAGCTGTGGTCTGCTTAGAGCTGGTGGGGAGGACAGCACATGTCCTCTGCAGGGAGCTTAGCTGTCAGCTATAGCAAGTCTCTCCTGAGGATGGCCAAACCAGCATTTCACACAGAACTGGCTGATATTGTTTAGGAAAGCAAGGGATGTGTTCCTGACTTCAGAGAAACTCTATCAGCAAATTACATTCTCCCTGTGCCTCAGCACATGTGAGTTAGTGCTCTTCAGTGGGATGGACATGTTTTTCTCCCTTTTCAAAATTTCCCTATCCTGGGAAATGCTGATTCATTTCTGCTGAATCTTTAATTGAAAGATAAAGAAATCATCAACCAAAGATGGACATCCTGCATGAATGTTTTTAGTGTGAAGGACAGTATGGAAAAAATTGACATGTTCAGAATAGACTTTTACAAAATGAAACTTTGCATTCTTATGGATGCAGTGTAGTGCTATATTTCCCAGTAACAGCATGTACTACTAGGGGCATCTGTGCCACACCATCTACTGAAGTACTTCTTCAAGGAAAAGGAAAAATGTTTCACGAGTAGTGAGTTAAAAATAATTTTTATTCTCTTAACCTATTAGCAGTTAAGTTAAATATGCTTCAGTGTGAGCTCTTCCCCCAGCTGCTCAGACCGGCATTTTTGGAGATCCTCCTGCGTGCAGATCTTCTCCTCCGTATGAGAGACAATTTCAGCTGCCCCTGTCCCACTCACGGTCTTCCCTTCTCTCAGCTGTGGCCAGCAAGTTTTACAGCCCAGAGCCTGACTGAGCTGCAGGCAAAAATATCCCTGGCTCTTCTGCTTATGTTGGAGTCATCTAAAAGAAATAGGTGTTGCCTGCGGCTCCCCGGCCACCAGCAGGTTTTCAAAGGTCTTCGAAGCAGCCGTGATTAGCAACATCCTGGGAATTTAGCTCCTATGTAATTCTGCTTCTTTGACAGCAATCTCTCATCTCCTGAATAACATGATCCCTCAGGATTCACAGAGCTCTTTGGGGATTATCTGGATTCGTGGAGAAAAGACTTCTCTCCAAATCATCAAAAGCAGATCCCTTTTCCTAGGTCTTCTCCCAGGGAGGTTTGAGGAACTGGGTATGTGGCAAAAGGAGAGGCATCTCTCTGGGAATTAGGAAGCGTCCTCATCTTTTGGCATATGAATGACGTGAGGTGTGGAGGTTACACGACATACCCAAGATTACAAGGCAACCAAGTGGTGGAGCAGAAAAAAAGAATAAGGTATTGACTCCTATTTGTCTCTAGTTTATCTTCTCTCATTCTCTGATACTTTCAAATTTGTTGTTAATGCTGCTATAAAGCATTTTAGAAATGAATGAAAAATAAATATTTTTTCATGTGGGCAATAAAGATGGGTTTGTTTTGCGCAGTTGTAAAATTCTGCTATGTATAAAGGATTCTTTATTTTATAATAGCTATTAGAGTGTTTGTTTGTGGGGTTTTCTTAGGCTAGAAACTTCAGAAGTATTGCTTTGAGCTAATCATTTAGCAAAGCACAAAGATACCTTAGATTGCTGACTCGTCCTATAGTTAATGGTTCTCTCAGGCTTTTCTGTGTCAAATGTGGCAACTATGACATCAAATGTTATCTCTGTAAACACATGCCAACTTAAAATAGCATACTGGGCGGGGGGGGAAGAGTTCCTTATCCTATATTTTAGCCAAGATTATGGTCACCAGCATGTTCGTTTCACCATGGAAAGAAATAGACCTCAGGATAACCATGCTTTTCCAAAGTTAATTTTTAAAAACAAATGACCAATCCAGCAAATGAGCCCTCCTTCAAGTTAGCTGTCTTATGGGATCATACTCTGAGTGCATAGAATATGGAATCACTCGTTCCTGGGATGCCATCATTTAAGTTGTTTTATTATTTGCACAGCTTCACTCTGGGTACTAGAATAGCCATAGTTATTAAAGATCATTTTTCCAAAGATTTTGCAAGATTTTAGCAGTCAGAGAACTAGACTTTTGTTGATCTGCCACTGATCTGCCATGTGACCTTGAGGGAGTCTTTTCACTTTTCTCTAGCCCTGTTTCTCCTCCTACAATTTGTCTTATCTATTTAAATGGCAGCCTTTCTGAGCAGGGAATTTCTCACCTTGCGCTAGCTGGCTCTGCTTAGTTGAATGGGAACCAGTCTTTCTTGGGATTATCATACTGCAAAAGCAGTAAATAAGACTACCAATTAAAGGATTAATATAAATAATAATAAGCTACTTTTCCAGAGGGGATCTTAGCAACAGGCAGAGGAGCAATGATGCCCCCTTCTCTTGTGCTTAATTTCTGCTGCCCTTCCTGTCCAGGAGCTAAAGCTGTAATGCAGCATCATTGGCACTGTCACATGACAGTGAGGTTTTTGGAGACAGGCCTCAAAACTGCAGATACACCCTGTGGCAGCTCGGAGCCCAGTGGGCCAAACTGTGGCTCCTGAGGAGTGCTCAGCTGAGAAGCAGCTCAAATCGCTCCCATGCTGGGCTCTGTCAAGGAAGGTGAGAGGTACTTGCGACTCTAAGTGAAAGTGGCCGTCAGGGCTTTCCCCAGTGCTGGCCCTTCAGTGCTCCCTCCTTCTGGCCCTGCCTGTGAGCTAGGCCGCTTCCCAGGTGCTGGTGCCGTACAGCACAGACCCAGTGTGCTCGCGCACAGCTGAACAGTGTTCCTGCTCAGCAGAGAGCCACAGCATGCTCTAGTTTTTCCAGCCTGGTTAATTGCCATTGCCCATGGCCCTGTGAAATAAGAACAAGTAGAGAGCATCGGAATTTGTCATGCACACCTTCATAATTCTGAGTAATAGTGCACTTCTCTAGAATTTTTACGCAAGAGCCTAAAATATCCTTTTGACAGGGATTTTGCAGGTGTGACACCTGTTCTTGGATGTTGAAAAGGTGTAAAATAAAAGCCATCCTAAGGACAGGCTTTTCTTCATTTTTTGTGGTAGACTCCTCTGAGAAAGCAGTGTGTGTACCACAACTTGCCGACCCTTGGTTAGAGACTATTTGCAACAGGCCAGTTGCATAGAAAAGTTTGCGCTCCCTCCAAATCTACAGTGTGAAGCAGATTGGAGCGGGGAGTGTTTTTTGAGGCCAAACTCCTTTTTTCAGGTGGAAGGTATGTGTATGTCAGGGGGTATAATGTGTGCAACAGCTTATGTTGACTTTGGCCAATTGACTTATTAGCCTAACTAGGAGATGTTTGTAAATATGTCCAGAAATATCTAATATATTTTACAAGCCAATTAGTTTTTATTTAATGTCAGCCTACAGCATATCCATAACAGAATCTCTGAGTCCACCTATAAATTAGGCAAATGCCCAAACTATTAAAGTAGCACTTCCCTTTGTGGATCAGTTCTTCTTAATAGAAATCCCTTTTCCTGAGATTAATGTGCCTACCTAGCTCATCCTCACAACTGTGGGGGCTGAGGCTCTCTGCTCACAGCACTGTGCAGCACACGCTAGCCTTCCTAGCAGCATCCGAGCATTTCCCAGTGCAGCACAGGCCTCCTCCCTCCGTCTGCAGGCTGGGAAGCCCTTGGTAGGGGAGAGCTGTGCCTTTCTCGTGCAGACACAGCAAATCCCAGCACTTGTGGCCTGGAATCCCCCTGAGTCAGCAAACAGCTGGCTCTCTATCCCTGTCAGGAGGTAGCTCGCTGAGCAACATCTGGCTCCAGTCTCTATCTTGTCTGCTGTTCCTTCACACATCTACTTCCTTAAAAAGAGCTTACTGGAGGAGAGGGGGCAGGCAGGAAGGGAAAATGTCTTCAGGTTCTTTGCGCTGCTTACACAGGACCACCCTGTTGCACTGTCAAACAAAAGTTATATATTTCCTACAGAAATGTAACACTTAAATAAGGAAGACAATTAGACAAAATTGTGTTTGTCCGATGCTGTACAGCTCAAGCATCTTTGGAATTATTGAGAAGTTTGTACAGAAGAAATCTACATCCCATGGTAAGAGATTGGGTCTCTCTTGCTCGTGTTTGAGTTCCAACAGCATTAAGGAGGGGTGTCTGCATAGAAAGGGCAGGGTGACACCTCTGAGCATTTTTTAGAGTTGTATTAAACATGAAGCATGGATGTCAGTTTAGCCAGCCTTACAGATGAAACTCTTCCTTTTCAAATTGTTCCAAAAGAAGCTAGTGGCAATCCTCTTAGAAACTCATATTTCTTGGTGTGAATAAAAGTAGTAGAGTGTCTTCTCTGACAATTTTCAAATAAGTGCAAGCCAAATGAGAGGGGAGAAAACAAAGGGCGCTGTTGTGGGGCAATAGATTTGAGGGAAAAAATTGTGATTTTGTGGTCAGTCAAATATGGAATGTGCTGATGGTTCCTTAAGATTTTCTAATGGAAAAATCATAAGCTGCAAATAGTTAAATCAGAGTCTCTATTTCTCAGCAAACATCTTAAATTACACATAAAAATCTCTTAAACGCCTCAGCTTAAGGGAGGCCCTGACTAGCTCTACATCCTTCGCCTTTTGGGGATTTTGCAGGAGACCACCCACTGGGAAAATGAGCAGTTGGCATCCCTAGCAGCGTGGCACTTTTTCTGCAGCCTCTGAAACAGTATGTTCTTTCCTCTGGGGAGACAGAATGAAAATGTCTAACCTGGGTAACATGATTTGACGAAGTAGGAGGGTATAAATTGCCCATGACATGACTTTTTTAAAAAACTATTAGTTACTCTATTTACATGTATTTGGACCAAATGTCCCGTTTCACCCTGCTACTTACACGTAATGTAATCAGCCCGCACTTGTGCAAATAAGTCTAAAATTTCAGGCAGAGGCATGCTATATGATGTAGATTCTTTGTCTCCGATAATAAGCAAGTTGTATTAATTATTATAAATCTGTCCCAGTCTATTAAAGTCTTTCCATAATGATGCTGTAGTGAGACAGCTGTTTCACTCTGAGTCAGTTTCTCCTATAGCTACCTTTTGATTGAAATCTTTTGTGGTGCTTAGTGTAGGTAGGTTATTTCAAGCTTATAGGCCAACAAGCCATTTCATCTTTAGAGACTTTTATGAGGATTGTGTTCTTCACATGAATGAAAGGCCTGGAGTTGGAACTGCTAATCTTCTGTCTGTCAAAATAGATATATATATATATATATAACAGAGATGAACATGTGCATTAGGCCCAGTCAGTGCTTGCTGCTAGGTAGAAATTACAGGTTTAATTAGCTGTCCATGTTCAGAAATGATTTTTCTCGCCATGACGGCCAGGCATTCCACAGCCGCTACTGCAGCTCTATCTTCATAACACATGGAAGATAATTGCCAGTCTGGTATCAGGTAAGAGAGGTGAAGGTCATACATGGCGGAGTGTGCCTGAGTCCAGTCTGGCTGGCATGGGACTTTCACAGAATCATAGAATGGTTGAGGTTGGAAGGGACCTCTAGAGATCATCTAGTCCAACCTCCTTGCTCAAGCTGGGACACCTAGAGCACGTGGCACAGGGTGGCGTCCAGACGGGTTTTGAAGATCTCCAGAGAAGGAGACTCCACAACCTCTCTGGGCAGCCTTTTCCAGGGCTCTGTCACCATCACAGTTCCTCTTCACAGTGTATCCTTGGTATTAACCTCCTCGGTAGCACACTGGGGACCTGACAGGAACACACTGTGGTTCCTCCTAGCTTGCTTGCATGCCTGATTTCCTTCCCAGGCTTGAACACATATAAATATTCAACACACTTGAATGCTTGAACCATTATGCCAAACTGGATGGCTGGAAGTACACCCAGATCTAAAGGCCTAGAAGCATCTCTGACCCACCAGTTTAACCATAGTCTCCCAGGGCCTGAAACAGAACTAGCATTAGGCTGAGTTTTGCTGAGGCTTGGTTTCAGGAGCTGCCACTTTGCAGGTGGGCCTGAAGCACCGTGGCCAAGCGCCCCACTTGAGGGAAGAGTCCCCATAGTGCGGTGCCTCTCCTCAACCCCTCCATGCCAAGGACACAGCATCTTGCCGAATTCACATGCATGATACCCAGCAACGTCCCGTGCTCTGGCTACGGTGGACTCAAAGCTGGGCTAAACCCTGACTCCCTCAGGGCTTTATTATTTGTTCTTGGAGACTTAGTGATAAGAGAATTCAGTTTCAGAGAAAAGATAGGTCCCATAAATAAACCCTTTCAAGGGCAAATGGGAGAGCAGGAAACGGCTGGGAGAAGGGTCCATGCAATCTCTCCAGTCCACAGCAATTCTCACTTGAATCCCCGGCGAGACTCTAAAGCATCTAGAGCCCCTGGGGGTACTGTAATTCCTCCAACAGCAGCTACAAGGCTAGACTGTATGAGAGCAATTTAATCAGAGAGGACAAAGAGCCAGGGTTAGCTATCTAATGTCATGCCCTTCAGAGTTAAGTAGGGTTGGACTAGCATTATGCATAGATAAGTGTCAGATGCAGTTGTGGATTTCTTTCCAGGATATCAGTAACAACTTTTCATGATTTTATACTTTTCACCCATTTGGCTATGGTCTCTGTTTGCAGTCTCAAATTGGATACATCTCCTAACGCACGGCCTTTGCCTCACTAGGAGACTGCACTGAGGACAACTCCGTGATCCGGTATCTTCTCACAGGGAAGTACTCCACAGATTCCTCGAGAGGGAACTGGGTCAGGACAGAAAACAGTAGTTTTCTTCTTAAGGAAAAGTGTTAGGTTCTCCAGTTCTCTTCCTAATAGCCTTAGTATTCATAATAATCTGGGAGGGTCATTATGGGAGCTCAGCCTCCATCTCTGCACATGCTCTACTTTATATGTCTACTCTAAACTTTACAGTGAAATTGCTGAGACACTATGAAGAATGAAAATGGATAGCGAAAATCATCATTTCCATTATGGAAATGCATCCAGCTTCATTGTCCCTTTTTCCCTCTACAAGCTTTTTTTGATTTTATTTTGTTTTGTTTAAGACAAGGGAAGTCTGTCATTAAAAATCAGTGAAATGTGGTTTGTTGGGTATCATCATCAAAGAAGAGTCAGAATTATCACTGCTATAATGTATCACCCTTGAACTGAGCACATACGCCTCTCTCAATATGACTATGCATTGGCTTCTGTGACATTATATTCAACAAGTGTTTCTTCTTTGCACAAGAAATGGCACAAGAACCAGAAATAAAATCTCTTTTCTTCTCAATCTGCTTCGTCTCTTTTCCTTACTCTTCCTTTGACTTCATTTTTCCAGGCAGATTAAAAGCTGTGGTCCGTAGCTTTTAATGCAACTTGTTTCTGATGCAGGAGTGCAGTAGAGCCTGCTCATGTTTCTCTTCTGCAGCCTCCAAGCAGGTCCAGCACGCTCTTCATGGATCCAGGCTCCGGCTCCTTTTCCTTTCCCTGTGGAACGCCTTCACTGAACTCCTTTGGATGGTTTTCTCTAATTTAATTCTTCCATTTCCTCCAAACATCAGACGTACACTGTTCCCAAGCAGCCAGTTGATTCCTGTGTCAGGAGATTAAGTATTTTCTAGTTTGGGTTTTTTTCCAGGCATACTAGAATCTCTCTAGTTATTCACCTTGTTGAGCAGTACAAGATGAAATGAATTCTCAAGCCATAGGAAGTGAAATCATTTTAACCCAGTGCTTTCTGTCCAACCACGGAACCTGGTCCTGATTCAGCAAGGCATGTAGGCACGTGCTTAAATCCTGACAGCTTGCAGTAAGAGATGAGCATGAATTTTAACTCGGTAGTCAGTGAGATTTAAACATACATATAGGTGCCCAGTTGAATTGGTGAGCCCATTGCAGCTTCTGTTCCTTCCTCTACAAGGAGGACAAGGCAACACTGAGTATGGTGGGCCTGTAATATTGGCATGTGAAAATGCACTCGCAGATCCCAGAAGTGTGTTATTATATCCCTAAAACTTCCAGAGGGAATTTGAATGGTCTCAAATAGTGCTGTCTGGCCATCACAAGAATTAAGTCTTTTCTTGTCATGGAGAGTATTGTTGGAGCTGCACTCCAGTTGTAGAAGCCTTTTTGTTAACAAATACAGAAAAAAAGCAACATTCCCTACATCCTTGACAATTAAAAGGAAACACCCTATAAAACGCAGAGAGCTTGCAACTGCCACCAAGTCGGCAGTGAGGGCTACTTCTCAGGGTGATTAATATCCCTTTTTTGCTGAAAGGAAAAAAAAAAAGCCTCTCAGTGGGAGCCATTTTCCTTGTTTGGCAGCAGGGGCTGAAGTTTTGGATAGCATCTCAACTGTATGGACCAGAACTTAAAAAATAACCCATTGCTTTGAAGTGTCCGTCTCCGCTTCCTCTGTTTTGCCTTCCCAAGCTGTTGACATGCAAGAATGGCTCTGTCCCTCTGATTGCATCACATTGACATTATTTGTCAGGGATTTTGCCAGTCACCCACTGATTACAGACTGAAGTCTGTGACCTCCTACCCCAGCCACCAGTTGCAAACACATCAAGTAGGACAAAGGTGTCCCTTAGCATCCAAATGAACCATGAGAATAAAGCTTGATTTAATTTTGGTGTTAGCGGAACACAGGGAGTATTTTTATCTCTGGAAAACTATTTCCTATTTGTAAAACTACTTGAAACTGCTTCCAAGTCTTCACTTGATGTAACTCATATTCATGTATTTATGTGTCCTGTTTTCATTTTCCAAACATGTTTATTAAAAATGTTCTCAGGGTAATGGCCCTTGTGGTAGGAATTTCTGTTTTGGGGGAGAATACCAGAGTTCGAGGTTTTTGCCAGCAGGATGTGAAAACTGAAGGAAATAACAATGACTAGAGCTAGAGATTTGTCACAGTGAGTTAGAATGTGAAAATTTACAGTCTGGCCATGAGACAGACCAGGCTAAAGCCATGAATTTATAGGAAGCATTGCCAAAAGCTGGATATTATTATTTTAATCAAACTTTGTTTTACTTTGCACTAAAAAAAAAGTGAATTGCCAGAGATCTTGGCTCCACAGATAGAAGAGAAAGGGCAAAAGAGCTATCTCTGTCTCCATCGCTCTTCCTAGCCCAGCTGAGGAGTGGGAAGCACACATGGCCTTCCCTAGGGATGTCATGGGAATCCAGCCCCTCGGAAACTCCTTGGGAGAGTGTGTGCTTGCCTGGGAGCTCCTCTCACACTCAGCACTGCCAGTTCGGGCTCCCTTGACTTCAAAGGAGGACAAACAGGCTGGGACCCACTCAGACACCAACCACCACTTTCACGACTGGCAAGAAATCACTTCGCATCAACCAACACTGGTGCAGGAGCTTGTCCCTCAGGGGAGTGAAAATAACCACAGGGGCACCAGGATGTGGATTCCTGCTCCTCTCCAGATAGTGCAGCCTTGGAAGGGCCCTGCAAGAATTTTCATAACAAGGGGCTTTGTGCTCCTTTAGGCTTTTGCTGTTCCAGTGACCTTAACTGGGGGTGGTGGGATTTTTTTTTTTTAATTTAATGAGAGCAAAATGTTCTGAGCGCTTTTATCTTAGCTGTACAAGGTCTGGATCTGCTGGAATATTACTTGAGAGACCTCTGGATCTGTATTTGCACAGAAGTAGCCACTTATATTTATTGCTTTACATATGGCCACAATCCAGCAAATCACTCAAGCCTGTGAGTAACTTCAAGCACGGAAGTAGTCCCCGGTGAGCCAGCGGCGCTACCAGCGCTCTGAGCACACAGGAGCGATGAGCTCCGCTCCACCCTCGCGCTTGTGGGAGCGCTGCCCTATTTCCCCATACCCACCCAGAGGCCAGGGGCTTGTCAAGCGCCTTCCCTTTCCAGAAATCCTGCTGAGGGCTTTCGGCTCCATTGATTGCTGTGCTCCCATGGGCTGCGGCCCACGCCTACCCACCGGCGCTGCGCGGTGCCGCATTCCTTCTCGTCACAAACTCCTGTTTTTTCCCTTTAATCCGGGAGAAAGTACGAGGCAAATCTGCAGTGGGAACCTTCCTGCGTGCTGTAGGAGCTCGCCGACATCCATGAATCTCTCTTCTTGACACACACTCGGGGCCACGTTCTTCTCGGGGCCCCGAGCCCTGCGGGGCCGCCGCCGGGCTCGCCCCCTGTCCCCTGTCGTCGCCGGCCCGGCAGCTGCTCCCAGGGGCTGCCTGTGTTCTTCAAACCTTACGGACCTTCATGGCCCCTTCTCTTTACTCCCGCTTTTCGCTTTGAGACGGGTTTAACGGGCTCTACCGGGCGGGGAAGACGGGGCCGCCGACGGCCTCC
>NW_010577942.1:0-18622 GCF_000705375.1 Tinamus guttatus
ATTTCTGAATTCCAAGTCATTAAAGACTTCATGATTTAGCTTAGCACTCTCTCTCTGCCTGACAATTCTTGTTTGGGCCCTCTGGACTGATTCGGACATCATGATTTAGCTTAGCACCCTCTCTCTGCCTGTTTGGGCCCTCTGGACTGATTCGGACACAAAATTCAAAGCTAATTCAAAATTTAAATGTATGTTTTATGAGTAAAATGCCTCTCAGTAAAATGACTATCTGGAACTTATTGTAGATGCCACAACACAGCTGACTGATGAAGCCTTTTTTTTTTTTTCTCCCTTCTCAAACTATTTTGAAAAAGGTCTGCAGTGGCCAAGTATCTACCCTCAAATTTGGTGGTACCTAGGCATGCCATCCTGTGGAAGACCTGTTCATGCATCAAAAATATTACTTCCACCACCACCTTTAACATTTCTTAAGTAGAGAGAAGACAAATTTGATGAGTTGTACGAGAAAAAGCTGGTGACTGGGATGAAACCACAGGCTTCTTGAGACTGGGGCATTTCGGCTCAGGTTCCAAAGACCAGTGAAATAACCCTTTAGTGAAAGCAAAAATAACCTTCAGTAAAGCACTAGATAAAAGCTAGATAAAAGCCTCTCAAGACAGCAACAAAACATATTTTCTCCCCACCTCTCCAAACCTTCTGCTCCTATCAAACTGAAAGATTCACTTTTAACGCTGACAGGCTGGACGCGCAGGAGAAATTCAGGAAACGTCTCCTCTAATCAGGAGACTGTCACTGACGTGACTTGCAGCTCTGTGCGGCCAAGCTCGCACTGCGTCTTTGGCACCGTGTCAGTTCATCAGCCCAAGGTCTCTATTTGCAAACTTCCAGTCCTAGGCAGTAAAAGTTCTGTTGCAGCTTGGGAACAGCACATTCTCTGACCTAGCTTTAGTCCATAAACTGTTTACTGCTTACTTTGTTTATCTGTATAGTCTAATGATGAGAACTGTGCAAAATAATTGCCTTAAACCTTGAGTCCACATGAAGCCTGTCTTCGAGCGTAGCCACTGGATAAATATTACAAAAAGTAGTGAAAGATTTTCTTTCAACTCTGCCTATGTCCAGTTTGCATATCTACAACTGATATTTCCTGGCAAGACATCAGGACAATTGTCAAGGAAAGATAATTTTGAAGCTTTAGTTATAAAATTGCCAGAAACCACATTTTAGATTTGCATGGGAATGTTTTGGGGTTTCACAGTCAGGGAAGTGAAACAATGCAATGAGGTCTCTGAATTACCTGGTCAAGTGAAACAAGGATTCATGGCTTGAGGAGCAAATACCAAGGCCGCTTGCTAAAATGAGACATTTTCAAAGAATTAATACATTCAGTGAAAACAATCCACTTATGCATGCAGAGCCACAAGGAGAAAGGAAGCTGAATTCATTACATGAGTTACTTGCTGCACAGTTTCCCATAGTCCTACTAAGGCAAGAGCTGGGTGACTTTGCAATACAATCCCAGTATCACTTCATGCTCACAAGGGTTCAGCAAACACGAGGCAAAGCTGTTGAGGAGGATGGAAATCTCACGTACTTCCTTCTTCACTGTCTCCCTCAGCACATATAGAGGAATAAGATTTCTAGGGGACTTCTCCCTAATGCAGAGGACTTTTGAAAGAAGGCCTGAGAACACTTCTGTGTGGATTATTCAGAACTTGTTGTGGGATTAATGCATAAGGGTTCACACACATTTGAGGGGTTCAAGTTTGCTGAGAGACTTTTCCCTGAAAAAAGTAAAAAAAAAAAAAAAAATCAATGCTGTCACACTTGAGCCTATTTCGAGGAACACCTACAGGTGCCCTCTCAGGTACTTCCTTGCAACACCTGCTTAGTGTCAACTGTGACAAATAACAAAACAAAACACAAAACCTACTAGGTGTTGAATCATAGTCCCAGGACAGCAGCTTCTAGAGACTTCACTAAGCTTCACAAAAGCAATTTGACTGCCCTGTAATAAGCACCTCTACTGCTTCACTCCTATGGTTTGAACAGGAAGTTAATTAATACAGCTTTAACTTTGCAAACTTGAGAAAGGCAATACAAAAGCAGGAAAAAGAACGCCAGTCATTCACAAGGAAGGGCAGGACAAGCCACAGCAGCAAACCTCCCGCTTGGCAGCCACCAAACGCAACGGATGAGGACACAGGTTGAAGTGTGCACACACCAGCCACTTCTTTGCATGTGGAAGGTGCAGAAGCAGCTGTAAGAGTGGACGGGCAGGCAGGTCCCGGGGCTCCCCAGCTGCTGAAGGTGACAGCGCTCACGGGTTCCCTGGGCGGCTCTCCGGACGGCGGCCTCAGGAGGCACCGCGCGGGCTGGCGACGCCAGCACAGCCCGCACAGCCCTGGGCAGGCTGGTAAGCAATAGAGCACCCAGGGAAACTGGAGCTCGCACCCTGGAAGCCGTGCGGGCGCTACCTCTCCTGTATTTATTTCCTTCCTTGTCTCCCCTTTCCCGAAGCAGCTTCTGTTCTTAATTTCTTTATAAGATAACAACTGCCCTCCCCAGAATAAAACAAAAAGCCTATATGAAACACCTGAAAATAAACAAAAATGTATTTTACACTGAGTGAATAAATATAGCTTCACTAGGCTAATCAGATCATTCCCAAACCCTTTTGCTGTAAAATTATAACTTGGATTAGACTTTTTAATAACATATGATCTTTGTGCAGTCTTAAGCGTTTGATGCAGAGAAATTTAAAAAATAACACAGGATTTTAGTTATATACGTACACTACTAGTTATTTATATTTGCTCTAGTCCATTTGTATGTGAGTAATGGAAGGTATGATAATTTATTTACTGGTTGACAGCTTGCACAGAACTTTATGACTTCGATAGCTAATCTCTGCAGGTAAAGATATTAACATTTGAAATGATACTAAGGGTAAAAACGTCTAATGGAATGAAAACTGCTCTACTGAAAGCAACGAAGAAAAGGATGGCAATGCTAAGATCCCCCAAGCCACCTAATACCCTGCCCTGAACATCTTTGTTCTGTGCATGTTATAAAATGGACAATACAGCAAATCCTACCCACGAACTGAAAATTATCATCGTATCTCACCCCCATTTGCACCATGAAGCCTGTCAGAGAAAACAGAGCTTTGCCTGGAATAATATTTCTAGCAGGCTAAATCAGAAGCACCTCCCACTAATTACAGGCAGAAAGAAATATTCCACATGTGATATGACTTGGGACCCTCCTTGTTTGCTAATCCTCTGTGATTTAAATTGCGCAGTCTAGTTTATTCCCCTACAAACCTGCATTTAATGCCCTTATCTATTAGAAAAAGAAGTTTCTCGTGCTTAAAAACACAAGCACTTGACAGTCTTACAATGGTCTGACACCCATAACTTCACTGCCCTGATGTGGAACAAGGGAAGTTCCCACATTGCTGCTGGTTTCTGGCCCTGGCGCTGAATCCTCCGTGAACCTGAAGGGGAGACCCCAGGCAGTGAGCAGATGCCCTTTGTTTTGCTGCTTTTCTCCAAGGGGAGACCCCAGGCAGTGAGAAGATGTGCTCTGTTTTGTTGCTCTTCTCCAGTCTGCCGTGGAGACACAGGGTATTCATGTGCCAGTGTCATGTACACAGGTAATGCAGCACACGAGCAGACACTCATGCCTCTGCCTACAGTGTGGCCAGACCTGGTCTTGATTTCCTGAAAAGCTGGAATATGCAGAAAAGGCACCCAAGTTTTCAACACAGAAACCAAAGGAAAAACCAAAAACTTATAGCATGCAACAAAACATTGAGAAGTATATTAAAGAAAGTAAATCATAGAATCACAGAACAGTTGAGGTTGGAAGGGACCTCTGGGGACCACCTCGTTCAACTCCCCTGCCCAAATTGGGTCACTTGGGAGCACATTGCCCAGGATTGTGCCCAGAAAGCTCTGGAATATCTGCAGGGAAGAAAACTTCACGATCTCTCTGGGCAGCCTGTTCCAGCGCTGTGTCACCCTCACAGTAAAGGGTTTTTTTCCTCATATTCGGATGGACTTTCCTGTGTTTCAGTTTGTTGCCTCTGATCCTATCACTAGCCACCACTGAAAAGAGCCTGTCCCCATCCTCTTTACACCCTCCCTTCACACGCACGCATTGGTAACATTCCCGAACAGGCCCAGCTCTCTCGGCCTCTCCTCATATGAAAGATGCTCCAGGCCCCTAATCACCCCATAGCCCCACAGTGGCCTCTCTCCAGTAGCTCCGTGTCGCCCTGCGCTGGGGAGCGCAGCCCCGGACACAGCCCACCCCGGGCTGGGGGCAGGATGACACCCCTTCCCCTGCTGCAGGGCTCGCATATTCACAGCTGTGATTTTATACCACTGAAGGCACTCATGAAGGGTCATGTTTCTGATGCCCGTTTCTTCAACAGAGCAATTTGCTGTGTTCTTCTGATTAGGTATTTGCACTGCTCCATGTGCACACAGAAAGGATAAGGGGACAGCTCTCCAAAGAAACAGGCTTTGACCAGGAGTCAGTTAAAATCTCTGAGACTTTTGATTAGCAAGACACATAAGTATCACTGACCTACTGAGTTTGCAATTTTTCCCCCACTGTTTCTGCCTCTCACTAGTGCTTTCTGGCTAGTTAACTCTGTGCTGTTTATTTGGTGAGTTTTATTAATCCTTTTTCTCCCATCATTTCTGCAGCAAATTCTCCAGCTCCCTTCTACCACCTCACTGCAACTTTAATGCTGAAGACACTGCTCTACCTGCCTGTCTGTGCAAGGATGTGTGTGTACGTGTTTATTCAGCTACCTTCTCTGCTACCATTAGCACAGAAGCACCCTTGTCACCGCAACATGATCTGCTTACCCGTGGCCCTTCTCCCTTCTTCCACCCTGCATTCAGATAGGATCACAGTAAAACCTTTGTGTTTGCTGACCCTAATTGCAATGCAAAAACTGGAGAGGATAGGCTGAAACAGAACGTTTCAGTCCTGACCCACAGACACCACCATGCACGGAGAGGTATCCAATGCAGCATCTGCAGCAGACACTTCAAGTTTTCCTTCTCCCAATTTTAAAAGGATGCCAGCTAAACTGCTACTCAGACAAGTTTTCCTTCTCCCAATTTTAAAACCAAGGATGCCAGCTAAACTGCTACTCAGATGTACACAGTGGAGTTAAATGAGAAAACCATATTCAAATTGATTTATGCTTAACCCCAGGATTTCGTCTTTACTGACACAGAGAAGTCACAACGCAAGTGAGAACCTCAGGTCGCAGAGCCAGCAGTGTCACCTCCAGACAGTCACAGAGGGGTACCCCAACTTCCCCCAAACGGGGCCCAACTCGCTGCTGCAAACAAGCCTCCTGTTGCACTAACCCCACGGCAGTGCTGGGGTACATGGCCCGTGCCCTCCGGTCCCCGGGTCCAGGCTGCGGACAGCCGCGCGCGCCCTTACCTCAGCCCGCCATTGGCTTCTTCGTCCGACGAGGAGGCGCCGTTGCAGACATTCCCGAACGAGTGGCTCGGCTTCAGCGTGGCTTCCTCGCAGTCCGGCGCCGGCTCCCTTTTCTTCCTCTTCCCAAACAACTTCTTGAAAGGCTGGAACTTGCCTGCTTTCTTCTTATCTGCGGATCGCAAGAGAAGCAGAGGCAGGGCTGAGGGCCGTGGCTTGCGAGCGCGCGCTCGAGGCACGAGCGGGGTCAAAGAGCGGGGCGGCAGCTCCCGCCGGCGCGCGCCTCAGAGCGCTGGCACAGCCGCGCTGGGCTCGGCCCTTCAGGTGGACGTGTCGCTGCAGCTGAGCGCTCGGTAAGGGAAAAGGATGAGCGTGCGGAGCCACAGCGTGACACCGAGACAAGAAGGTTCGTGCCTGAGCTTTGCGGCGTGCTTTTATTGGGTCCTTTTCACACAGAGACAAGCAGCGCTCCAACCACCCCCGGGCAGCAGGTGCTGCATCCGCTGCCCTGAATCCGAGGGATTGAAAATAACCTGCCATATTTTCCCTTACGTTGCCTCAGACATGGACAAGTCAACTTGCAATGGACAGAGAGAATAGGATAAAGTTCTGCATGTTTGCTGGTGTGTTATTTCAATAAATATCCAGCTTTATATTAGCAGATCAATACAATTACTCTTTTTTTTTTTTGCCCTCCAAGTAATTGAGGGCAAAATTTGACCCACCATTTCTTCTTTGAGGTATTTAAGTTTCAAAAGCTTGGCTAAAAACACAGCAAAAAGACAAAACTGACACAGAGACAGAAACAAGGAACAAAAAAGTTAACCAGAATAAAAGCAACGTTTCTCACCTCAGACCGAAGAAACAAAAGGCAGCTTCACATTATTCTTCCCCATAGCACGTATTCAAAAGAAACACCAACAGTTTATTGTTAAACGCAACCAAAAGGAGATTAATTTCTCTGGGCTGGAATGCACCAAAAACTTTCTAAATCCTCCTAACTATCAAATAGCTTCATTTCTTCTCTGTCTTTAATTAATTTTGCATTGGATTTACTTCAAACAGGCTATTAAAAAAAAAACCAAAAAAACAAAAAAAACTTGTAGCCTCCTATCATCCTTCACTTTGAAAAGCATCATACTGCATTGGTGACAAACATCTTCATAAGCTAATTAAAGCCTGCACGCACTGTGTTCATCCTGTGTTCATCCACCTGCCCTTTGCACATTTCATAAGCTAATTAAAGCCTGCATGCACTTTACTGTGTTCATCCACCTGCCCTTTGCACACTATACTCTTCTCCTATGAGCTGTTGCAGAGCAAAAAGCAGCAATTGAGTTGCAAAGTGCACACGCGGATGCCCTTGACACAACAACAGTTGTGTCCTGTAGTACTCCACAAACCTCACCATGTTCTACGCTCCCCTCTGCTACACCTGCATCTGGCAAAGCCACATCCATCTGCCACCCCGAATGCCCCGTTATGTTGGAGCATAACTAGGGGCTGATAGAGAGCACGAGAATGTGCGTGAGCACGGTGCAATCTGGCTCTTCCCAAGGATGAGCAGGCTGCCAGTTCTCCTGAGCTGAGCCCAGCGGTGGCTTCTCAAAGCCACAGCTTCTACAAAGAGCAAGAAACCTGTGACAGAACCCGTGGGATTCAATCTGCACCTGGCTATGAAGTGGAAAATCTAGACTAAAATAATGAAGTTTAAAATGCAATAGACATTAACATTGCCTTTTCTCTACCCATCTCCAAGAATTTTGCCAAAGGAGCTTTCTTCCCGTTGCAGTCAAGACACAACGGATCTGTGTGACTTCATTAAGGCTACAAGGCACTCTGGCAGTGTCTGTGAGGCAGAAAGCAGAACTGCTCAACTGTGAACCCCATGCCCAGTCCCTGGCAATAGAATTTTCTGATCCCAAATCCCCACAATGAGCATGTTGGGGAAAAAATAAGCCCACAATTTTATCTCTATGAAAGCACTGCAGAAGAAAAGAGGAGCCAGAAGTTTCCTTTCCCCTGTCCCCTAGCTCCACTTTCTAAACTGCTGATCTGCTCACAGTGTTTCCAGTCAAACCAATTACTTGCTGCTCAATTCATAAATTTTGAGAAATATATCTTGAATATATATAATCATACCACTGGCAGACAGACATGCATAGAGAGAGATGATTACTCTAGCCCACAGCCACCCCAACTTTTCAAACACTTGAGAGACTATCTAGAAAAACTAATAAATCAAGTGGCTGAGCATACAGGAGAGAAGCCCTGAGCACCCAGGACTGGGTGAAAGAGCTCCTTTTCCATGGTTTCAGCATTGTCTGCTTCCTCAGTCTGTTTTGAAAGAAAAGATTGTGTGGCATATTATTTCTCCTGGGTAATTCAATTAATGGCATAAATCAATCCAACAACAGCAACTTTACAAAAAGGTTCTGCCGTCACTCATCCAATTTGCCCTTGTTTCCTCTTCTCTTAGAGGTCTATAGCTATATCTGGGCATTACCTCAGGATGTCTTGGCTTGTGAACTCCAAATGTAGTATCAAATCCAAATGATCCACCAACTGTGAATGTCGGTTTTGAACAAATAAAACAGAGAACAACACAGCTTTGGGGTTGAAATGGGTAAAAATGAGCAAGGTTGTCTTCAGTCAAGATCTGTTTTTTTTCCATGAGACTTAATAGGTCTTGTAGCTGCTCCCCACTCCATATCCTGTCATCATACTTGTCATATTTCTTAACATGAACTTTTTAAATTGGGCTTCATGATTCATTTCAAAACTGATCATCCCCCTTTCCTGCACAAACTGTGCACACTGTTCCTGATCCTGCTGATACAAACATAAGGAACAATCAAGCTCAAGTTTCCAATGAGGGAATGATCAGGCAGTAAAGCAAGGTCTATATGTAATTCTTTTCATGAGATTTTGCAGAGGAACATATGGGATAATGTAATCTTTAGGACAAAACGCTTCCTATAACAGTAATTGGCTACAGGGAATCAGACCATTGGCAATGCAACAGAGCACACCCTATTCAAAAGCCTTTCAAGGCTCTGATGCTAGAGCTCAAACATGACTCAACCCTTTTTTTCTATTTATATTGCACAAAGTATACAAAAAACATAAAGAAGGCAGAAGGTGGGGGCACCCACTGTGATTAAGTTGTGTCAAAGCCAACTGCTGAACTAGGCAGGAAACAAGCCTATTTATGAGAACCATTTCATTCTCTCCTTAATCAGTAGAGCTGGAATCCGACAAATACAGCCCGGGGAGAACATGGAAAAATAGCAATTAAACCTTTTTCTCTTTCTGGTTTGCAAGCCTCTCTCACTCAAACCACTGTAAACAGTTAACAGTAGAACAGTAAATCAGCTTTGAATCACAGAAAACCATGAGGTGTGAAGGCGGCAGATAAACAAACTTGGCTATGCTAGCTAGAATAACACCGCGCATATGGCAAATGCTCCCTTCTCATCTTATGCCAGAAGAGAGGCAGAGCAGATTAGAGTAATCTTTAACCTGTCATATAATTTGTCAGCTGCATAAAGATGTGAAAGGCCTAATGCAGAGCTATCTGGAGTGCGCCGGCATCATGAAGGCAGCACGAGGCCATTCCACTCTCAGCGATGGTGAGACCGACCGGAGGAGCAGTTCTCTTGCACTGCTTCCTTCAGCGCTCCCCTGCCCGCTGAAGATGAAGGCAGCTGCAATGGGTTTTGCTGCCTGTGAGGCAGGGCAGCCTTTGCACTTCAGCTGCAAAGCGGCAGCACCTGCTCCCGCTGACCCGTCACCGTAAGACAGCTTGTAGCTAAACTACTCAACCGTCAGCTCAATCCAAGGCCGTTTCCATTCTATGACGCCCTTCAAAAACTGCACAGAGCCCACAGCAAGCCGAACACTACACAAAGACTTAACTGCAGTTCTTAGGGGCAAGAGATTTAAATAATTGAAAGAAAAATGAGAAATGGATCCCAAACACCAGACACGTTGCAGGGAGTGACATCTCTAACCACATCTTTACAGCAGGAAAAGGCTGCTCAGATGTTTATTCTGATCATCAATAATCTCACATGCACACTTTGCCCTCCTAGCGCACAGAGCTTCCCCAGAGCTTCCACACGCACAGCTGGGCCACCCAGCTTCCCTGCTCCTTCTGTGTCTGCACACATTCACTCATGTGTGTCCCCAGCACTGCTCATTATTAACTGATGCAGATGTGCTCAGACACAGCTGCAGGGTTCCCTAAAAGGTGTCTACATCCCTCCAGGAAAGGTAAAGGGATAAGGGTGAGTGGTTTGGAAACAAGTAAGAGGAAGGGCAGAGTCTGCTCTGTTCACCCTGTTTAAAAATAGTCTGGAGAACCTGTACCTCTTGTGGTTCATCAAAACTCACACTGAATGTTGGTCTCTGGACCATTTCTTCTCCCATGAACTTTTTTCAGTTCACTCCCTCTCTTCCACATACAGCTAAAAGAAAGCTGGGGCTAAGATAGGTGGAAACAGTCTCTGTATGAGACAAGTGCCAAAGAGTCAGAGGGAACATTTAAGCTAGTACAAAGGGAATAAACACTGACATTAAACAGACTGTCATTCCGAGTCAGTAACATGACTTCCTTCCAATGAGTTCAAGTCCCAGTTGGGTGAGACATTTAGCTATAGACACTTCTAAACACTCTTGAAGTGGAAAGCAGGCAACATTTCCAGGTTGACAGGGATGAGATGAGATCATTTAATCAGAGAAACATTAAATGAAAACAAGACTGGGAGTTATCAAAGAGGACAAATCAATGTACTCTCAAAAGTCTCATGAAACACCTAGACAATATAAGGAAAAGGAGCAGGCCAAAGTCTGTCTGGTTTTCCAAGGGTATCAAGTGATCTTATAAGAGATATTATCTCCTGCCAACTGTGCCCCATGGAGAAGATGAGGCATTCTTGGATTACCTGATACAAACTAGTAAGGCTACCTACAGTACATAACAAAGTAAGAACCAACCTTACTTTCCAGAAACATTATTTTTCCCTTGCTACCTTGGGAGTCAAGAACACTTACACAAACATTTTGTGACTTTTTTTTCCTCGAAGAGACCTTGGCTTCCAAACAAGCCATATGTAGTTGAGATAGTCAGCTGTTAGAAAAAAAATGTATGAATCAGCATAATAAATCCTGTTAAAGTCCAAACACCACATAAAAGTCTTCATCATACAGATCAAGGAGTTGTTTCAACACTTCTGTTTATAGAGTAAGGAAGTAACAAAAAGTAAAAGTCATTTAGTTCTTATCTTACCTCAAGGTAACTTCAAAGTAACTTCATCTGCCCTACATGAGGATTGTCACAGTTATCTTCAGTGATAATAAAGAGATATTAATGGAGGACCAAAGAGCAGTGGTGGAAGTCCCTATCGACATTAAACAGAACTAAAGCAAAGTAAACACTGCTCTATTCTACTTCCTCCCTCTCGTTTTCAGAAGTCTCATTCTCATGGCAAGAGTAACACCTCCCTCCCTAATTTGAGCTACAAATTAACTCTATAAATGACATCCTTTCCAGACAGTCTTTGTAATTCTATACTCATTTTTTACTAGGAATCACAATAAGCAGTCCTAGAGCTCAGAAAGTGTCACGTTCCTCCACTTCTTTCAGCTAGCAGCATCCTACCTCCCTCACCCATGGCACCGTAACCTTTGGGCCTGGGAAGCCATTGCTCTTCCCTGACCACGAGAGCTCTAAGGACACAGCTAAACCTAGGAAAGGCAGGTCAGTCTGGGGACACGCAGGGATAGGTAGGGGATGGTGGGGGGTTTGCTCTCCTGGCAGAGCAAAGATTGGCAAGAAGTCAGTGCAAATTTTAGCAGAAAACCTTCTCACCGCAGGCAGGGACTTTCATTCTTTTCCAGCCCTGCAGCACAACAAGTAGCTGGGAAATTTAAAACAATTGGGAATATGTGTTTCAAGCACAGTGACAGCAGTCTGTAGACTTCATACATGTAAGGACCTTTGCCAACGGGCCAAGGAAATGCAGCAGCCATTAGTGAAGTGCCGGGCTGCAGTGCCAGCACTGCCGAACACAGACTATGACAGAGCTGCTTGTAACAGCTTTGGGCTCTCGGAGGTGCAGGCAAGACATTCAGAAAGGAAGACACTTCAATAGCTTTTGATTCACCAATAAAATATTCATCCATTATGTAACAGAAGGGAGAGAGATTTATTTTACTAGGGCAAGACTTATCAACTAGAATTAATCATGCCAGACCCTTTCGGTACACTGGGTTTTATCCGAATTAAACGCTTGAGGTCAAAGCGGTAAAGAGATGTTGGCTTATTCCCCTCACAATGCAAAAATGCAGTAGAATGCTCAGCATATTAATTTCACATATGAGGCTGTTCCTGCTTGAGAGTAGTTAAAACCATAAGTGACCTGCTAAATTGCAGATGGAAATACAAACGGAGGCTTCCAAAAGGTGAAGGGACTTGCCCAAGGCCCCACTGCAGAGCAGTCCCAAATCCAGGACACTATTGCAATTGGCCAAATACCTCCTGCTGCCTGGAGCCTCCTCCTCCTGCTGCCTGTCCCCGGCTCCTGAGAGCCATTTATACCTCTTTGAGGTCAGTACAAACTGCTGATAAATGAGGATCCTACACTCAGATTACTACTAGTAAGATCATTTTTGAGCGGGATTATGTTACATGAAACCTTTCTATTTGCAACTCTGGCTTCTGGAACAAGTTTTATACAACATTATGATTTTCCTATCATATTGAGTCTCATTTTTTCTCTGGTGAAAGAAGTTTGTCTTCACAAAACATACTGGCTTACCATGGCAAACAATTCCCATGGACAGAGAATGAAATTCCCAAACCAAAGCCTTCAGTGAAAGAGACTCAAATGGTAGCAATATGCTACTGATATACAGCGATAAAACAAAGTTGAGAGGTATCCCAAATAAAAAGCAGAATGAGAATGGCATGCCAGAAAAACTGGGTGACTTGAAGACTGGGATACCAGAAATGAGAGAAAATATGGGAACATGATGAACTGATACGTTTAGGGAACGCTGCTGAGGCATTCTCCTATCAGGTTCATATTGATCAGTTAGGAAAGGGAAAGAAAAACTGGCCACACTAGCTGCTCACAGGATAATTCTAAGGCAGTAGCACAGTTCAGCTACAGAGAAAGGTAAATGTCATCCCATGGAAAGGGCTTGTGGAGCAGAGGCAGAGGGGCTACTAGGTGCAAGGAATTGGAGAGCCAACTGTCTGAGAGAAGACTTAGTTAATAAATCATGGACAAAAGGAGGCAGGTACTCGACATGTATTTTAGACTGAGATTGGGATTATTTTTCTTCTTATATAAGGAGATGCACTGAAGAACAAACTAATACTTTGCTGAGACACTTTGACACAGAACGTTCTTTTTTGAATGCTAGATAAAAGGAATCTTATTAAAGTTTCTTTTCACAGTGAAAATTCAGAAACAGTATTTTCTGCTTTCATTGCCTAACCCAAATTGAAATCTGTAAAGTCTGTGACACACAGCACTTGGAAGCTCCAGAAGTAGCAATTTATGGAGCATTTTCAAAGCA
Source organism: Tinamus guttatus (assembly GCF_000705375.1). The sequence continues at coordinate 13,021 of NW_010577942.1, forward strand.
GCATCACTAAACAGAGCAACAAGAACTAATTAATGAAGAAAAGCAGCAGATAGAAATGTTATTTGTTCACTGTGACTGACAACTGTCCAAGAAAGGCTCTAAGTGACTTTTTTTTCATTGTTTACATAGTTCCAGGTTAGTATACTTCTGCCACGATAACCTATGTGAGAATTCTATCCTTGCAATGCACATGAATTAACAAAATATTTTAAGTAGGTCAGGTGAAGTTAAAAGAGTAAAATTTTCATTCTGTAAACCTACTTAGTTCCACTCTTAAGGAATAGTTGATTTTCAGTTACAGTTTTTTAGAACAACTTAATGGACTACAGGTAAAATTACACGGTGTGTCCTGTGAAGCAGAAAGTCAGGAAGAAAAAAGGTCTTCCTCCAAGCAAATTGCCAGCTATACCAAACGAAGCGTTCTTATAATCTCCTCATTCAATTTTATAAAGGTAAATCCAAACAGAAGGTGGTAAATTCATCTCTCTTCCCCAGATTTAGGAAGTTGAAAACCTAGAGCTGTCTGCAGAATTTGCAATGAGTAAAATTCACATTTGAATGACAGAAAAGTCAAATCTGAACTCAAACTGTTAAGCGTCAGGAAGAACTAATTGTGACGGGCTCTGATTGTGCAGAACTGCATCACAGTGTTGGGGTTTGGAGCTGGGCAGAAATCAGATTATTTAAGAACTGCATGAACTCTGACACTCAGAAAGCCTCTGGCCAATTTTGCTAATAAAAGCAAAGACTTGAGCAAACATCTGTGTGGTCAAAATGACAGCAAGGAGAAGAAAGGAAATGGGAAGGTGAAAAACCAAACTTCATCCTCATTATTCTGCTGACACGGTGGCCAAAAGGAATCAGGGCACTCACGGACATACCAAAATCTCACGGGAGGTAACGTTTCATACGGTGTAGTCGGTGGCATGGAAGATGCAGAACCCGCTCTGTGTTCCCATCCAAAGAGTCCAAACCCAGAGCGCTCACGCTGGGATTCATCTCTTCCGCCCGAGCTCTGCAGAGCCGCAACGGGAGGACACCAGGGAGTCTCCACTGGAGCAGTCTCGTCCACTCTTCCGTTCAGGGACAAGATCTACCACCCTCCACATACAGCCAAGCACCTTGAAATATCTAGATATGCCAGAGCTGGGTAGATCCTTACTGCAAGTTAGAGAGACTCTACCCTGGTTTGCCGCTAGTATAGGCCTAGGACTGACACAAGAAATGCATGAGAAGTTTCGTGTTACAGCAAGAAAACTACAGATTTCAGGGTTAAACTTCTGGCAACTTTCTTAAATACTAAATCTGATTTAGAAAAGGAGCTTAAAATTGATTCAATTCCTCATCTTGTCATCAAGATAATGAAATATACAGAATAAAAAATAGTATTTTCCCATTGTTATTTGTTAAAGAAGAAAAGGTCATAGCACAGATCAAAAGTAATATTTAATATGTACATTTTTAGTGCAGCTCCAGCTGCTTGGAGGCAACTGAAGAATTATGGTGGTTACAGTTTTCCTGTGTTTCAAGAATTAAAACAAGTCGGACATCATTTGAAACACTTCTTGACAGGCAATCTCAGAAAAATCCAGTGAGATTTTACAGCTTAAGAACTCATGGACATTTTTATCCCATTTTTGCAAAGCTAAGTGTTAACTTCATAAAATACTCAAATGAGGTGCTTTGCCATCAAATTTATTTGGCTAATGCTGTTAATATTTATTAACATACCACACTATATAAAAATCCTATTAAAAAAAAAGCTACTAGGTAAAGTCTCACCTTCCCCCATCTGATCTATTTTATAATGATAGGAGAAAATTAATTGCTCACATGGAGAAAAGTAGAAGAAAAGATAAGCAGGCATTAAAAAGGATGATAGTCGAGCATTTATAAACATTTTAAACATTTTAAAATATCTAAAATAATTCAATTATGAAAAGGCCTGTTGGCAAAGGAACAGCTTACTTTATCCCTAAAGTAGGGCAACCAGACATATCTTGTTCCAATATCTCCCTGCATTTTCTTTCCTTCAGGCAGTGGGGACAAGGAACAAAAGGATTTCCTATTTTCACACTGGTTCAGGTCCAAGCCAGAGTTTGCAACTGAGGTTCATCATCTTATCTCACACTTTTCACTGTGCTGTTATTACAAATCATTATCACAACTGATTTGGTGGCATATATTACATTTAGTCACAGAAGTTGAACCCAATTAAATCTCGCTGGCAACAGAGATAACATGTTCTCTCCAAAATCACCTACCACAATGAAAATTTATTATTTATTATGTTCCAGGCTGAAGTAGAATTTAGGGAGCCCAGGCAATTAAAGCACAAGCTTTTCTGCGCTGGTGAGGACAGCTCACTGTACATGCTGCCAAGGGAAATCAGTGCCTCCTAGATTCCAGGATAAGACATTGATATTCCAACACGCACCCCAGATGTTTGTTTGGAAGGATTTGGGCACAAGAACTCCCCACACTAGCACTGCTGGTGGGGCTGCGGCACCTCTGAACCAGCAGGGCTAAACGAGCCATAAAAACCCAGGGTACCAGGCAACTCCAACACCCCTCGTTACAACATCACTACAAAAAATAGCACCTATAGGGTGCCTTTTGGCAAACCAGGTATTCTCTACCTGGTCAAGTATGGAGAAAAAAAGCTAGCAACAGAAATTCTGCTCCCATTCCTGGCACTGCTGATATCCAGAATGGATCAAACTGAGACTTACTTCAGGTCTAAACAACTGTTTAGAAGGAGCGTATTTGCTTTATATGTATATATATTTTGTTCAAGCAGTTTGGTGCTGAAATTGTTGCTCCATCTGCCCAGGTAAGGGTAGTTAAGGGAAGTTCAAACTGAGATTCAGGGGAAGTCCATGCAGAATAAACAGTACTCATTTCTCTTCCTTAATTGTTTTACTGACACCAAGGCCTTCCTGCCCCACTTCCTAAAACATTCACCTGATATCTCTGCTCCACTTAAAATATTTTCAAACAATTTTACAGCAGTCACTGTAAAATAAATTACAAATAGTGAATGAGAGAAAGGAGTGGTGACAGTAAAAAGAGGTGAGTACTCATCTACTTCTGTCCTTTTTACTTGCCTCATATCTATTCCTAATTCATCCAGACTATAAATGCTTAGTATCCAATACAATGTTTTTCCACTTCAAGAAAGCACCACCCAGGGATGTAAGTTCTAAAGAACTCGTATGATGTTCTAAAGTTCTCATAGATGTTCTAAGGAACAAAAATAACAAGCACTCGAAAGGAAGGGGTATAAAAACAGTTCACTTGCATTATGCAACCAACTAGTCTCAAGAAATACACACATCTCTCAAGGTTAGATATTAGGAAAAATTTGTATGTGGAAAGAGCAGTGAATGTTGGAACAGGCTGCCCAGGGAAATGGCAGCGTCCCCGTCCCTGGCAGTGTTCAAGAAAAGTGTAGATGAGGCACCTGGGGACATGGTGACGGGTTTACAGTTGGACACAACAGTCTTGAAGGTCTTTTCCAACCATAAGGATTCTATGATTCTAATGCATTTTGAGGCTGCGACATTGCTGAGCATCACAGAGCAAATGCAGTGTGCATTCCTTGGATATTGAATTCTTCCTCACACTATCGCTCTGAAAAATTTGTCAAGTCTGAGCATGGAAACAACGGTAGTAGTAGCTTTGCACTATGGGCAGTCATTGTAATCATGACAAGAAGAATGAGAAAAGTAACATTTATAGCAAGAATTTTTAAGTGCAGAGAGCACTCAGTCTCCTTTACTTTTACTGCAAATTATTTGGAGTTAAACTGCAAAATGTATCACTGTACTATATCAGAATAAAATGGGAAACAGCAATGTAAATGTACCATAAAATGGCAAGATAAACCTTGATTTCTCCTAGCTTTCAGTTTTGTTTGATTTATCAGCTGTTGTAGTCCCAAAGGTAGAGATATGTCTTTACATGCCAGGATATGAATCTTCACATGTGTGCATTACTCTCAGTAAATGCTATTCGAGCTGCTTTGTTTAGCTGTTCTTACATGTATCTTTTCTCTGGCTGACTCAGAGTCAAAAATTTTGAGTTTAAATATTTCAAATTGCAAACTGAAAATTAACTATCTACAAAACCTGTGCTGTATTCCCTCAGGATTCACTGCCTTTACAACATCCCCAAAAATACAAAACACAAGCAAAGCTGCTCAACATTTCTGAAAGGGAAGTTTATCCTGTATGGCATACTGCAGCTCACTGGCAAATCTGGAAAGAAACTGCGAAGTACACAAATAGCTACCTGGCATTATATATTTGTCATACATGAACTGAAACTCAATTTCATTAATAGGAAGACAGCTGCTACTTGCTTCAACCTCCAAAGGGGGAGGAAAAAAAAAAAAGGCAAAAGGGGCAGTTCTGTAACCAGAGCCAGACATGTAGTTCAAAGATGTGTTTTTGACTGCGGTAAGCAGAATCCTTTAAGGGCATTACCCACGTTATGCTGAAAACCCAAGTGTATGCTAAGGTAAAACCTTAACCAAACAGAATGGAAACAAGAAGACCAAGGAGAGCAATGAGATTCCTCTACTTTAACAAACAATAATTAAACAGTTGTAAAGAATACACAAACTTATTACCAAGTTCTTCGAAGAAGACAGAACAGCGTGTTCCTTATTTTTAGTTAAACAAAACATTCAGGGTGAGGTGGACAGGGACAGCCAGTAGAAGATGGAACAGGTTATGTCCCTGTGACTCTTCTTCATGGGGGTGTCCTGGCTGCACCTACGCTGGTGCAGCTGGTACCTGTGCGCAAGCATCGGTAGCTGGGAAACGTGTTAGCCTGGCAGCACTCAGGGCAGCACCTCCTTGTATAGGCACCACATGTGCTGCTTAAAAGAAGCCAAAAGCCTCTCAACCAAAGGATAGGAAGTTTCAATCAAGGCTGAGGGAGAGGAAAGATAATGAAAACACCTGTGAGACCTTACATATCAGAGAACAATAATTACAAATAGGCAATCTATACTGCAACCTTGAAGCACCAAATTTTGTCTACTTATACAGTTAGTGACTCCAACCACTGAAAAATTTACCTGTAGAGAAGCCCTCAGACTTCTTGGGAAAAGAAGATCTCAGCACCGCACTTGGAAGCCTGAGTGGGAACACAAAGCGCCCTCCCAGCATGACTGGAATCCCAAGCATCAGCTCCAGAGACACCAGCTGTGGGTAAGTTATGCAGAGAAGTCACCAGCACTATTTGGCCCCAAGCAAAAGGAGTGTCAGTAGAAGGGGGCAGGGATTTTTTTTTTTAACTGAAAACATTATAACATCTGTTTCAAGATCCAAAGCAAGGGCAAGGCAGCAGTAATCCCCTCAGGGAGCTGAAGATCAAGGCACAGCCTCCGGAGCAGCCTTGCACAACCCAGCTCCGTTCTGCTGCAAGGGGCTCTTTCCCAGAGCCAGTCGGCTTTGAGGACTTGACCTTGCAGGCGCTGCCCTGCCCTCCTGCACCGCGCCATCGTACAGGCTACGTTTGCTTGTACCTGTTCTCCAGGATCTCCCAAGTACCCTCTGTAGAGTCATCCTGTTATTATCCATGTAATCAGAGA
>NW_010577942.1:34030-46414 GCF_000705375.1 Tinamus guttatus
TGCCACAACACAAGCGACGCAGACGGTGCTAATCCTAGAACCTGGAAGAAACTGAAGCCAGTTCAAGCTGAAAAACAACAATTTCTGCACAGCTCACACTGCACTACTCAATGTTTATGGTGCCTTCAAGGACAGCTCTGTGAATGAAATCGGCGCGGGGGGGAAGGCAGTAGGAAAGCATCCTGAGCTCCTGGCAGCCAAATTGCTAAAACAAACGACCAAAAACCACAAACAGGTATTCACATACCCGGGGTCAATTATGAAGTTCCTCAACACTGTTACCTGTGCATATACAAGATTTAGTTCCGCCTTATACACATCAAATCTGAATTTCACGTATACACACCGCATTACCCTCTTGTTTATACACACAAGACACAGCACTGGAAATAGCATTTGCAAGAGTTTGGATGTGGAAACTCTGTAACCTGCAACAGGGCCTCAGGTCAAAGCTGTTCTGGCAAAACAGCTAAGAATATATTTACTTTTCATTAAAAAAGTCCCACCAAAGAACAACTGTGAGCCCAAAGACATCTCTTAGTCCTTATCTTTAAAACCTACGTGCAGCCAAAAGTCCCTGCCAGCAGAGTCTCTCTGGCAGTGCTGCCAACTGGCCGAGCAGAGAACCACCCTATAGTGGGACCAGCTGCTAATTCCATGGGTTTCCCTGCCCTTCCTGCCCCTTCCTTAGGGGATGGCTGTGGCCAGCAGATGCATCAGGAGTTCAACGCCTTCGCGATAAGGAACCTGCTGCCACTGACAGACTTCACTTCTATTACCTTGCATGCCTTTCAACAGAAGCAGTAAATCCACGGGTGACAGGGTCGATTTTCATCTGGGTAGTTAAAAGTTTGAGGCACGTGAGCACCAAAATGATCTTTGAATTTGTTTATTGGTCTTCAAGATCAGAATCTGAATGACTTTGAACTCTGGGATCTGAAGGACTTTGAGCTCCAGGATGTTGTTCAAGGTGCAAGAACAAGAAATTTAAGTACAATCAACACTTAGGAGTAAACACACAAAACATTCCCAGAGGTGATCTGTTTGTAACAAGCAAACAGAAAGGGTATTCCTTATATCAAATAAATTCTTGATCCCTTTCAGGAGAAAAAGAGGGGACAGCAGCTCAGCAAAACATTTCAGTGAAATGTAATTTCCAATATACAGACCAATATGGAAGATGTGGTCCTTGAAAGCTTCTTTCAGGAAGCTATTCTAAATTATGTCTTTCAAAAGCAGCCATAAAATCCAATGCAATATTGGAAACGCCCATTTCCAGCATAAAGAGCTAAGCAGATGCATACTGTGCATATATTAGGCCCAATTACTGTATCGCACATAATAATTAACACACAAAAGCAAAGATGCAAGGTCCCAGAGCCCATAAAAACCTAACTGGAATGGCAATTGGGAAAGCAGAAGCTGCTGTAATTCCTCCCGCTTGTGCCAGGGCACAGAGCTGGCTCCATGTTCTCTATTCCACCTTTTCACGATCTACATTTTACCTCAAGAAATGCTATTAATCCCCAACCCTGTAACAGAAAAAAGATGGCCATTATAAAAGCAGTTCCCTGAAAATAGCTACCATTTCACTAGAGTTACGAGAGGTAAACTGACCCACTGGTCTATTCTCAGCTTCTCAGACAATGGTTGTTCTTGTGCATAACCCACAGGGCTGTTACCCTGCCATGCCAGGCAGACCAGGCAGGTAATTAAGCATGGCAAACCATCAAATATTTCTAGCAGTAAAAGACCCTACTATTTCTTTCCCCCCTGTCTATCAATATAGCTATTCATAGCCACAGAGTCTGCTCTTCAAGGAGAGTGTTCCGGCTTCTCAGGTAGCTAAGCTAATACTCTCCAAGGAAAATAATATGTTCAGTATCCCACAAGTAAACATAACCAACATTACTCTCAGAATACTTTCTTTTTGATGCAAAGGAAGCTTCTGATTTGAAGACAGGAAAAAAAAGTGCTTCTCAGAGAAAGCCAGTATCAGGAAGGCATGAAAAAAGTAAAGCATGGAGATGGCTCAGTTAAGATGCAGAAAGCAGCGACTCAAGTGTTTTGTAACATGAGCAAGACCATGATGATCCTTCTATAAATCACATGTTTTCTCGAGAACCTTTAGCGCACATTTAAACTATCTTCAAATTAATAACTAATTAATAATAATTAAAATAACTAATTAATAATATTTAAAGTCTTTGAACTATGTAGACATGCACAGAATATCAATAAAACAGTTTTCTCCTAAACCACTTACTAGATAAGAGCTTGGAAATGATTTGTCAGCTATGAAAAATATTAGAACTCACAAAAACAGTCTGGCATTGCCAGGTTTAGGAAATAGGCTCTAAGAAATACACAAGCTGTTTTAGTAACAAGGCACAGTATGTTTTAACAATGAGGTTGAGGCATATATATGCATATATAATATATATATATGTATATATATAAACCTCTCCCACATTTTCTTTGGTCCTGCTAACCACTGTTACTCTCCTGCCCATCCAACATAGAGAAGAAACAGAGAAGACAATTTCCACATGTACGAAAATCAAAAAGGATTTTTTTTTTTTTAATCACAAGTCAACCAAGAAAATGAATAAAATGGAATAAAACTGGATAAACCTTGACAGGTCTGCAGAGCAATTGCTGCTGACAGTTTTCTGGATCAGGCTGATACCGTTACAAAGTCATCTCTCCAGTCAAGGTTGTAAAGATAAAACTCAAAGGCCTGCAAAGACTGAGTGAGGAGGTGGCTTCCATCAGCTACACCAGGAAGCCAGAAGTCTCAGAATACCTGCGGGGCCCGCTCAGGAGAAACGCGGCCTTTGCAGGGCTCGCATGCACGGCCACGTCACAGGGGTGTGCCCAGCTCCCCCCTGCATTCCCCGCTTCACTTCAGCACCGTGGGGGATCAACCACCGTCACACAGGCAAAATTGCTTCCAAAGACACTGGGGAACACACAGGTGGGAAAATAAAACTTTTTAACCTGCATGTTTGACCTGGGGAAAACTCATCCAGCATTAGCAGAGCTCAGTGGCGCTGCAGTAAGAAAATTGGTGAACTCTTGCCATGTGTTGGCACGTGGCAATGTTGTAGCAATGATGTTGAACGACAGCCGAATCAAGACTTCCATCCGCCCGCACAGGGTGCTGCAGTGTGTTAGAGAGCACTCCTCTAGCACAGCTTAACCTAAACAGGGCTATAAAGTTGCAGGGGGAGAATAATCCTGCTCAATGTGAGCTAAAGGTTCAGGCCTTGCCACTACTCTTCAAAGTGTCAGGAGAATTTGGAAGGAGAAAAGGAATGGAAAAGCCTTAGAAACGCATTCCTGAAGAATCCCACACTGTAAAGCACACTGAGAGCACAAGCCTCATGCATTAATTATGCTTAACCCTGGTGGACATCCAAGAATAGAAGGAGGGAAGCTCCTTGTGACTATCTTCTCTATCTATAGAGAAGTCACTAACAATCTGTTTCAGGTGCTTTCTGGTGCATAAATAAATTTGCCAGCTGCCCTGGAAGCCCTCTGAAAAAGGCACTAAATATGCATAAATCATTAACAAACCGAGCAACCTCATTCCTGGGTAACTAGGGAAGCATAAAAATAGCCTGTTCCATAGGTTGCCAGCCTTCTAGTCAGCAACACCACGCACGAGCGCACCGAGAACCACCGCAGCATCCATCTTCATGCTGCAGCAGATTCCCTTTGACAGACTTTGGGTTTTTACCTCAGCTACCACAGATCAGCAGCAGCAAAAAGTAAAAAGCTCCCGAGGACCCGACAGCATACAGTTCAATAATTAAGAGGGGAATCCCGGCCTTAATTCAAGTCTTCTTTTCATCCAAGGCTTGCCTGGAGTGAATCATTAAACAGGATGAGTAGCACACATTTTGTTGTCCACAAAAACAGACAGATAGTCATTACATCTAAGCTGATAAATGATACAAAGCAGTTAACACCGACCACTGAAGTCCAACTTGTGGCCTGCAGCAATAGCCTGAGGGAGACAGGGACCAAATGTTTGCTCAGAAATGCTCCTCAAGCAACCACCATTCCTTCCAGCCTGCTGGAGCAACAGTGACTACCTCCTCGCACTCGGCAGCTGCCCAGCTCTTCAGGGCTCCATCCTCAGTTTTCAGCCTTGCTCCCTCACCTTCCACCGCTCATGGCTACAGCTGCTCCAGCCCAACTTGATTCCTGGCTCATTCACATGAGTAGGGCGAGGAGATTTTTGTTCAAAATTTGAAGCTTTTTTTTTTATAAAAACGTAAAATGCTATTTTGTGTGTGCCTGTGGGACTGGATGAAGTTTGAAGTTGCAAACTCTCTCAGATTAGTGAGTTTTTTAAAGTGGTTTAGATCCTCCTCAGGTAGAGCTGGCTGTGCACCTCGCCACCACCTCTGATGTGGCAGACGTGATAAAAACACAGCGCGTGGAAGCAGCGCAGGCGGGAAAGCAGCGCACAGGCGGCAGCGCTGCCTGCCTTCACCCGCCGCAGTGCGGTTCGCTAAGCTCTCACCCCAGAGGGTATTTTCAGACTTCTGCATTTTCTCTCTCCACAGTAGTTTAGATTAGGAGGTCTTCCTACATTATTTCTAATTTTTCTAAGCTACTATTGCTCTAATTATGAGGACTGTATGTTCTTCCAATAAAGCATTACGGCTTTCCCTAAGTTTGAGAAGTTTTCAAGATATTTTTGGAACTGCTGCTATTGCAGCAAAAATAAATAAATAAACAATAAAAACAACAACAACAAAACAAACAGCAAATTACTGTCTGACAAGCCTATTGATCAGTGCTATACTTCTCATATGTCCCCCTACCAACCTGAAAAGGGCATCTTTGCCAGTCAGAGAGAAGATAAATATTTGTCAACTGTAAATAGTAGAAGCATTTAAGTCTTCACTGCTTTCTCTCAGTGACAGGATGCCTATAGCGGGCAAAAGGGCAGAAATTTGAAAGAAAAGTATTTCAAGGAGCATGTCCCAAAGGGAGATGAAGGGAACACACCCGGGAAGATGGGACAAAGGCCGCTTTCCTGACGTTTCCTTTGGACACTCGTCCCCTGCCTTGCACTTCCCACAACATGAGAAAGAAGCTGCAGCCGGCCCAGCTCCTCTGCAGCAGCAGCATCTCCTGAAGCTGTTCAGAGACCTCAGAAAACAGCGCTCAGGCTCAGGCTCCACCGTCGCAGAGTACAGTCACACTTTGCACGATGTGATGTGCCACACAAAGTGGGACATTCTTTGCAAACTGGGACTTTGCTTAGGAATTGCCCTGGGAGACTTATGTATAATTAACCTATAACATAAACCTATCATGAGACAACCCAAGCCTTGCCAGTTTTGAAAAGCTTCTTCTTGAAGGACAGAAGAGTCTTCACTATCAAGGAAATATTCCAAGTGTAGATTGATTTTTAATTGTGTCATTTTAAATTCAGAGATCCAGTGTCTCTATAATGACACTTTCAGTGCCCTGATCTGTTTTTTTTTAATCTTTAGTTTATCTCTTTCCTCAGAGCAATACAGAGATTATTCTTTTCTCTAGGTAAGTATATCTAAAATTAAAGTGACACTGGGCATATGAAGGACCCAACTACCAGGTACTTTTTCCACACATTTAGAAAAACGTTCAACAGTTTGGTATCTGTGATAGTAGTGTTTTGTTATGTTGAAAAATAAAAATCATTGCAATAATTTCCAGCATTTTCTTATTTCAGTAATTTGGTATATTGCCTAGCAGTAAGTTGGTCATTTATCCAGCACATTTATCAGTGGTACGGGAACACCCAAATTCTTGCTATGGTACTAGGAGTTAAGAAGTCCGGCTGACACAGACTTAAGACATCTCTATAGGAAATAAAAAGTTGGAAGGGTTGATTAGAGAATGAGCAAGGAGTCAAAACTATGGAGAACTGAGCATCAGTCACGCTCTGTGTGTGTAGGTGTGCGCACATGCGGTTTGTACATTTAATACACACACACACACACCAACAAAAGCAAACATTAAGGAAAACAGGTGAGCAAATAGAATACCTACGCTGACACCTCACTGCAAGCAGATGAGTCACTGAGCCAAAACTGGGAATGTGTTCTTTTCAGCAGAGCTATTTATAAAATAAAATGTCTCAGAAGCTATTCTAAGATTTCTGAATTCTAGACTTTCAAGAAGTACCAAAATACTACCAAAAATATTAGCCCTAGAGTATTGCTGCCAAGAACTCAGAATACAATTTTTGGAAATTGTTCATGAAAACGCAATTTGCAAATTTTCAGCTTGTTCTATGTTTGATTTTGGTTGCGAATCTAAAAAGATGTTCTATCACAGACATCTGAGACAAGGGCAATTTCGAATCTTTGATTAGCGCATTTTCATTTGACATTAAAAAACAACTCCCTATGCTAAAAAAAAAGCAAATTCTCAAAACAATAACAACAGACAGAGAGAAAAGTTCATTTGTTTGAAAAAACAGAACCTGCATGAATACTGCTGAGTTTCCTCAGGTTTCTTCAGCTGATTATTTTCAATAACAACACAGATACCATAAGGAAAAGATATACAATGTCAACAAGATAACTGAAAAACATGGCCTTCCATGTGCTTCCATTTAGATATTTTCTCATTATAATATATATATGTGCACATGTATATATATATATGTATATGTATAAAAGGAGGATTTAGTTCACAAAAGCTATATATGTATATTTTATTACTATTGACATATACTATAAGACTACAAGATTGGGTCCTTTCTTATCTATTTTTTGCACTAACTTTCTTTACAGTCGCTTAGTTGTGCTACATTGTGTAAAACTGCAGCTAGACTACATTGGCTTGGTTTAAACAGAAGCAGTTAATCCTTGTCAGTTATAGGTAGGAGAGTCATTCTCCAATTGCATAGTCTAACCACAATCCTCACACTTCTTTCTGCCCAAGATGACAGTATCAGTCTTCATTTTCTATCATTCTTGCACAACATTAATTTTCCATATTATTAGGGACTGTCTGTTCAGTCAGTTATGACAATCTTTGTTATTAGTGGCCATAAAAAAAATTGAAATGTCAGGTCTGGAGGGCTGAAAGATTTTTCACAAAATGAACATGGTAGAAGCAGCAGCAGCATGGTCCTCCCTGCATACAGGACATCTGGTACATTATTTTATGATGAACATCAGGTGCAAGTCTTTTTTTTTTTTTTTTTTAGTACCACGTTAGATGACCGCATGGGTCACCCTGCATGCTGCTCCTCCCAGCAGGCAAGTCTGCCACCTTTCAGCAAATACACCATCACCATGAAACAAGGCCAAAAATAAAGAAAGAAAGAAGGAAAAATTAACTCAAAACAAACAAAAAACATGAAGGCACACACAAAGGTGAAATGCAACATATATATTAAATATATATATACACATTTACATACATATATTTAAGATATAATATATATATTTATGTTAAATCTGAAATAAGTCAGACTCCCGATTTGAAGAAAAATCGCGAAATGGCAGAAGCTCCACTAACAGACATCCCAAGGGAACAAATCCCTGCCCTTCCAACAGCTGGACCTTCCACTGTGCTCACTGATTAAAACAAGACAGAGACCTCCTCCTAATAACAGGGTCTGGATACAATCTACAAGGCTGTAAGATTTTTCATTAATAACTTTACCCAAATCAAAAGAGAAGAAATGCAAATATGTAGGCACAGATTTCAGTACATTCAGAGCTCAGGAAGTGGCTGGGTTGAACAAGTCCATTGCACCAGTCTGAGTCAGAAAATATGAAAAATCCATACATATGTCTGGTTAGTTTAAAAAGACATTTGATCACTGTGTGTTGCTTAACAAAACCTACAAAATCCCTCATGTATTTTCTAAGCTGACACAAGGGACGTACAGAAAGCATCCCAAACGCTCACACATGCAAGCTAAATGGCTACATCTTCTAATAGAATAAGAAGTTACTCCCTTAGGTGTCTTTAATTTGCAAATTGCAGCCTCCTGGTTGTATGGAACATCTTCTCTTGACATGGGAATATTAATGGAGACAGAATGCTGAAGAAACGCATTAGAAAACTTCCTTGCTCTTGGAGACTAGTCACTGGGGGATTATATCGATCAAATGCACAAAGAGAACAGTTGAATATTCTCCAAAAGTAGCCTGTGTTTTTCCAAAGAGTTTAGCAGCCAGAAAAATTTAGCTTGAGTTCATTTTGCTGCAAAGCTTCTTTTTTTTGTCTGAATACCTCCATGATTTGAAAGTGCAAAGGACAGAGTTATCGCCTCTATTCAAAAATAAAAATTATTTCCAAATGATTGTAGCTTTGTACAGGATTTTAATTCTGATGCAGTTACGTTCAGGAATTTGTATCCTAGCAGCAAGTAGGGTTTAGAATTGCAAATCTATGAAATTCTGAACATGTCTGGGGTCCTTGCTTTTGTTTTGCTATTGCCAAACTCAAACTTTGATCTTTATTCCTAATTCACAGAGACTGGTGGGAGAGAAGGTCAAGGGAAAAGACAAGCACATCGGTTAAAAATGCCTGCATCTATCTTGTTTAGATGAACTTGCTTGTGCTTTGTGAGCAAATTTTTTCTAAATCATTTACTGTTGCTAAAATACCTACCATTCCATTATTTTTCTGAGTGCTTTAACCTTGACTTATTTTCAGTTCTATGTAGGCATAATTAAATTCTTTACATAAAAGATTTCCCAAGAGTTTCCACTGAGCAGTTCTAGAAGTTACAAGTTCAGCTGACCAGGCAGGAGATACTATCAATGCTCCTTATGAGGGCCAGCAGCAAAGCACTTCAGTCACTTTGTATAGCTTTGTATAGCTATGCCTGGGAACAGCACTTTGAGCAATCCCCAAACGCAAACCCAAGTGAAGATTTGGTACTCAGATGGTAAATACGTGTATGTTTGATTTCATTATGGGAAATGTTATAGAAGCTGCAGCACTTAAAAGCAATACCTGTGTAAGAATCTTTAAACAAGAATAGCTTCTGAAGTAAAATAAATACTTCATGCTCACATGAGCTGCACGCCTACGAATGAAATGCAGCCCACTGAGCCATCTGCTCGCACAAGAACTCCCAGCCTGACTTTCTCTCTGTGATGCCGCGTAGGTTGTGCCATTTCCAGAAGGGATTTGCAGTGAGCTAGATCAGATAAAGAGGACCTTTAGACTCCTGGTAAGTTAACATCTGCTTCCACATGGCGTGTCAAACACCTGACAAATTACTGGTGTCCTGTAAAGGAAATTATTAAAGGGAAAAAGCAAGTAAGCAGCATAGTATTTATAGTTTACTGCACAGCTTGCTTCTGATACAAAAGTCAGCTTTTTTTCTACAATTGACATAAATTGTCCTATCTTCACTACTGATACTGCAAAATTCTGGCAAGAATGAGATGTTCATTTCATCACCTCCAGTAACACTGTAGAAAATGTAACACAAAAACATCTCTGTGCTGAGATGACTCTTTTCCTGTGTCAGATGTACAGAGTGTCCAGCTGCCTTCCAGCTTCTGCAGAGCTCAAAGGACTAGCGAAACACAGAGATATTACAAGGGACTTGTGTGCTTCCTGTAAATCAGTCACAGCCGAGAATCACCCCCAGATCCCATGGCCTAACATGGGCAAGTGCTGCAAAAGGCAGCGCCTTGGTCCGTGTGTTGGACAATGCACCGCGGATGAGCAGGCACCTGCCCAGGATAGCGCTCCAGGATGAAGCGCTATCTCCAAACAGAAACTGCAGGGCCCCTGTCAGGGCACGGTGCCTTCCCGCAGGGAAACGTGTGACCCGTGAGCCTCAGCAGCACAGCGTGGTGCTCCGGGAGCCTGGGCTTTCTCGGTAGTATCAGAGAGCGGCTAATACTGCGAGCTGGACAAATAAGCACCGCCTTCTACAAGAAATAATCTCTCTAACGTGAAAAGAGCTTCCCATGGGGAACATGTGCTGCAAAGGAAGCACAAGAGAAGGGAAAACCACAAATACCCAAGCCACAATAATATCCCAGGACTCTTACAGCTAGGCTCTCCACATGTATTTTAACGGAAGTGATTCCATGCAGATTTCCTAACAACTGGAGGCAGAATGCCAAATCTGCAGCCAGAAGTTGTCAGTGAGAATCCCAGAGACTGATCCTGCCTCTCTGAGCTGCTCAGCTGGGCGACAGGCTCCTCCTGTGCCGTGAGAGCTGTGAGGAGAGGCCGAGCGGCAGCATCACGCAGGACACCAAGGACCAGCATGGGCCGCGTGCATTTCATGAGAGAGGCAGGACGACAAGGCGGCAGCGCAAAGAGCAAAGCTCAGCGGCTTCTACTTCCAAATAGTTATACATTAGGGGAGTTTAGGCTCCTTCCCAAAACTTCTATAAGCTCACAAACTTTGGGGAAATTTATCACAGTGATACTATGCAATTCAATTCAATTCAAAGAAAAAAAAAAAAAGGGAAAAAATGCTGACATACAGCTAACTACAAGTTAGCTACTGGCTTTAATTAGAGAGGATTAGAGTTGCTGGGCATGGGCACAGGTTTCCACCTGCTATTTCCTCTCTCAGTATTCCAGACACCCTATGGGGTCTGAAACATCTGCTACCAGGACAGAGTCAGATGAACAAACCTTTGGCCTTTCTACATTAGAAGTTAAGAGAGTGCTAAAATGCAGTCTGTCATCTCAGGTGTCCTTAGGGCTTTAAGTAGGTTAATAATTATCTTTTGCCTAGACATTTTGGCAGTAAAACATTTCTAGGAGCATCAATATTTTCCTCTGATATATTAACTATCACTAAAGATTGAGGACTTGCTCTTAGGTGAAACCAAATCCGTTACATGGAGCCAGTAAAAAGCAATTCTCCCAGGCCATCATACAAATAAAAATGAAATACTTATCACTAACAGTTCTATTATACCACTTAAAACATATAGTAACATTCTTCATTCAGGTGTAGCATTTAGTATCACATTTGTGTTAACAAGTTTGCCAGGTGAATTCATACCGCTAAACCTACTGCCCTGCTCCAGACAAACCACTGATCCACTCGACTCGTTACCTTTTAAAACTACCTTCCCCTTCAGCCAACAGTAAGGATAGCAATATGTTTTAGGGACCCTAAAAATGTTAGCATACTATACTGCTCATACACCAACCCCTACACAGGAAACAGCTGCCCTCGAGTACATGTTCTTGACTTGAGTCACTTATTAACTTCTCTTTTTGTTAAGACAGACTATGGCCCTGACCATCGGTCCCTGGGCAAGAGCCTTCTGGTGATGTCTGTGGCCAAGAAAGCTGCTGTCAGCAAGCAAAGGGTAACAGAGTACGTAAAGGATGTTCAGCAATACTAAACTTTTCTCAAAAGTCAGAACAGCAGAATGTTTTGTTTTTTTGTTTTAAGCATATCTGAATACTCAAGGCTTTTACAGCTATTATTTGATAATACTACTAATTTTCCTCTGCATAAACCACATGAAATACGATATGCACCCAACTTGCCTCATCATAGCTTACTAGGCACTAAAAGAAACATTATCTAGCACTCAACAATAATAGCTTGAAACATTAAATTGTGGCTCTATCATTTTCTAAAATCCCTTAAAAAAACATATCTAGTAGTATTTTTAGTATAAAAGCATATAACTGTGACAAGACAGATCCATGGTTTGCTACATAAAACAATCGTGCAAATGATTCCGAACAAGGAATTCTGGCTTTTCTGGGCTATCCACGTGCCCAGGCTTGCAATGCCACAGCTGGCCAAGCTGCAATAGGAGAACCCAATAAAAACGTAAAACAAGCTAAGCCATTCTACAATCAGAAAGATACTTATGCAGGATATAAAAAACAGTTATGCTCTATTTGTTTTTCATGTGTCCAGTTCTAATCTCTTTTGTCCTCTTAAGCATGGAGCCATGACATTTTGAATAAATTCTGCACATTCCCTGTGATCTGTGTAAAGCAAAGGAAGCTGAACCCAAAGCTTACAAGAACAATCCTTTGAAAGCACTTTCATCTTGGAATCCTAAATAGCTTGCAGCTAGAATATCTCATCTATGGCTCAAATGAATGAAATCCAGGAATTTTTCAGCTATTCAGCTACATCTATCAAAGGCAGAGTCTGAACACCTCAAACTGTGGGAGACTTGATGGTCTGGGATTACGCTCATTAAAAGAAACAAAGTTAAAACTGGGATCCACGGATTGAGACTGAAATAACCCCCCCACATAAAACTTCTCTCTTTCCTCTCTTTCTCTAACATGCCCTCCTCCTAGTTAAAATAGTTTCAATTGATAATCTGAGTTGAAACAGACATTGACTGGGCATTTTCTCAAGTGGCAGACAGTACTTTAGATGAGAAAAAAAAA
>NW_010577945.1:0-18295 GCF_000705375.1 Tinamus guttatus
GTAGCTCAGTGGAACCACCTTGCTGGAATAGCCTTCTGGCTAGTCCACCAGCTTTCATTCCACTCAGTGACAACTCATCCAAAATCTGCAGCTTTATTTCATCTTTTGGATGACATGCTTCTCTACAGTGATGTATTTCATTGGTTTCCTGTCTCGGGCACTTGGCATGCTAACCGTGGCACCTGAAGCCTTTTTAGAACATAATGGCTTCCTACTGCCTGCTGCTTATGCATCAACCCTGAACTTATGCTGAGTCTTGATATAGAATTTATATTTTCATCACTTAATGGCTCTGAAAATCACTATCTATTGCTTTCTCTTGTAGTGCAGTTTGTAGTGCA
Organism: Tinamus guttatus; assembly: GCF_000705375.1. The sequence goes on from NW_010577945.1 coordinate 342, forward strand.
GGCCGTTTAGATAAACAGGCTGTGTTGAAATGACTCCCATCCTCCTTTGATCATTGCTGTCTTATGCCTTAGTTTGTAAGCTGCATTTGTTTCCTCTAAGGTATCTTTGATATATGGAAGAATGAGACTAGAATATGAGGACAGATCTACACTCCCAAACCAAGCTTTGATGCCAGAATTAATCTAGCTAATGTGGGTAAGAGCAGTAGTGAAGATGAGCAGCAGCAAGGACCTTAGTCAGAAATTACAGTATGCATTGATATTGGTGCTTTTGTACAGAAATCTTCACTTTGCTCCTAAAGCTGAATCCAAGTTGTTGAGTTGGACAGAAGTCTGAACAAATGCTTCTATTATTTTTAACAGCTATTGGTACAGGTGCTAATGAAAGCAAATTTCTTCATATGTCAAACACTTGCTATAATCACATTTTGTTTTGCAGCTACAACAGTAGTAGCTCAGGGAATGTGCTCTAATTACTATACGCTCTCCTCCCTTACCTGTAGGCAAGTTTTTGAAGTTTGTGTACAGTAAGTGCTTATCTGATTTTAGGGTAAGGTACAGAACAGCTGAGGCAAATAATGCTCAGCCAGCTAATTGCCTAGATGAACTTTCTGATTCTGATATTCAGTAGAAAATCTGCAGTCACCAAGGATGCAAAAACACAGCGCGCTCTGTCTCTGGTTAGGCTTCAGTCACGAGCATAACGACTAATAATACCACAATGAGAACAGAATTCCGTGACCTCTGTTGTTCCCTGTTTTCAGCAGCTCTGTCTCGCTGGGAGAGCTTTGAATTTTTCAGTCAACTTAGCAATGTACTCTTTGATACACTCTTCATTATTAAGCTAATAGGGAGGCACATGGAGGACTTTAAAATGGATTCAAGTGTGAAAGCAGTTGGTAATACACGTAATGAGGCCATGCTACAGCTGTGCTGCTTGCTAGAGTCAAACTACAAAGGGGCTTGAAATTGTCTCAAGCTGAATTGGCTTGAGGTAGACCTGCACCTGCAAACCGCAGAGAGGTGGGAGCTTTCCTGCAGCATCTGGGATTGTTTTAATCGTCTGAGATTGTCAGTGTATAAGTGACCTTTTCAAAGACGATGCAGTGCTGGTAGGTTTCCTTTTTGTTGCTGTTTCACTACTGAAAAATCAACTCCCTGTGTATTCCTCTCTTTCTCCTCCTGTGTTCTGACATCAACGCTCTCCCTGCTCCTTACCTGTCTCTGGCTTTATCTCCTTCCATATCTTTCTTACTGCAGATGTCTTACTATCTTTTTTTTTTTTAATGCTATGGTATGGATCTGTCTAAATTTACTAGCCAGGTCTCCCTTTGTAGAGCTGTGTGTTTTCAGGTCTTTCTGGTGTTGTCAACCACTTGCTGACAAACAAGGCTATTCAAAATTGTTTTTTCACCTTTGCCAAATTTGAGTTAGGAAATCATAAGATGCTGCCCTGTTTCTTTCCCTTGGAAAGATGAGTCTTGTGACTGACTAGCTGGGGTGAAAACGAGAAAAAAAGGCTTAGTTCTTATCTCTGTCAAACACTTTTCATGCCTTACAGCATCTCACCTAGTCTCCATGTATCTCTGTAGGAATCTTGTTCCTCCTTGTACCTGTAGGGATAATAGCACTTCTCTTCTACTCCTATCCATCCCATTGCTTTTGTTTGTGAACTTTTACTATATAAAGACTGTTCTTAACTGTGTGAATGTAATGAGATGATATCTATATTGGTTCCTTCACACTGTGCAATAAATATTATTGAGAATCATCTGTCAAAACAACTCCCCAATGAAAAATTCACATTTTTTTTTTTGGAAAACAAAGCATTTTGCCTGTTTCCATACTTTCATTTTATTTTATTTTTTTCTTCTAACCTACAAAGATGGCTCAGCCCACCTTTCCTGAGAGGTACTGTGGTTTTCGTGATGCATGATGTTTTGGAGTCTTTTGCTCATGTCATATCATGCGAGTGATACAGACAAGGAGTCTGAAAGAACTGATGACTATAAATCCCAAGCATAAAAGCAGCAATCTGGGAGACGGTACCTTAACCATCTTCCTCACAGGAACCCAACGTATTTAATTTTAGAACATTAAAATATTTTGTTTTCAGATAAATTAAGATCAGGATGAACATACAGGAACTTTATTTTCAAGTCTCTCAGATTATAGAGTTATTGAATTTATATTCGGCAAATGGCGATGCAGAGGTTTGGAGAGGAATAAAAATTCTGATTTTGGAGCTTTTCCGGGAGGAATCGGGGTATGTTTTGTTTATTTTGTAGTTGGTGCAGGCGCAGATAGACAATTCTTACTTTCAGCAGCACTCTTAGGTTATCCTTGTGGACTTGTGATGCAAATAACAGCGAAGAGCATGTGCTTGAGGAAATGCAGGCCATCATGCACTCTTGGAAAAAGAATCATTCTGCATTTATTTATTACCTGTGACTCGCAGGTAGTCCAGGAGAAGCAGTAAAATGCAGTGTGATTTGAAAGACCTGAGGTTGGTGGGACACTGCTGCCCGAGCTCAACACGCAAAGCATTTTAGTGACTGCGTGTAATGAAAACTCGCCTCTGGGGACCTAAAGAAACACAGCCCCTAAAGAAAGGGGGAAAACATTTTAAGCAAGAGAAGGATAGAAGATGTAGAGGAAATGGAAAACTTAAAATCACTTCTGGGGTTTTAGACATCAGCGTGAAATAAAACATGAAGCCTTTAGACTCTAGTGACTTTAATCAGGCTTTTCTTGAACCAGTGAGATTTTTGGTTTATGTTTGTAAAGCAGGCAGAGAAATACAAGCCTTGCTTCTGATGGAACAGGGTCATTTGGGAAATATTAATTCTGAAAAAAAAAAGCTGCTGGCTAAATAACGGAAAGAATATATTCTTGGGAATATTTCTTCTAAGACTGATATGAGAGCAGTTCTAGTTTTTACTTTCTCCAATAACATCCATTTTCAGAATTGGCCACATGTGCACATGCGTGTATGTATATATATGTCTCTGCATGTGTGTTGTTGTTGGTGGTTTTTTCTTTAATAGTCTGAAATGCTCAATTAGGCTCCTTCCCATTTAAGGACAGGAGCAGGTCTCAGCATTTCCAACTAGAACAGCAAAATTATGACAACAAAAAAGTCTCTCAAAGATGACTGTTCCTGTGGTGAGATCCTGGGCAGGCAGGGTAATTTGAATAAAATTCCTCAGTTCTTTGAGGTCCATCCACATGGAAAACCAACGTTGAACCTTTAGAAAGTCACCTATCCCTAGTTTCTCTTCCAGGTGGAGCAGTTCCGAGGCCAGTCTAGGAACAACAACTGCCCTTTGAAGCCTCCTGGGCTATCTGGGGAGCCCCAAAGTGCTCTGCTCATCAGTTTGAACATTTTAAGTTGTGGAGTTGTGTGAGCCACATTTGCACCACGATGAACTGATGCGGTGGATTTAAATGCAGCAGAGGTTAAACTGCTTAAAAGTGTGCAGAAAGTCATCTGCTGGATCAGAGAAAAGGAGACTGGCCCAGTTGTCCTGAGAATTTAAAGCTCTATGTGATTTGACCTGCTTTCTAGCTCTTTCTGCACCGCTTATTGTCATGGAAGAGGGAAGCAGGGCAGGCAGCTGGCTAATGTCTTATTTACTCTGGTTGATGTTTGTTTAATTTGGCCCAGCTCTTACAAGACTGTCTTTGACTCCAGGTTAATTTAAGGTCACGCTTCCTTATGCTCATGGCTGTCCCAGGACCATCAGCTGTTCTCTGTCCAGGATGTAGCAAGTCTAAAAAAAAGTGCATCTCAAAAAAAAAAAAAAACCCAAAAAAAAAACCTAGTGTATTTGAAGTGATTTATTTATTTTTTCCTCCCCACACTTCATTGGTGTTATTACTATTTTGGTCAGTTTGGCTTCAGATTCTCTGTCATGCAATATGTGTGGTTTTTCAGGCACTGCATAGTTACTCCTGAGCCAGTAAATTACTGTTCAGTAGAAAAACTGAGGAAATAACCTCTAATGATTCTTTACAAGATGTTATTTCTACCTCTGCAATGGCTGATTTAAGTCACAGTGGCAGCCAACAGCCAGGACAGAGCAAGATAATACTCTGTAATAGAGACTGTGAATCTTCCTTATAACGTTAAAATAAAGAGTATTGGGTAGTTTCCTTCCCAGGCAGTTAAGACAAGACTCTGTCAGGAAGTGCTGTTTTTGTATGGTCCTTCAGGAGGGGTTCTGGTGACCTGGTGGAGGATGGCAGCTCTCTGATTCAGGCCGTGTAGGCACGTCCTCGCTGCGATGTGTTTGTGAGCTCGGGGAGAGCCCTCGTGCACTCTGCTGGGGCAGGCGCGGGGACGGCCTCTCCTGACTCCTCGTGCTGGGAGATTCCTCATACGTGGGCTCATAGTCCCCTTGGAGCCAGATCCAAAGTGCTCCAGGGTGAACGTGGCGTTGGATCCCGCTGCCTGCAGCATCCCGGCCGGGCCAGGTAGCTGATACCTGCTGCTGAAATGCAGCTCAACTGGGAAAAGGTCACTGAATTCTCAAAGCTAACATTTTTGTTTCATTTTGGTGGTGGTCTCCTTTCTGTTAGGCTTTGGCTGGCTCTCCTTGGTTTTGTTTTCTTCTGCACATTTTTATCCTACTTTTAGTTTAGGAGTCAGTATTTGCATGTGGAGCAAAACTAAAGCAGTAACTCCTGCACTTGCTTTTCACCTTGGACTGTTCTTAAAATTTAGAAATCGTAATACTCCGAGTGTAACTTTAATGGGATAGTTCTGAAATAAAATTCCTGACAGAGATCAAGTTACAATAAAAAGGTGTTGTTCATCCTTTCTGTTTTGGAACTGTACTGGATGTTTCCTTCTGAACCATTCAGAGGTATGGTTGAAGGTCTGACATGCCAGGATGTTGCCACCGGAACTGCGCTAATTAAAACTAAACAGCAAAATCCTATATTGATAGTTATTAAGTAAAATAAAAATTCTTTCATGAAGAGGAATAGGGCATGATATAAACAGTGGAAGTGATTGGATGTGCTTAATATTTCAACTTCCTAAGGCGTTCATCTAAAACTAAAATAATACAACAACACAGTATGCTAAGAAATAGTCTAATATTAATGAGTATTATTAAAGAGCTGGGCCATTACATTTCCAATAACTCTTTGGCTATAAAAATAGTGGAGATATGTATATATCTTTGCATTTGATGGTCTGCCCAGATCCATTAGAGGACTTGCAAAATAAGTGAATAAAAACATGACTAAGAATTAAACTGGGGAAATTCCACCTGTTCCTAGATTTCAGCCTCGGGCATAGTGCCAGCAGCAGTTCTAAGCCATGTAAGGGATATCAGGATGTTAATGAAGGATGCCCTGTTAACACGTGTGGGATAGCTGAGCTCGCAGCTGCAAACCCAGCTCCTCTGAGTGCTCAGTACTGAGTGTATCGAGGGCGGTTTAGCCTCACTCTAGATCAGGACCAGACATAGCCAAGGAATTTGCACTACTAAGATGCGCTCCACAGGAAATCAACTATAACTTCTCCTTTCAGAATTTTAACTAACTGGAACAATGTTGTTTTCTTTTAATTTCTTCAATCCAGGTCACTTGGATGTGAAAAGCTGAAGCCCTATGGTCTTTTCAGTGGAATCCCCTAGGCCTCTTATTTGTATGTTCTGGACTTCTGAGTTCCTGCTATAGGGGAACTAGGTGTTATTTAATGCTCGAATCGGGAGAATCCCTGCTCTGAGAGAGGCTAGTGCTGTTCTGTTGTGTTGCCTTATAGCTGCTGTGGGTACCAGTCCTATGCAGTGGACTTTTCTGAGTTGAGTATCATACCTGAGGTGCCTTCTTATACCTGAGCAGGCTTTCTAACAAAAACACAGCAGATGCCTGAAGAATTGCCCTCAATATAAACATTTTGTCTGCTCTCCTATTTTGTGTGCGTATGTGCATACCCACACACACACATATATATATATATATATGTGTGCCACCACACTTCCAGTTAAGATGTGTTTCACATGCTAGCCCTAGATTGTGTGAGCAGGAATTTCATGGAATGATTTTCACATCATCTTTTCATAAGCATTCTGGTAAAGCTAGCTTTTTCAGTTTGTCCAAATTAACACTAGGATATTGGAAGATTGTATAATTCTATTTTTCCACATACCATTTTTTTTTTCCAGGAGAGCTTGCCCATGTCTGAAAGCAGTTGCAGTTCTACAGTTCTAACACTTACCAAATGATTTCAGTGTGACACTTTTGCCCAGGGCAAAATGACAAATTTTGTGCAAACTTGTCCTACTGAGACTCTCATGCTATTTTCAATAAGAAATGTCCATATTTTCAGTGTGAATCACACTTGCCTCACTATTTTTTTTTGCAAAGTAGTACTTCATAGTCATTCCAAAATATCTCACCTTTGTAAGGAAAACTAGAGAAAGTAGCGTTGTGGGCTTGTTCTTACTTTTTTGGTTCTGTTTTTTGTTTTGTTTTCTTTTTTGGTGGAAGTTTTGTTTTTGAGCAATATGATATTCTAGCTTATTGAAGGTTGCTGATAATTTCAAGTGATGAGCCAAGAAGTTTTGGTAGGAAGCTTGTGCTGTGGTGCTAGGCTTTGAGTTGAGTCAGGTCAGAATATGAGATCAGACTTGCAAGTAGCGTAGGACAGAGTCAGAGTTAACTTGAATAACTTGTACTTGTCAGGGATTTGGTCCAAATATTTTGTTTACAAAAAAGAAAAGCCTGTTGATTCTGAACTGACCCAATATGAAATATTTTGCATTTCTTTTGATGATAATTCACAGTCCAGTTTTATTGTACTAAGTTTAAGGCCGTTTTTTTTTTCTCTCTGAATCACAGTGTTCTGCCCTAATGTAGTGTGATGTCTACTACTTTCTCTGGAGCACCTTATTCAAAGATAAACAACCTTTGTACAGGAAGAACAAATCAAAACTATTCAACTGTATAGTGAGATGTGGAAAGCAGCACTGTAGATAAATGGCCTTATGATCAGTTGTGTTAGGAGGCCCGCAATGAATGTTGTTAACAGTTTCAACTGAAAGATACGTTCCCTGTGAATAATGTAAAGGAGTAGAATAAGATGGCACATCCTAACAAAACAAACGTTTTAATCTTTAATTCCATTTGTGATAGGTGTATATATATCACTTCCATCCAAGAAACAAGAATCCTTGAAGACTATCATCTGCCCTGTTGTGGTTTTTCTGTTTTTTCCCTCTCCTGGCTTCTATTCATAATTTTTGGCATTTCTAGCCTTTTTTTCTGATCTTCTTGAATGTCTTCTCATCTTTATAGTGCATTTGCCTCCCACTTCTTCCCTGCAAGGTGTTAATCTTTCACTCTGCTTCTATTTCACGTAAGATGTGAATACTAATTTTATTTTTCCTTTTTTAAACTGCCTTTAAAAATCCATATCTTGATATAGCAATAGTATTCTGAAATTATTTGTATATACTTTGTCAAAAACATCTTGCAGCAAGCAAAATAACAGTAAGACTCTTTTAGTGGCCAGAGTTATGGAAATAATGCACACCAAACCTCTTCTGTATATTGTGCCTGGATGTATAAAAAACTGCTGCAGAGTCTGGATACCATGCCAGATGGCCAAGTTATAACAAATATATATTGTTTTTTTTGAGGAAATTTTTGGGCTATTCAAATTTAAGGAGTACAGACAAAACATGGAGAGGGAGAGAGGAGACTAGTCTTCTCAATCTGTTTGCATTATACCAGCTTCTGATTCTTGTTGTGTTGTGAATTCAGGCTAATGCCTTTGAAAGGAAGAATGGCAGTCTGGATTTCCCACTGCCCCTCTCTGCTGCTATTCACCTGACCCAAAGGAGGATTAGTAATCAATATAGAAAAGATTGGCCAAGTCCTACAGCCAACGTGTTGAACAACTAGATCTGAATTCGGTTTGCCTGTATCACTTCAGTCATTGTAAAAATCCTTCTTGGGCTTCTTCCTCAGAGGCTTGATGTCCCTCCTTGTCTTTAAAAGTTCCCTGTCTGCTCCAGAGGCCTTCCAACATCCAAGCTCAAGCTAATTCCACCTACATGTGAGCACCTCAGGGAGTCGTATGCAACTTTCTTAGTCAAAAGTGGGCTCTGGACAACCTCACTATTGCTGTCTGTGTTTTTGAAAGGTGAAGGTGGCTCCCTGCTGAAGCTGGCTCGTAGCCTTATCTCTTCACCCTGCTCTGGTGACCTCTGCCAAAGCAGAGCTGAAGGAGCCAACCTTTTCTTCTCTCCCATGAAAACCTTTGCTAAACCATCTCAGCTGACACTCATCCCTCCTGCTTGGCCTCAGTGGCCTCCTGCTCTGTCCATGATGGGTGGAAGACTAGGTTGTCTTTTGATATTGCTTGAGGTCTGGTCTGAAGTTGTCTAATGGAGCAGCAAGTCGGAGCGTGTTATGGCTTATGAGAATGCTGAAGTTCAGCTGATGATTCTTGAGTGTTTTCTTTATTTTTGATTAAAAAAAAAAAACAAAAAGGTTTATTTCATCTGGGCTGCAGCTGACGTATGTGAAATACGTGAACTTGTCTAGTCTTGTACACTTCTAACTGTAATGCTCGAGGTACCCATGCACCGCACTGCTGCACTACACAGGGGTGCTGTAGGGAAGCAGAGGGCTGTTCAGCTGAGACCTTCGTGCAGACCTTGTGGGTGAAGGCAGGAAGAGTGCAACTTGGGGCGAGTTGGCCGCTCCGCTTCCTAGAACCAAAATCCTTTTATAAAATATCTTTTTTTGAAGAGAATATTTGCACTCACCGCACGCACTCCCCATGAGGAACTCAGTGCTGCTCCTCGTTTCTGCCGCGCTCGATAGACAAGGGGATTTTTGCAGTTCTTGCACACGGCTGGCGCAAGAGGCGCCATTTGGGGTACAGCATCCGGGAACCAGTCAAAGCCGGTTGCGGCCGGTCGGGACCAGGCTGAGCTGCGTTATGTCGCGGGGGTGACGGGCATGTCAGTCCAGGTATGTTTGCCATCCGTCCGCCCTCCACCTGTTTATATCTGTGCATGTATTGCTAGCGTCGAAATGTGGTGTCAAAGACGTGAGTAGCTGAGATGCAAGGCGTTAAGATGATTTATGCTGTTGTTCACCTGAAGGTGTACCCTGGGTTTTTCCAAGACTTTGGCTAAATGCATACATATATATACACACACAAATCTATATATTTTTTCTCTATAAAGTGGCATATTCCCCTAAAGGAATTAACTAATACCTCCTAACCTCTGAGAGCTTCGAACTGAGCAATCTCCAATACACGGCCCTGATTTTTCTTCCTCCAACTCTCATGCTTATTAGTTTGCCTGATGGGAATTGGCTTTGCCTGCCCTGCTTGAAGGCGGAAAAGCAGCTTTTGTGCTCCCGGGAGGCTGAGCAGTTTTCCCTGTCGTTTTAGCGCCACGTTAATGGCAGAGCAGATTCGGGGGGACGCGCTGCTCGGCGCGCAGGGGCAGAGCCGGCCCGTGCGCACCAAGGTGCGAGTGGCCCGGGTTATGAATTGGCTGCAGATGGGAGCTGGCAAGCAAGAAAAGTGGAATAAAATTATATTGACATCCCCGTGTTGTCTAAAGACCACTACAAGACCATTAGTATTGCGGTGTAGCCAGCAGGGAGGCCCTGTCAGGGTGAGGTTTTACTTAGGCAACTGGTATTGATTTTTGATCTGCTGCCAGGGTGCAGGAAGGAGGAGATCTTGTTTTTCTTTGCCGTGTCCATATTCACGGCTTAAAGTGGTGTGCTTAAGTGCAGGATGCAGGTTTGCACGTGGCTGCGTGATGCCATAACTTTGATTTTATTCACAGAGCAAAAATAATTCCTTTCAGTTGCCCTTTGCGCTGCTTGTTTTCTTCCAGCATCTCTGTTCCCAGTCTTGAACTGATGCCTTAGAAAGGTGCTGAGCGTGGGCTTGCAGTGTGTGCCAGGACTATATGTTTTTGATTGCCCGATTTAACATGTGCGTAATGGGCTTATTTCCCTGCTTCCTCGGAGGGAGCCTGGCAAAGAGAAATTTCTGGCAAGAGAAAAGCTTGTGTGAAAAAAAGTGATGGATAGTCTGCTTATAATAGATGTACAGAGGCTGAACCTGGCCTTAAATCACCTAGGATCCTTCCTTTGGACTCGAGCTGGTTTTTGGAATGTTGTTATTAATGTACTTTTTTACTAGAGAAAATAAATCTGATAGAAATATGTATTTCTTCATGCCATTGCATGTATAATGGAAGCTTAGCTAGGGGTACCTTTTCTTTGAAGTACAAATAGCCATGCACAGAAAATTGAAAGTACTGAACTCTTAGAGAAGCATATGATAAATAAAACAGTGATGAATAAGGATAATAGATTTGTGAAATATCCCATGCTATTTCATCCGCGTTCATCTATGTCCTTAGCTTTTGTTCATGCTGTGAAGCCTGCTTAAATGTCATTCTGCTGTTCATGATAGGAGATGATTACTGTGCAGGATAGATCTCAACACTGCTTGTTTCCAAGGGGATAGAGTTAAGGCAGTTGGTAAAAGTCAAATCAGACAGAACCAGGACAGGTTTTGGAGGGAGAAGGAGTCAAGGAACTTGGCCTTTTTTTTTTTTCCCCTTCTTTTTAATATTAGTACTCCATACTGAAAGACTAGATTAAATCTCAACGTCCGCTGAAGTCAGCTCCATTAACATCCAAACCTTGTTTCATCCTGCAGTGCAGGAAGCCATTGTGTGTCCTGAGAGTTTGTCTGCTGCTTCATTATCCTCTTTCCACTTTGTTTTTGGCCATACATCTGGCCAAAGTGATCACTTGGGAAAGTGATTATCATACAAGATAACGCAACTTTTATGTGAGCTTTGCCCAGTTAGGAGACCATTTATTTTCTTAGCAATCTTTTCATATGAATAAATAACTTGCAAACATCTCCTGAAGGTAGGTAAATACCTTGAATCTTAAATTTGATTAAAATATGTACACACTAGATCTTCCTTTTTGCCTTTACCACGCATACAGGTAGGTCAGTTGCCTTTCCAAATCTTTGCGTTTGGATGTCAGGCTGAAGACCCTACATTCCATAAAATAAAAATAGTATAGCCTCTTGCCATTAGGCAGGCACAATTGCAAATCTTCAGAAATCTGTGCAGTAGTTGTGGGGAATGCTATGTAGAATCCCTGCTTTACAGCAGCAGTGGATACGTACGTACCTGTTTGAAAGCTAGTAAGACGGGTAGTGTTTTCCTCTCTGCTGGCTGATAGCAAATGATGAAAGATAAGCTGTGGGGTATCCATTTGTTCAGGAGGACTTTTTTGTCTCGCAGCTGTAGGAAATGTTGCAATTCAGAAAGCTGTCTGGGTATGGCAATCAATTTTAATTCTCCCTCTTTGCTGATAATGGAAGTTTCTGTCTCACCCCAGTCTTGGCTCATTCAAGCTGCCTCTTCAACACTTTGAGCTTGACATGGTTGTATAAGTCATTTTGTGATAACAGAAGACATTGTTAGGTTGGTGAATACAAAGGAATAAATACAGAAGTGTCAAGCTGCCTTGGACTCTACCTATTTATTATCCTATATGAATGCACACAGTGTTTCAGAAAACTTGAGGTTTATATCGTTACATGTGTTGGGAGGAGGAGGAGCTGTCTGTGGACAAAGCTAAATAAACCTCACAGAGTGCAGAATATATGGAGACCATCACTCCAAAGTGTGGCCATTTGTCACATGAGTCACAGGACTCCATATGGCAGCTAATACAGGGTGGCATAAGCACAAGCAAGTGCTTCCACTAGAGGGTATTGGCACACTGCATATGGTAGTGTGTTATATAGGGTAGCCTCATTTATTATGCCTTTACATGAAACCTTCAGAAGTCCTTTGTCACCTAAAGCCCATTTTTCCCATGCTCCCCATTTTCTTCCATTTTCTGGAGCAGATGCTTTCCTAATACCAGCTCAATTGCCATTGGTAATGCACTTACCACCAAATTACCAAATGTCTCATGTGGCTGAAATAGTGATGTAGTCAGAACACGTACAGGAAAACTGAGTGTCAGCCACACGGGACAAGAACTAGCATTCCCTCACTCCAAGGTTCTGGGAGCAGGGAAGGAGGGATGAAATTCCACTCTCAGAACACCTCTCTGGAGAGGATACTGTGTAGAAGTTAAATTTCATGGAAGCTAAATCTGAAAAAAGAAGAAAAAATGTTATGTAAAGGAAATAACTGATTTTATTTTTCTTATACTATTTATATTTTAATTTGAGTAATTGCTCTAAAATTTATTGAGGATTAAGGATGTATTAGGTTTTCTGATTCTTCTCCTTCCAAAAGAGGGTTTTACAATAGTGTATTTAGGTCTAGTGCTTTGCTTAATCTCTTTTAAAACTACCCAAGTTATAAAATTCCAGCTGAGTTTCTGAAAGACTATTGAATAGGCTAATATATCTAGTAAGTGCCTTGTCTTTCCTGGTGTTCAAGCCATTTTTGACTTGTAAAAATAATGGAAAAGCATTCTCTAGAAGAACCTTTAAGTATGTAAGTCATTCCTCTTTTTGATAGTCATGATCCTTTGAGATGTGTAGAATATTATACTATATAACATGGTTTAAAAAAAATGTACTATTTTATATAGGCTCTGTCAACGCCAAATTTTATTGTGAATTTGTCTGATTTTTTTTCTATTCCTTATTTCTTCTAATCATCCTTTCATATGATTGTCTATATAATTTCCTTTGCATTGCATACCTGGCTTTGCATTAGATGTTTTAACTTGTATTTTTTCTCACTGAATATCATTTCCAATTATCCGTCAGTATTTCTTTACATATATATACACACATATGTATATTATGTATAAATATATATATGTAAAGATTTGTCATCTGATGTAGCCAACACTTAATATAGGAGTGTTTGCAACTTTAATAAACCAATTTGCCCCACATGTGTTAAGTTAGAACAAAGCCAGTAACCTTCAGGATCAGCAAATTTCTTACATAGGCTATTTGGCCCGTATTTGGTGTCCTGAGTGAGATTGAGGGGCTGATGATATCCCGTAGTAGTGTGAAGGTGGGCTGGGGTGTACCATAAAATTACACACAATATTCCAATTTGACAGATAAGGAATTAATTCCCTGCCTCTAACAGTGCCTGCTATTGAAGCAGGTGGAGCAGTGAAGCACAACTCAAGTTGTACAAGCTGTACTTATGTCTATATATAAAAAAAAAATTATTATGGTATTTTTGACAGAGGTGTGTATATATAGAGAGAGCTCATATTTTAGCCTGTAACTTGGAAATAAATATTCAACTTATTGCTGATATCTCCTTTAAGAAGAGCTGAAAAATACCTTGTTTTAAGTTGTTATTTCTTATTTCTTCTCTGTTCTCTATTGCAGACACTTAAGGGTATTTTGGGTTTTTTGTTTGTTTTATTATTTTGTTTGTTTGTTTTTCGTCCCAACTCACATTCCAGTTCCCCTTGTTTTTGCATAGTTGAGGTTGCTTTTCTATAAAAGCGTTTTTTGGCATGTGGCCCCATGAAGCTTCTTTAAAAGGTCAAAGTCAGTGGAAAACTTTTTGCTTGTATTTGAAGAAGCTACTCAAATATGCATTTAAGTCAAAGCAAGACAGATGTTGGTGAATGCATATTTTAGATGTTCTTTTCTGAAGTCCTGTGCAGCAAGAGCACCTGTCCTCTCAAATGAAAACATCACAGAGGAATGAAGTGGCACTTGTGCTGGTTCAAGCATTTTAAAACAGAGGTAGTCAAGTATCACTTAGCAAAGCAGCAGCTGTAGCGCAGGAGCAGTTTGGGACCGCGCGGCGTGGCGGGCTGCCGTGGGTGTGTTTGTGTCAGCTCTTCCAGCTTGGCCTCCTGGTGCCACGTGAAAACTTTCTGGTGACTTTGGGAAGTGAGATGTAAACCAGAGTTTTGTTTGTAAAGCTAATCCTTGGTGAGTGCAAACCGAGACATCTAACAGCTCCTTCTAGGAAGGAAAGGATATAGGAATGTAGCAGCAAAGTCCTTTTTTGTGTGTTTTATCTGCGAAGGCCCGTGTTTCTCTGTACAACAGCCTTTAAAATCCGCAGGAATCACGCCAGCAGCTCCTCCTGGATGCACTTGCTGCTCTGTAGCAATAGAGTATGAGCATTTCCTGGTTAGCAAGTTATATTTTTAATAATAGGGATGTTCATTTCTCCAGGGCTCAGTGTTCTTCCCCATGCTGTGGCTGATTCCGAGCAAGCCAGCGCTTCCTATGAAGAACCATCATGTGCGCAATTGATGCTTCCACCTTCTGTGAGTGTCTTTCAAAAGACTATACAGTAGATGAAGCACCTTTGCTCCTTGGGTCTTAATATCACTTTTTTCATTGTGATCCTGTGTAGTTTCAGTAAATCATTTCCTTCCTCTGTGTCTCAGAGTCACAACTGATAATAGTTTACAATATGTCTGCCTTTTATATGATATCTCTACAAGTATAAATATAGTGATATATTTTTTTCAAGTGCCTTCTATGTGAGTATTGGTTTAGAGAGAAAGGTCTTAGAACCATTGCAGGCCAAGGCTAAGTTCATGCTAGTCCATACATAAGCCTTTCCTTTAATGTTTATCCATTTCCTTTATTTCTTCTTTATTTTTTTTCTTTCTGTAGATGACAGCCGTTCCATAGCGATAAGTGTCCTGTAAGTCACACCTGCTTTCTTTCTTTCACAAAAGAAATTACTTTTGTAACACAAACATTGCATTTGACTTCAGAGACTTGTATCTGATCGAGGTAGCTAAGAGTTAACTGTATTTTACTAGTAAAATGAATTGCTAAAAGGAAACAATTGTTAGTAAGGTAATATCCAAGTATCCAGGTATTCATTCATACGTCAAGTTTTCAGTAACCAAAGGTTGTGAGTTGCAGTCATGGGCACTGGCTGCAACACCAGTCGGCAAGGCAAAGCTGTCCCCATAGATCCCTCAGCTGGGAAATGGCAAAAATGAAGGAGGGACGATGGCTTATGAGTGAAAAACAAGAAGAAAACCCATGTAAATCTTTCCACCTTGTGACAAAAACTATACTCCTTACTTCCCCTGGGCAAGACAGGGCTCGTATGCACGCATCACTGGAGCTTTGGGGACCCTCACACAGTGACCTGAAAGGGGTTTCCAGGGTGTTAATAGATTTCATAGTCTCTATGAACCTCTGTCCTCCTTTGCCTGAAGTGTTTTAGCAAACGTAGGTGTCCCAAACATTGTATTTCCTTTTCATCTAGCAAATATTTTGATATATGTATTTCCCTAGAGAATATAAGCCCAACTAAAACCAACCCTTGTGTTTGTTGCATAGTACAGGATTCAAGCCTTTAACTAAAAATCAATTTCTGATTGTATTTTTGTTCTGTTGAATTGTTTTTTTTTTCCTACTTTATGGAAATATTAACACTGTAGATGCAGTTCTGACAATTTATACTTAGTAAGTGACCAATACATACCTTATTTTGTTTCTTTGTTTTTAAATTTGTTTCTTTTCCAAATAATATTGATGTAGGCTTTTTTACATTTTTATTTATTTGTTTTTCTGTAGTGTAGCTATCTAGCTGACTTCTAGGCCATCATTGCCTTTCTGAGGTTTTCCTGTGGGTTCCCTCCCACCCCCTTGGCCTTCATTGAGGTGCACTTTGCTGTGGAGTCGGGGAAAGCTCCAGCTAATTCATGTAGCAGAAGTACAAGCCGGCTTTGGTTTTATTCTGATCCATCTAAGCCTCGTCTGTGTTTTCTAGTATTTCTGAAACCTAAAGAACTGATAGGGAAGTCTGTGTTTGGCTGAAAGCTAGACCCTTTCTGTGTTACTTTTATGAAAAGCCTGCCTTGAAAATAGGGAATTCCATAGTTTTTGTGACTTATAATGGAGAAAGGAGGCTCTGGGCCGCATCTGCATGTTAAGAAAAAGCTTTTCAAAAAGGAGATGCATTTTAAAAGCTGAAAGACTCAAAATGCCAGTAGACTTCCTGGTATTTCAGTGTGAAGGTACCAGTCCTGTGATTCTGTTATGCCTCGCCAGTGGACGAGGGGGCCTGTGTTGCATGCAGATTTGGGATACCTGCTATCTAAAGAGGTGCTAGAAGCAGGATTTTACAGCTTAATGAAGAGGCATGCCAGCAAAAACAACTCTATGGAAATATATGTCTGAAAGAAAGAGCAGGAAGTCTAATCCATGGCCACTGCGAGCAGCAGATACTGAGTGAGAGACAGGGTCTGAGCTGTGCTGGGTTCTGCTGCTGGTGGTGATGCTAAGGCATAACCAACTGGAGGAGATGGACTGCTGCTTCTGCACGGTGACAGTGACGGGAGGTGCTCAGTGGCTTCGAGGTCATTGTGAGCTTTCACACACGGAGGCTTCATCAGTCTTTAGGGGAGAAGCTTTAATTTAAAAAGTTGTTTCAAAGTTAGCTTTGGATAAAGGAAGTCAGGGTTGGAATGAACAAGAGCAATAGGCGGGTTTCACATTGCATTGAGTTTTTGAATGATCCAAACAGTTTTTTTAACATACATAGCTGACCTTTTCCTGTGCTAAGACAAACTCCAGGGAATCTGAATATGGACAGTGGGACTAATTTTATTGCTTTTCATAGTCTGAATAGCAAATATGCACAAACAAAACATCATAGCGTGTGGGGAGGGGGCGGGAGAGTTTCTTCCTCTCATTTTGATTTATAGGTGGGAGGAATAAACAAGGCCAATTAATATGTTGGACAAAATGCTTACTGTAATAAATAAGATTCTGTTCTACAATTCTAGAAAAAGCAATTTCCTTGTTTAATAATGATAATAGGAAAAAGTTAGAGATGTTAATTTGTCAATTAATTATGTTCAAAATGCGTTAACTGGGCACAAGTAGCTCAGGATAGGCATTGAATAGCTCATTACCCTTACAAATACTGCAGCACAGCCCTAGCCAGTAAACACCTTTTCTCAGTAGACAGCAATAAATAGTTTAATATTAACAGCGAAAACTCTGAGGAGTATCAAACTGCATCTAAGTAACTGCTTTTCAGAAATTAAGAGCAAAATTCTAATATCAAATACCAATTCCAATGAAGTAAGATATTAAAAGGAAAAAAAAAAGCACCTCATCGGTATACTTTTCTGTAAGGATTAGCCTGAAGAACAAACTAGGAACAATGTGTGATTAGATGCTTAGTACAGGAAAAATTCTTATCTGAAAACAGATTCCTCCACTTGAGCTGCTATGCAAATATTTAGTGTGTGTGTTGTCATGGGTGTCTTTGAAAGCACTGAGTGCTCGGCTCTCACCAAGGTTAAGATGAAGCAGCTGTCCTGAAAGATCCTGCCTGGGACTGCAGAACATGTGAGGTTTTCCCCAACGAGGGTGGGTTGGTGTTGGGGGAGGCAGTGCTTCTCCCTTCTTCCCTCCCTCCTGCCCTGGGGAATTTCCTCTCTGCCCATCCAAGGGGGATGCGTAATGCCCCGGCACTTTATCGAGAGGCTTCCTTGCACCATCCCGAGGATGGAGGAGGAGAGGGATGTTTCCTCTGTGGCCAGGTAAGAGGACGAGGGCAGCCTGTGTTTGTCCTTCGTAGGGTGTAAATTTAATTCTCTGCTGGAAACAGGAGTGGTGAGAGGCAGGTGAAAAGTGATTATCCCAACCTTTTCCCTCTGGAAGCAACTCTGATTTAAAGTGGCCCAGGACAACGTAGTGTGAACGCTCGCAGCTCTCGGTCACGGATTCCTGGCGCCGGAGGGCTCTCGGGAGCCCCGTTTGCATTAGTGTCCAACCTGGAACAGGCATCCTTTCGCCGTGTGCCTTGGAGCTGCTATGAGCGGCAGTCTCTGATGCTAAAAATGCCCTTGAAAAGAGCTTGGAGATGTGCAGCGCCTTTTGTCCAAGTACCTTTTCCCTCCTGATCATCACAGCAGCTATGCTGTATCCCCAGGTA
>NW_010577945.1:18314-113713 GCF_000705375.1 Tinamus guttatus
AAGAGTGTAACTTAATACCATGGTAACAGCATGAAACCTTCCTTCCTAAGGGATGAAGGCATCTGGCAGACACTTCAAGTATCTCACTCTGAAACTGCGTTTTTCTGCCTTAGCTCTGTTTATGCACAGACCAGGCTTCTCCATGGTTTCCAGCACTAATGTTCTTTTGACATGTGAATTTCTGCTTTCGTAGCCTGAGTTTCTCAGCCCTGGTAAGACCAAGGTATCCAGCAGTTCCTGCCATCCCTCACGCATGGGACAGGATCGAAAGCACAAAAAAGCCGAAAAAGCCACAAAAAATACCGAAAGTACAAAAAGAGGAAGCAAAACTCTCCATGGGTCCCTTTATATAAGGAGTTCAGTAACTGCAGCGTTCACCCGGGAGATTAAGGGCTATGATTCAGCTGACTGGAAACTTCTCTGTCTGTTGATTATTTAAGCTATAGAAAATACCAGGCAACATGGTGCAATGAGAAGGATGCTCGCTGAGCATCAAATTAGGCATAGAAGAGATTTGAATTAAGTCTTCTTTCCGTGTCAGTATTCCAACTGTTTATTGGGGCACAAACAATTTCTTGCTATTTTTGATCTGTCACTTTTTTTCTTCTTTTCTCAAGCTATGTCTTAAAATTCATGGTCTTGGAGCTATCTTTTGGAGTTAAACCCACCAGCTGAAGACTAAGTCCTGGAGAAGAACAGAACTGCAAATACATCTGTCTTCCTGGTTTTGCTAGGGATTTATTTCCTTGCATTTTGAAGGAAAATGATGACTTCATTGAATCAGTCAATTATTTTAATTCAAATGTGTTATTTCTACCATGAGTCTGCTTGCTGGTGAGAAAAAATAAGACTATTGTAAGCCTTTTTTGCATTTATAATTACATACGCCAGGCAGGTAGGCAATTTTAATTAGTATGTGTATTCACTATCCCGAGGTTCATGTAAAAGAAATAATGCAAATAATTAAATTAGTAGGAAACCACGGGAGTCCTAAAAGGGACTGTGAACAAAAGATTTTGTTCCTTTTAAAACAGACTTGTGAAAATATTCATCTCCATCTTCTTCTAAATTTATTGGTCTGTGAGGGGAGACTAATGAAGAGGAAAAGAAATCTAGGAAAAATAGACACCTTTAATTTAAATCCAAAGTTATGCATTGTTTGTTCTTAAGATTTCTCTTCTCCAGTAGTCTGTTCTGATATTGATCAGTGAGAAAATTTGCAGAATTTATCCAAGCAGCAGCAGAAAAATATATATCAAAAGGAAATCTTTGCTGGTGATTCTGCAGTCTTCCATTAATTGAAGCAAATGTTTACTCATATATATTGCTGTTTGGAATACCTACATTTAAATTTCAGCCAGTACTTTTCTGCATCAAGAAGGTGATGTTGTTTAATTATTAAGATACCTTGCAATGTGACGTGTTTAATAATACAGCTCCTTTAGGCTTTCTCTCCCAATATGCATGTGAAAGTTTAGATAGTTAGATCCGTATGAAATTTTTGCTTCAAAACCAGTAACTATAAAACTTGGCAAGTATGCTGCGTTAGTGCAGCCATGATGTTTCCCCTTGGGTTTATTTATTTACTTATTTCTTTTTCCAGTATATGCGAGAAATCTCAAAACCTTCTGGGGAAATTAAGCTTTGCCTCACTCTTCTTCACTCTACTTTCAATACAGAGAATTTGTAGTCTTGTTCGTTTGTTATGAAAAAGGGTTAGGCCTGGTATGAACTTCATTATTATTTTTAGTGCTTGTTTACACTTTTTGTCTTCCTTAGGAATTGGCATCAAAGACCAGTATGGGTGCACAGAATAGAGAACAACCTTGAAAAACTCAAGCTTTTTTGCTTGTCTTCTGAAATGATGATACCTCTCCAAACAAATCCTAGTTATTCCCCTGCTCTGTGCATGCATATGCCTTTTCCCTATTCATTTTGTCATTCGAAGGAGGATCTGCAAAAGAAGAAAAAAGTTAATTGTTAATTGTGTTCAGCAACAACTGTTTCTTTGAAAGCAGCAGAAGTGCAAGGCCTTAACTGGATGGAAACCTTTCAGAGCAAGCAGATGTTTCAATTTTTGTGTTCTCTATTTTCTTCTGGAAGTTCTTTCGTGTTGGTGTTTTCCACTTGTGACCTACAGTGAAACACTTTCACAGAATCCCAGAAGCGCTGAGGTTGGCAGGGGCCTCTAGAGATCACCCAGTCCAACCCCTGCTCCAGCAGGGACACCCAGAGCACGGGGCACAGGGTGGCATCCAGGTGGGTTGGAAGATCTCCAGAGAAGGAGCCTCCACAGCCTCTCTGGGCAGCCTGTGCCAGGGCTCTTACACACTCACAGTAACACCTGTTTGAAGGTAACCATACCTACATGAACAGAAGCTGAAATAAAATGTTAAACAAAAAAAAAATTAAATAATACAGTTCTGTGCGATACTTGTGCGATAGAAGTGTGAAATGGGGCACATCACAGCTGGCTTCACCTTTTGGAAAAATGAGATTGTGTGAGGAATCCGTGGGTCATTTGGGGAGCAGTGTGAAACCTTTCAGTACAAGCAGGGATCTGATCCTGGGCTAATGAACCTTGCACCTGGGGAAACAGTGGTGGCCCCGGAGCTCTTCGTCTTATGGTGAGGTTGCCAGTGCTGTGTCTTGTCATTAGGTGTGGAGGTTTTGCTGTGCCCTTTGTAGGACTTTAGCTTACAGTCAGCCAGCGCATCCTCCTCTCTGGCTTCTTCTTAATTTCTCCAAATAAAGTGCTGTGGTTTTGTTCTCAGAGTCAATACATGGGAAGTGGCTAGAGATTTTCAATTATAGTCATGATATTTTATAAATTGATTATTGATTAAGTTGACATGATAGGGGGCTAGTAATGGCCCTGTGATAAATGCCTACAATTATGGGCACCTGTGTCAAAGGCATGATCTGAAATATAATAATAGAGTTCTAGTGGTTTTACATGAACTTGCAACTTAATTTAAATCATCAGGCTGATCGCAAACAGGTCCATAACACATCAGTTCCTGGCCTAATGAACCATACATCCTTGTCGACTTTAGTAATGTTTTGACAGTTTTTGCCTCGGTGCCTTTGAATTACAAGTGTGTGGAGATGTATTGCTTACTCCTGCAATAGGTCTCTCCCTCAGGATAAGGTACGTCACGTTTCCAGAATCCAAATTGGTTAAATAAACAATGACAACTTTTGTAACACTTTAAAAGAAGGGCACAATCGGTCTTTCTACTTGTGACAAAATTGCAATTATAGTTATGAAGTTACTTAAAGTATGGGTTTTCAATATCGTACTTGATTTTATTTTTCTAAAATCACACTTGCATAGTTCCTAAAACATAAAGGACTTGCTGAGCAGTATGATTAATGCTAAGATGGTAGAAAACTGATGTTGATCCTCTCCTCAGAAGTAGAAATGCAAAGTAGGCTCTCGTTACCTTCTCACTAATGAATGTATTATGTGCTAAGACCCTTGGACCAAATGCCTTATGTGATTTCTGTGTCTGAGTTTGTCCCATCAGCTAACCTTATTTAATATATAAGAATTTTGTATATAAAAATTTTTCCTGTTTTGTGTTTTTTCCTGTAGCTAGGGAAAAAATACTGTATATTTGATCTTTTTTATGAACTTCCTAATGTTTTTTTGAATTCATAGGAAGCAAACCAGACAAAATGAAACACTCAATAAATGGCATGTGGTATTAACACGAAATGTTAAAGATTTTCTTCTATGTTCCTGCTTTTGAATGAAATAGAGGTGGACTTAAATGAGTCTTGAAAGTTAAGCAATTGAGGTTAGCCCTCCAATGAGGGTGGAACGAAGTTCCCCACCCAAAATACACCCAAGGCACTTGAAATGTTGAGTTGCTTTATTATTATACTACAGCAGGAAAGACAAAGGCTGGATTTATGAAACACTGTGACCTCCTGAAACAGCAACTCTGCAGATTTACTTGTGTTTCCAAGCACAGAAGTCATGAGGAACGTGGCGCTTGTAGAGACTTGGAATCTTAGGAGGCCTAGGAAGTTTCTGCAAAGCAGGGACACAGTTAGGTGAATCATGTTGGATGATGTGTTAGTGCTTAGGCTCTTGGGAAGGTTTGGGGCTAAAGATCTATCTGATTCCTACTGCTTTTGTTCATAGCTACCCACATCCATAACCTCCCAAGGGGCTATTGTTGGTGCTGGAAAGAGGATGTGGGTTTGTCACTGCCATCCACAGTCTTGTCTTACTTTCTTGCAGAAGCGGAAGGTGACATGGGACATGTTTTATTCTCTATTATTTCAATGATTAAAAAAAAACCTCTGCTATAAAAATTTACAAATTGACATAATAGACCATAATCCCCATTACTGCCCATTATGAATGTATAATTATCTTCTCAATAGTCCATTATTGCACCTTTGGATTCATTGGCATATAATACATTAAGACCTTAAAGTTCTAGTTCATGGATCATTGCCCTTCAAAGCGTTTTGATGGTCTATTAAGTAAATGGAGCTAATTCAGACTTCAAAAACTCTCCCTCTCTCTCTCTTTTTTTAAATACCAGTGGGGTTAGATTTAAGAACCCTTACCAAGGAATGATAAACCATGTGGGTTAGCTGATTGCAGGGTGATGCAATTGGAATTGTTCTCCCTGAGAAGGGATTTTTGAAGAGATTCGGAATCGAGAGTAAGCCATGGTTCAGCTCCACCTTACTGACCAAGTACTAACCTGAAGAGAGACTGCAGGTGAGTTCTAGCACAGGTGAATGCACAGTGCATGGCGCAGTGCAGCTTGAAAACCTGTGCAGAGTTTAAGACTTGATTTACAGTTTCCTAAAAAGCTTTCTTGGCAGCTGGAGGGTCTGTATTCCTGTGACTGGATAAGGATAAAGGACGCTCAGTGTAGGGCTTAGTTCTTCTGATAGCACCTGAATTCTGCTTGCACTTTGTGGAGAAAAGGGTCTATGGGGAACCATTTGTGATCTTTTCACAACCTTCAGACAGCTTTCTGTTATGCCACTGACAAAAGATGCCAGCTTTTATTTTCAGAAGTGGCTTTCTACCATGTAGGCTGTAGTTTGTATCTCTCTGCTGTCCCTTTAACTTTGCTTTTATGAAAAAGAAAAGTAAAAGTAGACAGCAGGGCTAGTTTTACAAAGGTGAGGGTCTCTTCATGGCAAACAGTAAATTTCACACTACTTCATGGGCATTTTGTGCTTCCTATAGAAGTATAGATGTAAGCACCATCACAATGATGCTATAGATTGAAAAATCTGCTTTTTACCCCTGAAAACACATAATCATCCTGATAGGACTGTGTGTGCGGTGGTCTTGGATTGTGCTACTAAGGGTATTTGCTTGACAGCTGCTTGTGATGCCCGAGAGCTCCATCTGAGCAGCTTCCTCGTGTGTGCTGGGTGAGCACTGCGCAAACTCTGCTCAACAGCTGCCGGGTGCCCTATTAAAATATATCAGCCCTCGTGCAACCCTGTCTGCATCCCACTGGGATGGGAGGAGGATCCGCAGAGGGCTGAAGTAAAGACCCTGCTTTGTGCAACCACGGCCTGAAACCCAAAGATGTTGAAGAGGTTGAATGTTGAATTGGGGAGGGCGGGCATGCTGTTTGTTTGTTTTTTCTCTCAGCCTTCTATTCTTAACCTGCAAGTTATTTTAAGCTTATTGTTCTTAAATTGCAGAGCTTTTAAGACGCTGCAGGCATGTAGAATTTGGTTGGGCAATATTGAAGGTCGTGCTGTAGAGAGCTAACTTAAAATGACAGCTGGGTAGTCTGGAGGATGGTCTTTTTATCTAGCTAAAGGATCTCATTCTGGTTTTCTAACCACTGTTTACTCCTTCCTACACTAGCAATTACATTCAAATGTTTCAGCACTGATATTTGAAACTTGTTTGGTTCTTGCTCTAAAATGTTTTGAGGAAGCATCACATTTATTTGGTTGCTCTTGTCTCAGTCAAGTCTGTATGTGTTTGTCACCATAGATGTTCCTGGAAATTAAGTTTTCCTGTTGTTTGTTTTGCCACGTGGCCATAACTGCAGATGTGGTGGTAGAGGCGCCCAAACCCTGAAGATCTAGTCTTCATTTAGTACATGGGATCTGCATCTGGACAAGGAGGTGTGACTTGTTCTACACAACACCAGTCTTCCCATTAAACACTCTTGTTGCTGCAGTAGCAAATCAGCCAAGTTGTGCCATGCTGCTGCTCCGTGCTGGGGGGAGAGCGCGGCCTGCGTTGCCTTTTTTGGGGAATTGGTGAGAATTGTGATTTGTAGGAATCAGTAGTGTGACACGAGTGTGGAAAGGCAGGTCTTGTGCTGCTGCGTACAAATGGCCAGTGCCTCGCGCTCCTGTGTTTGGGAGAAGGCTTCTGTTATCCCCATCCCAGAGACCTTGGAGTTTTTTTTTTTTTTTTTTTCTGTCGCTCCTATGTTTGGGAGAAGGCTTCTGTTATCCCCATCCCAGAGACCTTGGAGTTTTTTTTTTTTTTTTAATAAGCATTTTTTTTAAATTTAATTTAGGTAAGAATTTTGCCATTGGATGCTTGTCTTCAAATAATACATGTAATGTTTAAGAATTATTTGAATACCAAGGCTCCTGGTAATGATTGTGCTGTGAAGGATGAAATCTCAATTCAGTGAGAAGAGCTGGAAAGAAAAAAACTGCAGATAGACTCCCTGCTAGTTCTGTTATGAAAAATCTAAAACAAAACCATAAATGACAGTACATAATTATAATGAAATAGATCCATTTGTTAACAGTTCTATGGTGAAATTTTGTTATTGGCAGTAATAACAACTTAAATGTTTCCATTCAGCTGAGGGCACGCAGTGTTATCCACAGTGTGGTCAAAATGCTCCTAGTAGATTTCTCAAGGAAAGACACATTGCTTTAAAAAAGCTGTCAGGCTATGGAAGATTCTCATCTTGTCTTTGTTTGTTTAATTTTGTTGTTGTTGTTAAAGCCTAACTGCTGTCTATACCTAAAATATTTTCCAGCATAAAATATTCTTCCAGAGCTCTAAAATTATCTTCCAGATATGTTTTTTGATCTGTGTATTTTTAGCTGTATCTTAAGGGATGCATAAATAATGTGTATGCCAAAAATATTTTACTGACTATTCTTGAAACTTTGAGTGCTGTATGCATTGACGAGCTGGAATAGGATAAATTTGCTAAGGTGCATGCAGGATGAACATAGTGTTTAGTGGCTATCTGGATAGTAATAGATCCCAGGAAGAGTAGAAGATATAAAATAAGGGATTAATATGAAAGTGAAGGTGTGAGCAGCGTCAGTGCAGTTGTGTAGCTGCAACAAGCAGAGCTGAAGCGCGGCCTGAGAGTCCAAGTAAAATTACCCTGAGCCTCTGTGTGAGCCCGGGCTTTTCCCATCGGAACCGCATCATCCGCACTTAAGGGTATGGATAGCCCCAGAGGTGAGGCACTGAGCTGCTGGGCAGTGCAGGCAGATGTGACATCCCAACCTGGAAGATGGCACGAGCGTGATGAATATGCATCTACCACACTGCAACCAGGAAGCAGTGATTATTGCATATATATTTGCTTTGCCTTTATGAAGTGTGAGATTGCTTCTTCAAAAGCTTTATTTCACTAAAAATATTGCACAGTCCTCGAGGTAGGAACTGATGTATGTCAGAAGTTTAGTTAAAAGCTTCTGTGATTACTGTATATCTGAGCATGCGGAGACGATAACCAGCACGTTACTACAGCTGCCTCAAGTGGTAATTTTTTAACCAGCCGAAGCATAAAAGCAACACTAATTCTGCATTGCACACATGTAACTCTGCATTTAACTGCATTCAACTTTGCATTCCAGTACCCTGTAATTATCTTCTCATTCTATAGCTCATGTGGTGTTTTTCAAAGTTGCTCTTGCCTGAAAAATATGTTAAGTTTTGACATACTTGAAATAGCATTAATTTAGTGATTTTTTTTTTGAACCTGTAAATATTCACGATGAGGACTCTTTTAAGACATATGCATGCAAATTCTCATTATCTTTTTTGAAAATACTGTTTTCTCCTGTGTTTAAACTTAGATTTTAGTTTGTTACCTTGGCTTCTGTTGCCTCCTATGTAATGATGTGTCATTAGGGAAAGTATCAAGCCAAGGAAAATGTGGTTGAAAATTCAGGAAGAAAAAAAACTACTGATAGGAAAGACACACTCTTAAAATTAAATGGGGTATGAGGGTCAATGAAAGCTGTGGCCACTTCAGGAGGGGCTTAAAAATGGAAATGTTTTGGTTTCAGGCAGTACGACTGTGCGAGTGGGGCCCAGGGCTATTTACCAAGTTGACTTCCATAGAAAATGACCCAATTCATACGGGAATCTGAGCTTTAGAAAAGCTCGACTATCTGCTGAACTGCTGGACTTTGTGTCTGCTTTTGCTATTGATTGACCAGTGGAGAAGTCTAGCGAGGAGAAATATGACAGAGAGATGACATGAGATGAAATATTTTTTCAGTTAGGAGTGACCTTGTAAATCACGAATGGCAGCGTGAAGTGGAGCTATGAATGAATTATGCAGGGACATCCTAACAAGTAAGGGCTGTTTTTCATCATGTTCTATCTGCAGCAGCATTTCTAAGGTTAGAAGAAATGTATTTTGTATTGTAGTTCACTCTATAAAAATGAAAATAGAGAAACCATGCGTAGGTGGAGCTATAAGCTGCTTTACTGCTGTTTAAAGCAAGCAACCTGCGAGACAGTCGTGGTGTTTGACACAACGGATCAAATTGCAGCATCGCATGGCAGCTTTGAGGTGGTGCTTGTGAGCATCCAAACTTCATCCTTGCTGCAGCTTTAGAGCATTCACAGCTCATGGTGTTAATTTCTAAAGAGTAAGATCTGCTTTTTTACAGAAATATATTCACTGTTTGTTTTGTTTTCAGTTACATTTCCATAGGCATGGTGAAGCCAGTAGAAGTCATATTTGAATCAGTATTAAAAAATGTGGTAAGACTTTTAACTAAACAACTGCTTAGTCAGGGTTTTGCTTCTGAAAACTCTTTTTAAAGATTCTTTATTTGTGCACAAGCCACATGACTAGTGGATACAAAATTAAAAAAAATAGTGAGAGCCTCTCTCAGATGATCTGCAGTGTTTTATCTCCCCGGGACAGCTCTGCAGAGAGGAGAATTCGGCACTTTCAGGTGTATCTGTCAGATCTTGGTGATGTGGTTCTTACACCAAGCTGGATGTAAGAACCTTCCACGTGCTTATGCAAAAGAAGTAATTTCATAAAATCCAACCTTTATTACTATTCTTTTCCCCATGGGTGACATAAAGAGCTTTTGTTACCGGTGACTTTTATTAACATTCATACAATTAATCAGTTTGAATGATGCTAGAAATTTTATCTTCCTAAGGCCACCAAAATAAAAGGGCTGAGTGTGAATGTCTCATTTTCTAGTAGGAATACTTCCACTGTGGAAAGAGAGAGTAGGGTAAGCAAAACCTCCTGTTTAAATTAGAGCTTTTAGTGGACACTGACCTGTCTTTTTCCACAAGTCTCTCCGTGGAGACTGGAAGTTTTCACTGCAGCATTTTATTTCTCCCAGGCATGTGCCAGGTGAAGCACTGAAATGGAAAACTGTAATATAAATGCAGCTTTTCTACATTATAAAGACAATGAAAACCCTTAGAAATCAATTGCAGAAATATGTAATGTTTTATTTGAAACTGCTTGTTCTCTAGGATAACCTCATGAGATGCCCACTACTTCTGTGGGAGCCTGAGGGGAGAGGGTCAGATAATCATCATCAATGTTTTTTGAGATAAGAGATAAGAAAGAAAAAAAAAAAGTTCCCAAATCTGATAATGCCAATGCCATGGATGCCTGAAGAGAATGAGAAAAGAATGGCAAAGGCTCTCGATAGCTCTTTAAACTGTCATCTTCATTTTCTGGTTGTGGAGAAAAGTGGATAAAAGGCTCAACATTGGGACAAACACACGTGTGACGTTCTCCTGTGAATATCCTACACTGTGTTGGTGGCTCTTGGGAAAGTGTGCTGTGCATTCAGGAAGAGGCAGTATGGGTTCTGTTCCCTGTGTCTAGGTTCTTCCAGCATGGAAGCAGCTGGTAGCTTTTCTGGTTGATCAGCTTTTGATGTTGTGCTGCTTTGCTTGCCTGCATTAGCCAGAGGAACCCCAGACTAGTGTGTTCAGCCAAGTTATTTATATTTGACACTTGGAAAAGTGTGTATTGATAGGCTAGAGAAAGGCTATAGACACTTCAATAGCATGTGAGAATTGGGGGCTTTTGCACTCAGATTTGGTAATTTAAAGCAAGTTAAGAGGCTGTGATCTGAATAAAGTCATGTAGCGGGGATTTAAAATTCCCACGATAATGCAAACCAGAGAAGTAATTCCATTGTAAACAATACTATGGTGCGTGTGAAGGGGTCTGAATGAGCATTTTGATTTTTTGCAAGCCCTTTTTCTTTCTGTTTCTTCTGTTAAGTGGCTCTGAAGAAGCCTCACTAGACAAGTGAGGACCTGGGACATGTGGACACAGCTGCTGGCTTGTTGTCAGTCCCCTCAGGGCTTTGCAGCTGGGCCAGGCCCTGGCCAAGACCGCAGAACACAGCGTCCCAAGGTGAGGAGGAACCTGTGCTCTACCACTAAACAGAGCCTTGGTCTGTTTGATAGAGCTATTGAAATGGCTGCATTTAGCTTTGCGAACCATTACGTGTGTGCCCCGGAGTGTCACCACTTGGGAATGTGCCTTACACTCGTCCCTTCTCACGGCCCTCAACGATGCTGTGTTTTGCTACCCAAGGCTGATGACCACCACGTGGTGGCATTTGCACATCACCCTCGGCCCAAGCCATCGTGGAGGGGGAATGCCCTGACAGGCAGATGCCCCAGATTTGAGCCGGGGGCAGGATTAACCTCGCTCTGATTCCCCGTCCCTGGCGTGGTGGCCGCTGTCCTGGCTGCAGCCCGGGGGCTCAGGGACAGCCTGCCCTGCCCGGCCCCTGGGGACAGCCCTGGGGACAGTGTGTCCTGCCCGGCCCCTTGGGACACCCCTTGCTCAGGGCTCCCCCGGGAGCACGTCCTGAACTGTCACACCAAGACCCGGCGGGCGGCAGCTGCTGGGTTCTGGGTCAGCTGCCTTCACCACTGATGTAGGAAGCCTAATGGAGAGGCACCAGGCTTCTCTCCTTTGATACTATCTTCTTCTTTAATCCCCCACCCTCCCAAAAAGCCACGAAGCTGGGAAAATGCGTGTGCTTATTTTTAAACACCATCCTTTAAACCTTGTTTTCACTTTGAAACCTTGAAATGGAAAAATGATATAGATGTAAGGTCTGAAAGGATTCTTTTCCCACAGGATGAGTCGAGGTAGAGAAATATTTAATTCTTTCCACCACTATGTGACAATTTGACATCTAACTTTCAGTCAATCACTCTGCCCGCTGTTATCTGTACATCATACAACTACTTTATACAGATACTGCCCAAAATAAAAGATAAGCAGCTACACAGAGCAACACGTGCAACAAATCTAACAATAAATGTTTCCTTCTCTTCCCAGAGTTATAATTTCTTAATTATGATAACACTGAGTTATTCTTTTTAGAAGGAATTTTGTGGTACCACCTTCATGGTCAGAGTTATAATCTATGGTTTCAAACCATTTAAGAAAGCATCAAATTCCAGCAGAAAAGGGATTAAAATACGTGGAGGAATAAGTGTCATTCCTCTGTACCTGATTGCTGTGCTGTGGAAGAATTAAGTTGTCTGCTGCTGCTGAGAGGTGTTTCTGCTCTTTTCTGATTTGCTGCAGCATTAACATTTGAAAGGCCTAAGAGGTGCTAAGCAGCTCATTCTTTCCTTTCTATCACCGGTTTACAGGATCTTCTTCTGGCAGAACAATTGCAAAGCTGTGGAAAAGGGAGAGGAATTTTGCAGATGCCGTTTTTAGCAGGGGTGTCCAGTTGCCTGGAGCTCTTCTGTCCCTTTGCCACTGGTGTGCAAGACATCTCCTCTCTGCACATTAACTCTGCTAAAGCATCACCCTCAGAGGAGCTCTGCTGTTGCCTTCTTGGTCAGGGCAAGGTCCCTTTCTCAGGTTTCTTATAGCTGGGTGCTAAGGAGTGCAACGGATTGTATAAATTATGAGTTCGAAAGACAGACAGACTTTTACATTCAACAAAAAATGCCAGAAAGTCTCTTTAATGTTTAAT
Organism: Tinamus guttatus; assembly: GCF_000705375.1. The sequence continues at coordinate 30,540 of NW_010577945.1, forward strand.
GGCTTAAAGGTGAGATGTGAACAGGCAGAGAGGCAGGTATTTGTACAGTATGTTTTTCTAAGTGATTTCATAATCACTTGGAAAGTATTTGTTCCCTATATGTTTCCTTGGTTTTATTTTTCAATCTCTTTACTGGTAGAAAATGGGGTCACTGGAGCAGTGACTAAACTCAGTCAGAGCTGTCCTTGCCCTTCTGCATTTTTTATTCTCCCTAGAAAACAGCAAGAATAAAATGAAAGGATTTATGCAGCAGTGATATTCTTCTTCCCAAGCCAGGGAGGCTGGGACTGCAGCGCTCGTAGCCATGACTGACGTTTTCTGTCACCTTTCTGTCCTCTCTCCATGAAGATGCTGCGCGGCTGTCGGAGGCAGCCAAGTGCAGGGGTTTCCTTTGGGAGCGCCGAGGCAGGGAAGCGGCCGGCGTGGGGTGAGCGGAGCTGGGACACAGAGATCCGTGAGGCAGGAGAGGACCGGGAGGTGACGGTGCCAGCTCGCTGCTTAGCTCCATCCCTGCAGCGCAGCGCTTGAGCGGCTGCAGTTACTGCTTTCTGGGCATGGGAAAAGGGAAGGAGAGGTTGCAAATGCTTTAGCAAGTACGCTTGTGTAGAGAATTAGCATTAAAAGCTACAGCCTTGCGAAGGTGATAAAAAAACAAAACACTTGATGTTTTTCCAGGTAAATATGCACTTGCGTGTGTGCGTGTTTTAAATCTGCTTTGTGTCTTTATATTAGAGCAGTACTTCAGAGTGTTGAGTACAGTCTGACTTCCCCATGTGCTGAAAATCCAGTTCCACGTTTATCACAGTTCAGGATTGTGCTTTTGAAGGTAGTGACACAAAGCACCATTGCAGTGGAATGATTTCTCCAGACTGGTCTGCTGCTCTCCTGTGTCATCATAGACCAGGTGACATTTTGATTATTCTGGACAATAACATTTTCAGAAGAGCATTATTTGAAATATATTTTTATACATTAATATATATATCATTATAAACTGCCCTGGGTATAAGGTTAAAAAACCCCCAACCTAGGATCTAATAGCGAAATGTTGCACACGTGAGCCGTAAGTATTCTGGGTTCCAGGACAGAACGACCCAGGGTGAACGGGTGGCTGAGGTGACATTTCCCTTCTCATACAGAGGCTTTCACAGCTACTGGAAAGAATGGTCTGCTGTGGTGCTGCTCCTGGCATCAAAAGAGGTCATCCCGATGCAGAAAATACAGAGCATTTCACATTTGCTGCTGTTCTTTCTGCTTCTGGATGAGAAGTGCAGGACAGAGCAAAGACAAACCTTCCTTTGGACAAGGCTTCCAAGTGAGGAGAATCCCCCTCCATGTGGGAATTCCAGCTGCTGGTTTCAGGGCTGCCTGTGTACGAGCTGAAGCCGTTCCTGTGCTCTCTGTGCAGTTCAAATAGAAAACACGAGGCAAAAGCTCATTGTGTTTGTGGCTAACAGAAAAATATTCACATCTAGGTCTGACTTTATCAAGATTCAACACTTTTTTTTTTTTTTTTTTTTTTTTTTTTTTTTGCTCTGTAGGACTGTACTTTTCAACCTTTATTGATCTGCGAACCTCTAAACCTTTTCCACTAAAGGTACAGGCTTCAGCAGAGAGAGTTAAAGCCCCACTGACAGTTGGCTTGAATTTTTAATGTTTTCCTTTCAAGTTATCCTTGCAGATACCCACAAACACTCAGGGTTTGTGGACTTGCAGTGGCCTAAAACCCATTGCTCAGAGGTACTAATCAGGTTCAGTTGAGACTAAAGCTGCTAAAAAGTTAAGGTTTTGGTTGGAAAAAATATTCTGTAGTGAAAAAGAGCAGTTTTGAACCAGAAAGTTAATAGTATTAACTTTTATTATTAACTTTGTAAACACTTTTTTTTTTTCTTAGCAAATTTAAAGCAAGTTGAGCTACAGACTCTGAGGTCCAAGTACCCCCCAGCTAGAGTGGAGGGGAGCAGAGGCAGAAGTAGCTGTGGAAGAGATGGATGAGTGGGATTTGGCTCTGCAACATAGGAGCCGCGTGGAGACCCCGGGAACTTGAGTATCTGTCCTTTACTACATGGGCGTTTTCAACAGCAACGAAGCCTTCCTCTTTGTGCATCTCTCTGGCTCTTGGTAGTATCCGTTAACCATCTTTTAATTGTACAGCTGCAGATGCAAGGGGGAATTATGTATTGCCAACATATCTGTTAGCTCCAAGAGACTAAGTGGATGCTTAGTAGAAAGCCTGATGTCTGTCTTGTGTTAGTTCTCAATATGAATCTACCTTCTCTTTATTTGACTCCTGGCTGTGTGTGATGACTTCTGTAATAAGGAGGAATAGCTAAAAATCAATGAAAAGCTGCTTTAAAACTTTCACGTGTGAATTGGTGTGTGTGCTTGGCATAGATTTTTCAAATGCAGTCAAAGGAAATTAATGCCAAGGAAGGATAGGTGGCAAGGAGGACATACTCCAAGGAGTCTTAGGTCATGGGAAGAAAGCCTCTTGAAACAGCATAAAAGGTGAGCAGTGTTTTTATTTTTTATTTTTTTGTTCTGATGGAGTCTGTTTTCTGTCTCTACTTTAAAAAAAAAAATCTGGAAAATGAGAGTGGTGCCAAGCACGTGTAAAACTGGGGGATCTTTAGGGCAAAGCTGGCAGCCAACCACTAGCATTTTATCAGCCAACTTGTTCCTTAACTCTTGGGTCTATGTCAGAAAGCAGATTTGCTTTTCAGATTCTGGTGGACAAGGATGGATAGCATCTGTTACACAGCCAAAGGGAAAAAAGACATTCTGTGTACGGAGTAATTTATTTATTTCTTCTTTGACTGGAGCATTGCTTTGAAGAGTAGGAGGAAGCTATGCTAGCTGGAACATGCTTCCTAGAGAAACGTGTTACTTGAAATGATGTGAGCCCTGCCAGGTTGTAGAGCGAGTGATCACAGGGAGGTCTGCAGGGCCTTATTCCTGGTTCCAGGGCTGGGCAGCTGGAAAAGATAAATAATCAAACTGGCTAGCGAGTACTCTTAGGCAATGGACTCTGCAGGACCATGGACGGTAAAAATGTCTGTTTTGGTAACATCAGATATCAAGTTCCCTTTTCCTTCAGAATTTAGTGTTTGCAGAGTTCAATTCTAGGAACATCATCTGCTTTTTCAGGTTTTAGGATTAAGGTCTCAGTGCAAGGAACTTCACTGAAATCAGTGGAAAAATGAATAGAAGAACCCTCTAGCTCTTTCCATGTTCCTTGCTGTACGATATCCATTTTGTGTCATATTTGAAGAGAATTTTGCAGTTAGTTTGGATGGAGAAATAGCAGTTTAGCATTAAGTCAGCTGGCTAAATCACATTCCCTGAGAATCATTTTTTAAGTCTGCGTTCACCTCCATAGTAAGTAATCTTCAGCTTATAGAAACATTGTTCTGCTTAAAGATATTCCCAAGGTTTTTCTCTTTGCTTAGGTAAATATGTATTGTTCGTTTCTCATAAATTATGTCTGTCCTTCCTAAAGGTGGTCATACTCCTTTTGCTTCTCTTGCTAGACTGCTGTTCGAGTTCTTCATGATTTTTTAAATATATTTCATGATCTAATATATGTTGCTTTTATATATATATATATAAAAATATATATATATGTATAAAAATATATATATATATTGCAAATTAGCCCTTTTTGAGTGGTCTATATGTGCTCATACACATGCAAATAGAAAGTGAAGTTGTAGTTCAGGTGAACGCTCGTAGGAATGGTGCTTCAAGAACCAAAAGGCCTGGTATTCTGCAGATCTCCCCCACCAGAACAGCAGGTCCCATCCTGTACAGTGTTTTGGAAAACGGCATTAGTTGGAGATCAGTTCTGACAGTAAATGTATTTTTAACTTGCCGTCTTAATGCTTTATTTTTAAGCTCTAGTATGAGCTCTTTTCCCCCAAATCCTTGGTTACATAGTTCAAACAGACCAAGTTGCTGGATTACTGTCAAGGAGCCTGCAAAGCTCCTCCTAGTGCTTGGGTACAGAGGCTATTAAGTAGAATGATGTTCTGGGTGTAGGTCATGAGAATATGATTAGTGAAAAAACAAGTTTAAGCTAGACAGTCTTGCTAGGTAGAAAAATATTTTACATTGTAGGCAACGCTTTATTCAACTGGGTTTCCTAAAGAAAAATGTTTTTGCATCGCCTCACCCCAACAACCTAAATGTTCTTAATTTTACAAATAACCTCTAGTGAGCTGTGCAGCGAAGTGTCCTGTTCTCCTCTCTATCATCATTGCTTTGGCAGTCAAAGAGCAGAAACCATACAGACACTCGTGCAGTAGCACCGAGGCACCGATCAGCACTCCTCTGAACTAGACTCTGCACAAATAGAGCAAAAAGACAGTCCTGCAACACTTCACGTCTGAGCACGTTTAACAAGTATATCAGCAAATAATGCACGTAATTTGTGAGGAATCCACAGTGTCAGTTTGTTTGTCTTTAAACACTAGTCAAAGACTTTGAAAAGCTGAACGTTTTTCTACAGCTTGTCTACAAACACATGAAGTGTGTCAGATAAAATCTGCCATGAACAGTGTCTCCATACCTGATCTGTGTGGTTCCTTGTGTCCAGTGACATTTGTCTGGCCAAACGCTCAACTGGGCTAATTCCCTTATAAATTTGTTGTTCTCTATGTAAGAGGAGTCTAGATACCAGTAAAATGCAAAGATGAGAACTTCTGTAGTGTTTTATTTCAAGAATCCATTGAGACCATTTATATTGTTACTGGCATCGAGTAATCATGAGCTTTGAGGGAGGCTTGCAGGGAGATTCTGCAGGCTGATGCTAAATCAGTCATATTGGCAAGAAAAAAATGCTTCTAGCTACACAGGTTATTAAAGGAAAATTATTAAATCTAGATCCATGCAACAGGAGCTGCTCGGAGCTTAGATATACCATTTTAAAAGCAAGTCCCAGATTTACGAGGCTTCCAAACTTGCAGTGAGTTTGTTTAAGGATGGTGCTAGGTTGCAAGGGAAGTCAGAAAATGCAGGAATAACAACATAGTCTTAGTTATTTAGTTATTTTATTTACTCATTTGCAGGACAATTTATTTTCAATCTCTTCTTTCCCCAAAGTAGCCTTAGTTGAAGCATTTAGTAGTTAGCATTTCTGTGGATAAACCTTGAAGTGATCAGTCTGCATTAGCTCCGGAAATACTTTCGTGTTACTGTTATTGCTCAAAGGTGACCCAAAGAAATGTGAAATGTTACATTTTTCTCCTCATGATAACTCGTCTTGATGACGAAGTGAACGAGATGAGAACAGTTTTGTGTGTTATTTTTATTTATTTATTTATTTTATGTTAAACACCTTTCTCTGAGAACACGGGGTTCGTGTCGGGGTGCTGCACGCAGGAGGAAAGCTCTCATGCTCCCAACAACCCGCAAGCAGCGCCAACCCCAAAAACGTGGGAAAGAAAGCAGAGCTTGGAAGAAAAATGTGGAGCTTTGTCTTAGGCTCATGGGTTACGTGTTACCCAGTAGAATATGTGCTTCAACTAAGCTGCTGGGGAGCAGCCACCCGCAAACAGCAAATGCTTGGCTGCCTGGCTTTGCTTTTAGGTATGTCGGGTGCAAATCATATGGAACTTATTAAATTGACAGACGTGTTCAGCCTTCTTCCTTTGCACGGGATGCAATGTTGTATTTGTAGCCTATGCACTGCACCTAGGATAGGGTGTTTTTACATTCCGTATTTTTGTTTTGCTTTGTTTTAAGTGAACTTCATAGTTTCATGTTCTCTTTTCAGGATAGTTCTATATTTAAACAGAGCAGAATCTGTAAATAATTGTGTTGCTTCCAGCAGTTTTTTTCTCCACAAAAGCTATCTGGGAAAGCCCTAGTAGGGTCCGTTTGCAATCCTGCCGCGGCTCCCTCGGCCCTGCTCCCCTTCCCGCATCCCTCCCCGTGTGACTCACATGGCAGTGCATCCTTCTCCCCCGAGACCGCTGGTCTCGAGCCCATCTGGGGCCACTTGGAGGCCGTGTGACCTCCATCAGCTGAGACCGCCTTGCCCAGAGCACACGCTGAGGGTGAGCGGTGATTTCGGGCTCATTTCTATAGTACCCACACGCAGGCAGGGCTATGTTTGGCCCTTTGTGTGAATTTGGGTTTTTTTTTCCTTCTTTTTTTCCTTTTTTATTTCAATCTCCATTTTTCTGTGTGTTCCTGAACGCTTGTATATTCAAGCCAGGCTCTTGGTGTGATTATTTTGCTCTGAATGAGCCTGGGGTAGCAGCAATCGTTTTTTGTACTTTAAATGACAATTTCAGGCATGGTTAAGTGAGAAAGCAATTCTGACCTCACCCCTGTACTAAACCAGCCAAACCAACGGCCATAAACTCTGGACTATTAAGCCCAAAAGGCGTCTTTGCAATGTATAAGACTTCCTTTACAAAAGGAAACAAGAATTAATGCTAGATAATTGCTATTAACCTGTGGTCTCTCCGTCAGGCTTTTCCTTCTGGCTCTTTACTTGTTGCTTCTTCAGTCTGGAACGAGCTGCTACAGTGTCACCTCACTGTAGCTAGCAATGATTTTTTTTTTTTCATAGATAGAAGGTAGATTAATCCTTTACAAACAAGCTAAAATAACAGAGATATTTAATAGTCAATAATATAATTGACTGAAGCAATTATTGGTAGACCCAAATAAGCAGAAAAAAAAAAGAGCATATTCATTAAATTTTGTCAGGCATTTAACTCTAAGATTACTTGGATTTTTTTTTTTTTTTTGAGCGAAACCAAATAATCTAATGTTAGCTAGTGAAATTTCCTAAACTTTATATAGAGAGGATTTCACTTTCCTATTATGTACGGACCGAGGAGTTATCCCTGCCCGTGACTTGCCGGCTGCCCAGCCTGGTGCACGCAAGGGGAGATGGGCTCTGCCCAAGGGCCACAGGCCGAGCGAGCTAAGCAAATAAGCAAAGTAAACAAGCAAATATTATGTAGATATTTTGCCTCTCCTTCAATGGAAAAGTAATTTTTTTGCAATTCATTTGGTGCTGTGAAATTAAGAAAGTCACCAGAAATGATTGTACAAATTAAATGACTAGATGGGAAAAGTGATAAAAATGTAATCACTGCGGCTGTAAGATAAGGTGCTGCATGATGTCAGAACGGGGCCTTGCTGATGAAGTTTGAAGTAATTCCATTTTGCCTGATATTTTTAAATTCTCATGTAAAACAACTGATTTAAGCGAGGAACCTCTACAATGCAAAGAATTAACCTCACCCTCCAGGCAAGATGCTTAAGGTTAAAAATAATAGAAACATAAATCTTGTGCAAGTCTTATTAAAAAAAGAAATATCTGCGCTATCAGAGCTAGATTTCTTTCAACCAAAAACTCCTATTCTGAAATGCTACCGTTCTGACAGTGTGACAAATTGCTGGAACAAATGCTAAATAGTTAAATGGACAAGTGATGGATGGCCTCATAAGCCTTGCAGGGCAGCCAGTGTAAGATACTAATTGGTTCTGTGGAACTGGTTTTAGTCAATAAATTCACTTGAGATTTTTTTTTTCTTCTTTTGGTATGTGTAGCTATCTCTTTAGAGTGCAGTGCTGTTGGTGACAAACCACTTGCAACATATCAGGCCACCAACAACTTCATTTTGCCTGCTGGACCATCTACGTTTTCTCAAGGATATAACCTACTAAAAATCTATTAGTGATGCATTGCTGTCTCTCAAATGCTTCTGAATTATGGGTTTGTTTGGAAGCCTCCAGAATTTTCTGATGCTAAAAAATGTCCAGGTAAAGTTTTGCCTGGTGTTTTGCAATTGCAGTTTTTTACTGGAATAGATTGCAGTTTTTTACTGGAATAGATTCCACTGCCATTGCTCACTTTGAGCAATTCCTTTTGCTGCAGGTGATCTAAGTGCAGTGAACTCCCCCTGTGAAAAACCCTCCCGGGGACGCAAAGGAAGAGCAGAGCAGCTAAAACCTCAATACCTGACTCAGGGAGAGCAAAGGGTCAGGCAGTTTCACAGGCTTTCCATTTTTTTTTTCCATTTTTTTTTCTTGTTTAGTAAAAGAGAACTGAGTAATTTTGAAAACATCAGGATTTAGTCGACTAATCTTTAAATTAGTTGATCAAACAAGGGCTGCGTTACAGAAGTTTAGAACTCTGCTGCTAGAGGAAACTTGCTGGATTTGGAGCCAGCTGAGAATGCAGGGATGAATACGAATACAAATGTATTTTCTCCTTATGTTTGATGGGACTCTGTGACAGCAAAAGCCCACGAGTCCCTTGGGAGCAGATTTGTAATAAATATTTCAGTTTATTAATATGAAGGATTGTGACCATATACAAAGCAGAGTAACAAACGTTATGTGATTTCCAATATGTCGATCTATATTTATGCTAGTGTAGAAAGCTGACATAGACTTGTTTAGGGTATTAAACCATAAAATTTTTATTATTGAATCAACCAAAATTGCCAGATTAAAAATTTTCTATGAAACTAAAATAACTTTTATAAAATCATTTTGATATTTAAATCTGATTTTGTGCCCAAACTTTATTTCTGTATTTTATGCCTTCTAGAATATAGCACATTTTTCTAGACATCAGATGTGATGAATGTTTATTTCAGATTGAAATTGTGACAATATAGTCCTTAAAACACTGTTACAACTAGAGCTGCTAATCTCTAAGCAATGATGTTCTTGCAGTCACGGCTTCTCCCATGAGTGTTCACCAGGCCTTGAGTGCATCTGGTTCTTGTCAAGGAGACTTCCAGGTTTTGGGGCTGGCATCTTTGTGCCTGGGAATCTTCGGAAGATCTCGTGCCCATCTGGATGTCTCTGCTTTACATTGCATGTTGCCAGTGTAGAGTATCATGTAGAGTAAAGACATGGTACGTACTATATATGTCTAAAAACCCCAATGCAAACCCTGAAGGGCTTTGATGGCTTTCTGCAGAAACCACTAGCGTCCCCACAAATGCCACCCCTATCTTGGGTACGGTTGATTAGGAAGCTATTCTGAGTTTGCAAAGTTTCCTGGCTGGTGTGACTTCAGAGGACAAACTCCAGTTTGGGGTAAATTCTGAAGTTACCATCTGCTCTTTTCACACGTATCTTTTGTATACTATAAATATATCATACAGTAACAGCTTCCCAGCTGTGAAGAACCAGTTTGCTTGACTGTTCTTTTCCTTCCTCAATAAAAGTTTGGTTTCAAAGTTGGCTGTCTGCCTGACTGCCACTGCGCTAGACATTAATAAAATCAACCATAAGGAATAAACACACCGGCTAAAATTAATGAGAGTTACATTTAGTGTAGCAGGGAATACAATAGCGTGGAGAAAACGAGTATGCTGATTTAGCAATCCTGATTTTCAGATTTGGAGACATTAAAGGAGACCTGGAGCTTGGCCCAACAAAGACCAAGCTGAGCTTGGCCGTGAGCATATGGGGACATAAAGTTACCCCTATGGCAGTCCTTGAAAGGAGCCCGAAAAGGTTCCCTGCTCCCGAGGAGGACTTGCAGGGCTGTGGTGGGTTCTGTGTGCACACACAGGTGGAGGTGTACCTTAGGAAGCATCAGCTATTGAAATGTAGCATGTATGTTTGAAAAATAGCATGTATGTTTGAAACCCTCTGTTTATATCGCTTATTTATTTGCTGTAATGAGGATGGAAAGGTTGTAGAGAAGCCCTGGGGGAGGCTGGGGATGAAGGAAGACAAAGGCAAAAAAAGCAAATGTTACCACAACAAAACTGATCAGGTAAGTCCAGTCCTCGTGAATAGTTATTAAAGATCACTGTAGGATTCACTTATGTTGTGTGGAATTCAGATTTTGTGTTATGGACCATTTTTACAAGTTATTTGCTGTGGAAAAAAAAATCTTTAGCTGGCATAGTGTTTGCTATCAATGTGCGTTGTGCCACCGAGTGCCACTGCACAAGTTACGGGTCTGGGAGGACTTCTGGTTATAAAAGTGGGAGATTAGAGCTCAGCCTTATCGTCCTGCATCACCCTGACGCCTGACAAGTTGTCAGTGCAGAGGCAATTATTTCTGCCAAAACATTAAGAACCAACTTAGATTTTTAAGGTACGTGATGGCATGAGAGTAGGTGGATTAACTGGAAAATGTGTGTATATTTTTTTCTTATTTTGCTTGTTTTCCCCAAACTATAAAAGGTGCCTGTTGATATTATGAAAATGAAACTTTACTTGCAGGCATGTCAAAATGAGGTTTAATTATGTTCAAAATTTCCAGTGGCGAGGGGGAGAGAACAACATAGTAGAAACTGTGATAAAATGGGGGAGAAAAATTGACTGGGCAGGAAATACTCTTAGCTCGTACGGCAGGGAACTTGCATGATGTTCAGGCAGTGCAGGAAGAGGCCGATGTGGCTGTTGGCCACCGCACCACGAGCGGCTCCATAGCTTGTGGTTTTGCCTGTGCAAGCTCCCGTGAAGAGCGAAGGGTTTGGATGGGTGAGACAGCTCCTGGGGGAGCCCTGAGCGTGTCTGGGGGGCCGAGGCGCTGAGGGAAGGAGCGGAGCCGTCCCTCGTGTCACTGATAAAGTACCCGCTCAAAGAGTCCCTTTGGATCATCAGTGAAATGCCTTCGAGTAACAGGAGCTGTTTAAGCAAGCGACAGGAAATGAACTGCAGATAAAAGCCTAAAATTGCCTCTTATTTCGAGACAGGAGCTTATGTTAAGCAAGTTGGTGGCCTTAGCAGAGCTGCTAATTTTCGGTTATTGCAGATGAGCTGTAGGAATGCTGATTTCTTCGGTTGCGTTCTGCAGTGATAAAGGCACAAATAACAAAATTGCCACGTTTCCCCTTTTTGACATCGTTTTTGGTCTCAATTAAACATACTAATTCTAGGGGCACTACTGCTGCTTCAAATTTGCAATGCTTAGGAAAGCCTAAGTCAGCTGAATATTTTGAATTTTTGAAATATTTTTCTCAGCTTACTGAATTTTGTAAATTAGTATAGAAGAAAACCTGATTATTGCCATACATTTTTATAATTGTTACTGTAATTTTCATCATAAACATCCAAGTCAACCGTTGGCTGTGGACTTCCCAAGCATTTTTTACAGAACAGAGAATAAGATTGGGGTGTTTTAGTGCAAGTGATTGAGAGCTGCATAAGAGGTTAAATACGAAACAAAACCTAGTTCCTTGGCAGATGTATCCGAGCATGTGTGTTAGATATCAATTCTGTTCTTCTTGGTATTAATGACATTCTGTGTCTGCCTTATGCAGCGTGGACTGCTGGAGGAATAGCTGAATCCCTTCCTCCCAAGCCTGGCATGATGGAAAAAGTCAAGAGAGAATAAGACTTGCCTGAATTCTTACAATTCTTATCCTTTTTATCCTGTAGATACCCCATACTCCTTTTCTTCTCCCCCTGAAGAAGAAGAAAAAAAAACACCACACTTGTAGTTTTCAAGCTATTGTGGTTACTTTTTATGAGAGATTTATAATAGATTTACTTAATATGTGTTAAAGGACATAGGGCTGACTTTTGAAACCTCTAACATAGAACAGTTAGTCGTATCGGGCAATCCAGGGCAATGAAGTTTTTGCTTTGCATACCGCTTGCAATGCGAGTTTGGAAATAATGCTAGGAGCTGTGATCTAAGCATGCCATTTTGAACTGAAAAAGAAGAAAGCAAGAGCGTGTTAAAATACTCACAATACCTGCTACTTTGGCTGAACAACGAGGGGAGAGCTAATGGCTTTTGCAGACCCCGGTTCTTCGGGAGAAGTCGAGTACAACATCCCTTGCTTTGGGGAGGATGGAGCACATATAGGCAGACACATGTGACTGCTGAACGTATGTACTTATATGGGGGTGGTGAAGGCTCCAGAACTGGTGAAAGCTCAACTGAAAATGATTTTTGGGGAACAAGTTCCCTGTGTGAGTGCCTCATAAGGCACGTCTTCCCAAAATATAACCTTCTGCATGATTTTTACTAACTCCATCACGTTGTCTGAAAAGGAATGACTGAATCGAGCTGCTAAGCACGCGCTTCCTGTCCGGTCCCTGTGTCCAGCTTTGGTCCTTTGGTTGCGTTCTGCAGTGAACGTGCGTTCTGTCCGGTCCCTGTGTCCAGCTTTGGTCCTCAAAAGGAGCTTTTATAACCTATTATTTTTGGACTGGCAATAGAAGAAACTGCAGGAGAAACACTCGGGCATGTAGAGCAGGAGCTGCATCCCTGAGACTTCTCAGACAAATTTCTATGAAAGTTAGTGGCTTTTCTAATAGTAAACCTGTTCTTTCATGAGGCTAAGAAATTGTGGCTGCAGAGCTTTCCAGATGCGGTCTCTGCCACAGTGTCAAACTGCTGCTGGAGAGTGAATGCTTAAATCCCCACTGAAGATTATTTTTCAAAATAGAGTAGAATTATGGAAGTTACAAGTTGACATGGGCACAATCTCCCAACTGTCCCACCTGTGTCTAAGAAGTAATAACACAGGACACGCTGCAGTTTTCTGGGCTGGTAGGGTTTATTTTTATCTCTGTAATTGGGGTAGGTTAAGGAAATTTGATATTCATTGCTGCTCAGCTTCCTCCTCAACTCCCTGGTGGTCAAGATTTACTTCACCTGGCTGCTACCAGACTATATTTACTTGCACTCTCTGTCTGTCCTTTTTTTTGTTGTTATTTCTAAGGACTTCCTTCCTGCAATCAGAAAAAGCTGTATTTTAGAAATCATGACACTGTTTTCTATTAGCTAAGCAGTGTACCTGGACTATTCTAATTCTTCCTACAGTGGCCAGCAGTGCTGCTCAGTGGAGCACTTAGCTCCGTGACTAATTCGGTGCTGATGGATTGTTCTCTCCATCATGTTCTCCCCAATGAGAAATTTGTATAACCACCTCAGTGCTTTCTTTTGGTAAGATACTGTTATTTGGGTTATGCTTGGATGTGTATATTATTTATGGATGTCTTAGAAAAAGGTGGCTTTAAAAAAGTAACACGCTTGTACCTTGTGATTCCTGGTTGTTCTGGGAATTCAGTCTAAGGCTGCTGTTGTTATCCTCTAAGCAGTCACATTTGCTGCCCGAGTCATCTTTACCACAGAAAGCTGTATTATTCCTAAAAACCAGAATTACTGTGTACAGGTGCTTTAATCCCGAGTTATATGCCGTCCCTTAGGACTGTATTCCTGAAGGACTGTATTACTGAACGTAGATGCCCAATGGATGCTTTCAAGATAAGATGTGATGACTTTATTACGGTTTGGTGTTCCCACTGACCTTTGGAAGGTGCCACACGTTACCTTGGCAGAGTGTAGGATAAAGCCGCGTCCTGACTCGCAATAAAATTGTTTGAAGATAGCCAAAAAAAAAAAAAAAAAAAAAAAGCAAGGCCAAAAGACAAATTAAGTTATCCAGTAAAAGCCACTTGAGCAAGCTCAGGGTGTCTCAGTGTAATCATTTCAATCCTTCTAAGCAGTTAGTGAGGGGTTGCCCATCATGATTCCAGGGGAAGTGCTTGTTTTGAACTTTTGGCTCCAGCTTGCGAGGCGGTCAGGTTATTTCCCCCATCGCTGGTGGTGACACGTAAAGCAAAAAAGCTGCTTTTGCTTTCAGCAAGAAGGATGAGTAAATACATCTGAATACATAAATGGTTTAATGTAACAGAACTTGCCCACAAGTTGTATAAAGCTTTGCTGTTCCCAGTCTGGCTTGTTTTAAACGTGGTCTTGGCGATAGAGAATTTGAGAACTGCTTTGAAGTATTTTATAGTGCTGTGATGTTTTCTCTTAAGAATTTGTTAGTTTTGCATCTTGGAGCATGTATGGACCAGTTTTACTCTGGTTTTCTCAATCTTTTTATACGTAATCATTCATAGTTCTAGTTTTTTTGTTTTGAGTAGAATATATTATGGTTTTAAGATACAATGGTTGAGAAAAAACCTCAGAAATGATTGCACCCACTTAGAGTATATACAGAGCATCCCCTAGCCAGTGAATCAGTCACACTGGCAAAAGAGGCATGTAAAATATTACAATGCCCAGAATGTAGGGATATCTTATGTCTCTTTACCTCTGTGTGTGAAGAGTAAGCACCTGATTAAAACAGCAGCTTCTCTCCCAGCCTACTGAACAGCTTTCTGGAAGCAGTTATATTAATCTGTACTAAGTAAGCAACAGTTGTTAACATTCACTCAGTACTGAGAGATGGCTTCTTTGGCAGCCTGTGGCAATAAAACTCCACTCTGGCTAAGTTTCCTCTTCTGCTTAGACATGTCCTTTCTGCTTGCAGCTTCTCATCCAAAAATTCTTTCCGGTTTACCCCATATTTCTTTCACCTTCCTCATTCTCAAATATCATCCTTTTATTCCTTAAAGAAGCAAGGGTTGAATCTGTTTGAGTCTTAATCAGGGTCCCATTCTAGCATTTACTTAACTGAAAGCTCATTTTGTATCTTGATTTAATTGTGGAAATGGAACAATGGGATAATCCAATCTATTTGCTACTCTAAATAATTCAAGTCACTTTATTTGGATTCCTAAAAAGCAACTGTCAGCAGTTTGGGATGTGCAAGAGTAAATATTGCTTTGTGCTTAACAAAACACTGATAACTGACAGCTCCTTCAAATGGGGAATGCTTCATTTTGTGATCCAAAGCAGTTAGGTAGGTTGGAAATAATATTGCGTATCTATACGCAGGATTAAACCCCAGACAAAAGGCAAAGGCAGATGAGAAGGTCTCTCATCTGGTCTCTCATTGCTGGTCTCTTTCAGCAGTAAGACAGCCCTCCAGGGGGGGAGGCAAGTGACTGGTGAGTGCACGGGCTGTGTTTGATCTACCTTGTAAACCTGGTTTTGAGCTTTCAGCTGCCTTTTTTTAATGCCAGCAGTTTCTTGTTGTGACTGAGCAGCTTTCCACGATAAATCCTATGACAGATGAGATTTACATGTTAGAGGTCATTATTACATAATTTTCAACACAGGTAAGCAATATTTCTGCACAGTGAAAGCACCCAAGAGCCAAATGATCTTCAGCAAAGATCTGTCTCATCTCAATCATTACTTGAAGGAAAGGCCTGGTTTCAGTGGCTTTATAGGTATGTAAAGATATATATATATATATGCACACACACACACTTAATTTAGAATGATGTGATGCACACACATTGAGAAGTTTTGATTTGCCTTCCTCGAGCTCATGATCCATGGAGACAGCCAAAGTGATGGGGAGCCTGTTAGTGCAGCCCTTGGCAGTCCCCTTGTAGCACAATGCTGTGTTCTTCAGGATGTGGCATTTTTAAACCCGCCGGCATCTCCATGCATGAAATGCCAGTAGAATCTTTCTGGGAATGCTGCCACAGGCAACTGCTTCACGCGGTTGGCCCTCTCCCTGCTCCGTGGCTGCTGCTGTCTGAGATCTGCTGTTGGAGACCTGCCCGGCCCGTATGTGCGTCTTGGTGCCCAGCACAGGGTGCAGGGACGTGTGGGACACTCGCCAACCAAGTAACTTCCAGGGGGGTGGGAAGCAGCAGTTTGCTGGGTTCTCTTTCCACTGATAACCCTTTCGACCCCCTAGGTAATTGATCCTGCGGTAAGCGCTGCGCATGCGAAACCCCTGCGCAGGAGCTGCTCGCTGGTGGCTTGGGCGAACTGCTGGTGACACTGAACATGAAATGCTATGGAAAACATTCAGAGCTTCCAACAAGCTAAGAAAAAATCCTTGCGTTTTGAAACCGCCCTGAAGCCAAATATCCCGCTTTTACATCGTGTTTTCTTGTGGTGAAAAATTGTGGTTTTGGGATATTTAAACTTGAAACCACGTGCAGGAGGAGCACAGAGCTCTGGGTGCCTCAGCAAACTGCTGCTGTCACGAGCCGCTCGGTCCTGCTGCGGGCAGGGGGAGCGCAGCCCCTCTCAGAGGCGCTCCAGGCCCAGCATGGCCCCTCACGTGCAGAGCTGCTCTAGCTAAAATGCAGCCTTTCAAAGCTGCACACAAATGTGAATGCTTGAGTCAACTACTTTATTACATTATGGCATCCAAAATTCCTATAATCCCAGAGTAATTTAGTGTTGAAGGATCTTTAGAGGTCATCTGATTTATTCCTCTCCTCAGAGCAGGTTCAGCATAGCTTAAGTTGCTTAGGGCTATGTCCATAAAAGATATTTAGATCTCCAAAGAATGGAGATTTCTTAGCCCCTCGGGGCTTTTTCATCAGGGGCTTTTCTTTGTCGGGGAGGAAAAGAATGAGAATTTTAATTGTGAAAAATGTGATTGAGACAGTTTCATGCATACCATGCTGCCCGTATTCCTGTGCTCACCTCTCTCTTCCATTGCCCTTTCTTGGTCACCCAAGGACTAAGTTAAGCCAGCAAAACTCATGGAGATTTAAGGGGTCCTGTAACCTCTATATATACATAAGTATGTATATATGTGTGTATATAACTACATATATATAGAAAGCTAAATTTTTGGTGGTCTGAATCTGGCCAGCACATTCAACGTGCAGACCGTAGCCATGCAATAGTGTTGTGCACCCTTCTGCTGGAGTGCTACAATATCTACGGTCGAATTTCCATGGAAGGGGCCTGGATGACTCCAACCATATTTAGTTGCTAATGAGCTTTAATGTCCTTGTCCAAAAGCACAGGATGACTCCAGAATGAGCAGTACTCTGTGGAGAATATTTGAGATGATAATGGAAATACGATCAGGCCTTAAATGATTTAGGTTTGAACTTGTGTTTTTCTCATCTGTTTAACTTAACTTGGGGTTAATTAAAAACATTTTTTTTTCCAAGTAAGATTGTTGATATACTCACGTGACGATAATATAAAGTTACAGATACTGAACGCTTTCTGCACTGGTTAACTAAAATAATAGTGTAGAGGTTCAAATTAGCTACAGGAAAAAAAAAAAAGTATCTACTTTGTTTAAAGCTTAATTATGCCAAGTGTAATTGCAGTATGTTACCCATTTCAAGATTTCCATTTTTCCCATGAAGATTCAAAAATTATGTATGTCTACAATAAGCACTTAGATTTTAAGGGGAGGAAAAAAAAAACAAACTTGATTCTAGCTGCAATGGTGTGATTTGTCTTATTAGAAAATATGACACCTTTAAACTTGTTACAGAAAGACAGAGAGCACCCAATATCCGACTTTATATTGCAAAGCAGACAAGGAATCAAGCTCTTCCAGATTTTTTTATTTCTGGTCAGAAAGAGGGGCTTTTTTATGACAACTGTTTCTGTGTGTGTGTGTAATAATTCTTGAACCAGTTACAGGAGCCCGGTAATCACATCAATCAACAGCCTGGGAAAGGAAGCCACCCACGTTTGCTGAAGAGCGTGATGAGACACGGAGGTTACCAATGAGCCTCAAGGCCCATCTGGAGAACAAGAAGCTCGTGGTTTTTTTAAGCTCCCCAGAATCTGGAGGAGCGAATGCAAACGTCGAACCGGCCTGCCCGCAGTTGCCATTTGTCTGACTATTTAAAGGCTTTTTGGCAAACTAGAATTGAATTCACCTTGGATTTACAAACTTCTGTGGATCAGTACACAGCAAGCATCAAACTAGCAGCTCGGGCTGCAGCCTCCCTGGAATCCCTTTGCATCCAGGCTTCCCCTTTGCTGGGCTAACCGGGTGATCTGCAGGGGCCTTGCAGAACTTGTGGTGGTTTTTCTGAGAGGCTGAAAGAGCGTTAAGGGTTTGCAGGTAGAACCTGCTCTGGTGGAGCAGGCAACTGCCCAAAGGGGTAGATTGCTTCTTAGCTAGGAGTAAGGAGTCAAGAGCTAATGGACTTACCAGCACTTTTCTTTCTGCAATTATGGGAAGGGTTCATCATGTGGAGCACCATGTACCATCCCTGCTTCATTCTCTGCTGGTCTCCTCTGGCTTTGAGGCAGCCTTGCCACCATCCTCTCCTGGCCCTATCTTTTTTTTTTGTCCCTGCACTAAACTCCAGTCCTGACTTTGGTCTTTGCTTCCCTCTCGCTCACCTACCCTGGACACTGAATTTTGGCCCCGTTGCAGGGTCCTGGGGGCAGGGTAGTCAGCAAGGATGGTCACTCAGAGGTCTGCACCTTGCCAGCAGGCACTCATAGACTGCTCAGAATTGAGACCCAATTGCAGTCTTCCCCACTGTCTTTTTAAACTTACTGAGTTTTGCCTGGTTCTGGAGTTTCCTACTGAGCTGCCCTGGCAGAGCCAGAAGTAGCCTCACGTGGTGAGTGTGGCTGGGGACTGTCGACCACGTTCCCTGGGGCAGCTGAGTCACAGCGGTGTCTGAGGGGCAGGAACGGACCCGTGCAAACTAATCTCCTTGGAAGGACCTGTCACTGTGCATTTTGGAAGTGCTGGAATGTGGATTGTGAGATATTTAAAACTCTATCATTAAATAAAATTCCCAGTGAACAGTCCATTTTTGGAATATCAAAATAAGTATATTTTGCTTATGTAATCAATCCCAGGACAGTAGATACTTCATTATCCATTGCATGCAATTTACTTAAGTAATTAGCATGGAGTGCAAGTAGTATGGTCAATATAATTACCATATCACACGGTTAGGTGCAGCTGCACATGTGCTTTTGTTTTTTTATATCAGAAAGTATGGGTAAGTTTTCCGTTCTTCCTCTTTCCAAAGAACACTCTGCAAACTCACGTTGGTTCCTAATTAGAAAGTGCATTGTTTAGTCTAAGCCGGAGTCGCATAAATCAATAATGCTACATAAAGCAAGAGAACAAATCGTACCTCTCATTTCCATAATGGACAAGATTGGGAATGAATTCCCTGGGTTAATGAGGGTCCTCAGGCTGTTTGTCAGGGTGTCTTGCCTCCCATGACACCAGGACGTTGGTGATTGAAAAGTACTGCTCAGAGCAAAAAAAGAGATGAGAAAACCAAGCTGGGGAGACTCGCTGCACTGAAGCTTTTAGCTTTAGTGCATTGATTTTTTTGCTGTATGTGCCGAGTTTCAGCATAAGCTGAGGATACAAATTCAGATTTACCCTTGCTTTGAGGTTCAAACTCAGTTCTAATCTCGGCTGGGGATTTGACTGGGAAGGAGCTGAGCTCCCAAGTTTCTGTGGCTCTGGCATTAGGTTCTTTTTCTTCTCAGAAAGAGAACAGTGCTCCCTAGAGGAAAGGAAACATTTCTGGGAAGTGTTCTGCTAACTGAGAAGAGGACTGAATTTGGGAAAGATGAGCCGAAAATGTTGGAAATGGGCAGTTACAACATTAAAACACCTCATATTTCCTATTCTGTTTCTGCTCCATTACCTTTATTTTCTTTTTGGAGTCACTCTCCTTCCTTTTCTCTTATTACCTGGCTGTGGATCAGGCACGTGGGGGATTGAAGGAGGAGCAAGCAGAGGAGCCCTGTTTGGCCAATGCAACCGCAGCTCCAGCTCTTGCAAAACGAAACACGCGGAGTCGCGGTGAGTCTGTGAGAAAAAGGACTGTTTTTTGGCAGCTTGTGACTGCATTTGGGTGCATCTTTATGCAGCTGGCGAGCGGAGTGTTCCAGGCAGAAGGAAGGGCCTTTTATGTCCCCATCCCAAGGCGTGCTTCCTGCTCCAGAGCGCTGAGAACAGGTGCCTTTCAAAGATCACGAGGGAGAAAACAAGAGATTTTTTTCCTGAGCTGTGTTCTTGATAATGAATTATATTACCTGAAGTTTTTCCTGAACTATTCCACATGAAAAAGTCATAAACTACTGAAGGAAGGGTTTCTAATGGGAAATTTAAACTTCTTTGCCACATTTTACATAACATAATGCAAAAGTTAAAGCATAGATCAAGCGAGCGCTATGACTCCTGATTTCCTTCCCTGCTTAAAATCTATCTTGAATGTTTTAACAGACAAGATAATCCAATTGGGAGATTTACAATCCAAGCACTAGCCTGGGGAGACTGATTGCTTTCCTGTTTCCTCAGGCTCTAAGGTTCTTCCTATAGCAAAAGTGATGCAAGTTCCTGAATGTCCTGCTGTCACCTAGCTGGTGAGAAGAGCAGTTCCAGGACTTCTGGAGCCCACTAACTTTTCTCATCAGCTGCAACATAAATTACATCATGTCCGACAAGGCTCAGCATCCAGGCTCATGTGTGTGAATGCTGGAAAGTTGCGTGGGACAAACAACACTGCCCTGATCTGTGAATGAAGCTGGAGTCTGTCCCCGTCTCCTGGATTTGTTGGACGACCTTCATGTGGGGAGATGCCCCTGTCGTGGCTCTCAGCTGCGCGATGCTCTGCGGGCTCCAGGGGTGTTTCTGCTCTCCGCAGCATTTAGCTGTAATGATTAAGGGTTCACAGGGTAAATCTGCTCTTCAGTAATTTTCTCTTCAGCATAGAGGAGGGAGAAGGCAGCACAGGAAACTGCCTAATGAAATGTGCTCGAGGGTGTTGTAAGGGAAAGGCAAATATTGTGGTCAGCGTTGCTGGAAGATAAAATTGGTGGAGCCAAGTAAAATCTAACCCATCACGCTGTGCAATAGTGTCCGAGTCTGTAGCCCCTAATCGGGGTGGAAAATAAACTGTGCTTTCTCCAGGGCTGTATCACACCAGGCATCCACACGTGGGAACAGCAAGCGAAATGCCTTTTTGGAATATTCCGTTTTGTATCTCTTTTTTTTTTAAGCTGGTAACAGACTCTTACTTACAAGTGGGTAACAGGTTTTTTTTCTTTCTTTTTTTCCTTTTTTAAGCAGGTTTAGATTATATGTGAAGCCCATTTCTCAACACAGTAGTTGGTTTTAATTAATTCTGATGACGGAAATGAAAGTGTGCAAGTAACAAATAACGAGTATAATTTCATGTCGTGTCCTGGTGTCGTGTTAACCTCGCAGAGCAAGTGGAAAAATCCTTCTCTGCTTTGGCACTTGCAATTATTCCCCGTCCTCTCTCTTCTGCCCCCATAGTGCTCCAAGGCAGCCTCCCCGTTGCCGTTTCTTCCTGTCGGAGAACATGGAAACTATTGTTATGCTAATGGTCCCTTCGTCTTAATTTCTCTGAAGATTACGGTTGCAAACGGTGCCTACCTGCTTCTATGAATGAATTACACCCTTAAAACAAGAGCCACTTTCCCTCTCTGGGCACTTAGCTCACCCTTGGATGTTTCTAATGGGAACAGTATGGTAATTACTCGGTTCTTACCATGAAAATCTGACTCGCAGAAAGAAACGGTATTACTGGCTTTTCCTGAAATGGCAAGAATTCTCATAAGATGCCTCACAAACAAAATGGGACATAAAAGCATGTCCAAAAATGTCATCCGTGTCAAAAATCGGCTGTGGGTGGATAGATGAGACAAGGAAAGGCCGCACGCAGTGAGCTTGCACCTCAGGGGGTGCCTCCAGCGCAGATATCCCGGGCTCTCGGGCTGGCTCTGCTCTTAATCCCCACGTAGAGCAACCTGTGGCTTCAGCTGGAGGCTCCTTAAGCCCCGAACGACTCCCAGATGCAGCTTCTGCTTTCACGAGGTCCACTGAAACTTCTGAGCAACCACCTCCCTCTGGGCCATCCTCCACCACGAATCTATTAGTTTCTTATCCCACGAGCGCTCTCTCTGCCTGCTTCAAGCAGCCCGCTGTGTCCCTGTGGCTCAGGGCGAGCCGTTGGGGCCGCTTCCGAGCGCGTGTTGAGGCAGCGGGACGCGGAGCCGGGCAGGAGCCGGGCGCACTCCTTGGGACGCAGCAGCCGCGGTTCCTGCCGGAGCCAACAAGCACGTGGTTGGTGGTACCCCAACGGGGCTAGCCCGCCACCGCTCTCTGATGCACGCAGAATGTACCTACTATAGGCACCTGCGCTTCTATAGCCATTTCCTGTCTGCTGTAACAGTTTTATATATTGGATTTGTTTTTCACTGTTTACTAGTCTTTATTATATCCTGCCGATGATCCATAATGATAAGAATTATGGAACAATTCCCGAGGATTTGTAGACCTCTGAAAACTTCATCCTCCTACAGAAGCTTAGGGACTGAAATTGCACTGGTGCCTGTGGTTTGGAGGGTTTTTAAGCCTTCGTTCTGTGCGGGAAGATATGACACATTAAGTAAAGAGAAAATTTGGCAAACTGAAGCCAGCAGAGCTTCTGCTGTGCTTCACCTATCACTTTCAAAAGATGTTTGATCCGTAGATAAAACATTTGTTAATACTTTAAAGATTTCAGCTTAAGATCTTTAAAGATTCTATTTCTAAGGTAGAAATCTAATATGTTATAATTTTACTTAAATGTTAAATTCCTTTCAATATCTGGAACTAACTATTCGTGTGGAGCATTCCGGAACAATGATGTAATGCAGAGGAATCGGAAATCAGGCAGTAAGGGTGGGAAAAGAGGGGATAAATGAGATGGAGGCTTAATTGTCATTTTAGAGATCGGTTTTAAATTGAAGGTCCCTGACTTCTGGCATCATAAAAAAATTGTTTTTTTTTTTTTTTTAATATCTTTGGTAGACAAACTGTGGGGAATGCTGAATGCAAGGCACGGAAACTAATTAGAAAAGAATTAAAAGACAAAAATCTCCTTTCAAATACAAAATCAGGTTACTGGATAAGCTCCATCTCTGTGAGTCTTATTTTCTTTCCTATCAGGTGGCAGGAAATGGAGCGAAGCAGAGCAAAAAAGGGCGGCAGGGTGTTGGTTGGGACCCGCTGGCTGAAGCGGAGCCTGGGCAGGGAACAGGCACCTTTCCATCGTGCTGGGGCCACCTCGGCGCTGCTGCGACCACCCGGGGACACGTGAGTGGGAGTTCCACGAACTGATCTTTTTAATGGCTCGTTTTGTGCTTTCTCTGCCCTGGTGTCTGTGGCAAGCGGGAAGGACGTCCTCCCTTGGTGCCGAAACGGGCGGCTGGGCGAGCGGCTGCGGCAGGGGAACGGCCACAGGGCCCTGGGCCCGTCTCGGCCGCGGGATTAAAGAGATTAAATAAAACAGATGCCAGCTAATTCAATCCGGAGATATAAAAGATGGGAGAAGAACAGTGTAAAATTAGACCCGAGGTACGCTGTTATTTCGCTTTTCAACAGCTCCTTCCCTGGATGCCGGAGCGAGGGCCTCGTTCAGTCTGTCAGAAAGGAAAGTAAAGCGAAGGACATACCCAGCAAGACAGAGAGCCACTCTCCTTTAATTGCACAGCAGCTTTGGAAAAGGTTTGCAGCATTTTAGAAAATTAAGACTATAACTGAGAATCATCTTAGGCTAGAGTTATTTGGGCTTTCCTCTCCTTTTTAAGTAGGATCACTTGGAGCTTTGGGTGTTTAAGTGGCTGTTATCCTGATTTATGGTAAAAATCCCTTTTGTAAGTACCAAACTTCAGGCAGAGCATAGAAAATAAAACAGACCTGAAGGTGAACATAAAGGACATAATGCGGAGAAGGCAAGTTTTAAAATGAGCAGAGCAATTTGAGAGCAAAGCTGTAGGTATCTGTTGTGTTTTTCCGGACCTTGGGTTTAAGAGAAGAACCTTGAACTTGAAGCAGAGGAGGATGAAGGGTTTGATGATTTGAATATGAATGTTGGCAGGGCCTGAGCAGCACAAAAGGGATAATTTTAGCAGCAGCCTTTTGAATAGACCAGTTGGGTACAAGCTGAGATCTAAGTAGGCTAGACAGGCTATAGCAAAGATTAAGGATGAAGAGGAAAAGTCATGGAAGAGAGTAGGAATTCACCTGCATGCCCAGATGGCTGGCAGAGGCATGTGCAGCTTCCAGGAATAGCTCTAACCTGTTTTGCAAATCTAACTGTTTGTGGTTGCAAGAGAGCACGTCACGCAGGCCGTCGGGATGTGTTTTATGGCGTGTATTTATGGGTGGCCCGCTGTGGATTTTGAGCCTCAACTTACGGATGAGGCTGAGCACTGCGATGAGGGTGGTCACCAGCAGTAAAGGTGAACTTCAGCAGCCAGGATGTAGAGCTGGAGGTGCTGGCAGAGCATCCAGGAGGAGAGCAGAAGATACCCAAGATTACAGATTATTAGACGCACAGCAGAGATGTTCAGGCCTCACTGGAAGCTGGAATTAACCTTAAGTCATTGGTTGCAGTTTCAGTTGGAGCTTTTGCCTGTTTGATAGACTTTGTAAATATTTATAAAACTAAGGACTTACTTTTATGCAACAGTCTGTAAAATCCTGCCTGCATCTCTTGATTTCCTGCTGTGGGAGGATGCTAAGGAAGGGTCTTCTTGCTTATTAGCCAAGTAATCAAAGGATATGGCCTTTTTAACCAAAGAGACTTGACTGTTAAATTGGCTAGAAATAAAAGAGGCTGAGTTCATCTGTACTGCCACGAAATTACCACGATTACTTTAGGGATAAGTTGTAGTGCATGCTTGTGAGTGCATTCACTTTAACCATCACTCGCTTTGCTTGGATATTATTTCCCAACTCTCCACTGTTTTAGCCAGTATGTCTTATTTTATTTTATTTTTTTTTTAATAAAAAACTCTAACGGGGAAAATATCACCATTTCTCTACCTTATAATATTAGCTTACTAGCTGTTATGATACGTACTCATCACATATACACTGCCTCGTCTATTACCCACTAGTGTCAAATACGAAGTAGTTACATGTTTCCTCCTGGAAGTGAAGGTAGGCTTCAGTATCAAGGAAAAATAACGGGATCGGAGTCTCGAATCAGCAAACCCGTTCGAACTCGTCTCCATGAAACACATTTGAAGTGAAAAAGAATAGTGTCATCTCTCTTGCCACTAAGAATAAGGAGAATATCTAGTTTGAGGTTTTCACCTAAAGTTAAATTGCAGTGAAAAAAGCTTTGGACAGAAACAGTGTAACTGGCAGCTTCTTTCTTCCATTGTTTTGAAGGCACCACAAATAGGTACATTTTTTGTTCAGTGCCTTGATGTTTTCTAGGTTGGGGTTTTGAACAGCTTTCACTGATGGTCAAAAATGCGTGAGTTATTTTCACAGAATCGCAGAATGCCCAAGGTTTGAAGGGACCTTTAGAGTCATCTAGTCCAACCCCCCTGCACACGCAGGGTCACCTAGAGCACGTGGCACAGGACTGCATCCAAGTGGGTTTTGAAGATCTCCAGAGAAGGAGACTCCACAACCTCTCTGGGCAGCCTGTTCCAGTGCTCTGTCACCCTCACTGTTAAAAAAATTTTCCTTAAGTTCCTGTGGAACTTTTGGTGCTTCAGTTTGTGGCCATTACCTCTAGTTCTGTCAGTGGCCACCACTGAAAAGAGACCAGCACCATCCTCCTCACTGCCTCCCTTGAGGTACTTATTGACACTGATCAGATCCCCTCTCAGCCCCAGGGCGGAGTAGAGGGGCAGGATCCCCTCCCTCGACCTGCTGGAGACACTCTTCTCAATGCACCCCAGGATCCCATTGGCCTTCTTGGCCATGAGGGCACACTGCAATTTTGAATTCTGAAAATCTGTTTGTAAGTACCAAAGACGGCAACAACTCAATGCTGAGCTGAAACAAGCGAAAATCTGGCCAAGACTATCTGGGCCAAGTGCTCAAGAATGTATCCCTTGATGGATAAAAGTATATTTTTTTTTAATAAATAAGTATTTAGAAAATATTTTTTTTAATGTTCTTTCAAGTTTCTGTCACTTTTGGTGTAACCCTTCCACACCCAGGAGCAAGACCCGGAACTCTTGCTGTAAGGTTGGCCTTGCGCCGCGAGCCGGGCAGCCGAACTGGAGCGAAGCTTGGGCTTGCGATGGCTGCTGCTTCCCTAGCAAGAAGCAAGGAATTTCCTTCCATTATTTCACTTAGCATTTAGCAGGACAAGGTATATGGTCTCCTTTTTTGCACATATGTATCTCTGATTATAACTTTAAACTATTTTGACCTTTCTTTGAGATGCCTGTGCTACCATTAATACTATTTATATTCTGAATGCAATGAATGCTCTGATATTTTTCCTCTTGTTTTCCTCTACCTACTGTAATTTGCAGTATTTCCATTAAGAAGCATATTGTACCTTAAATTATGGCTGTTAAATATGGCTTGTTTTTTTTTCCCTATACAAACCGATGATTCCTTTAATTTATTTCCTTTAACGGACAGTATTTCTATTTTCTGACTTGTCCATGTGCTGAAGATAATTTTTGGGGACTTCCCCTTATTTGTGTTTTTTCTACTTGACATTGTCGAAAGCAGAAAGTAGAGCAGGTTATTCTTTTTTTTCTGAGAAGCTTATCAGGCATTCCTCTGCTTCTTAGATCTGTCAGTGCTCTAATGACGAAGGAAAATTCTGTGCACTAGAGATAGGGAAATTTGTGTCTGTGTCATCTGTGGCTTTAGTGAGAGACATACGTTTTGCTGAGGGGGCTCATCCTTGATCACAGTGGATATTAATTAGCTAATTAGGGCTGACTTGGAGTGAAATCCTTTATAAAGCAAATGGCAGCCTCTGTGGGCTGGAATGAGTGGGCAGGGGGTGGTTTTCGGAGTTTCCTTTGGCTTTAGGTCAAATGCACTAGGACTATCAGAATGCTGAAGCCCAAACAAGAAAATGAAAAATCTGTGGGCCTAGGTAGTCCATGGCTGCAATAGGGTGGAGATTTTCTTCTAACGTGGTAGCTCGCTGCACAGCTATAGACATACAGACCCCTCGCACGTGTGGGGAGTTGGTTGGTGTGGAGGCTCACGTGAATTTTTATAAGCAACAGAACAGGCTGAAGATGAGATTTTTGAAATAGGTCTTTGAAGTGATGAAAGTGAATCTAAGCATGATGAAAGCAAATCTCATATCTTAAAGGCTTGTTGATTGAAAACTGATAAATCCTGTGTCCTCAGATCCTTTTTGTCATCTTTCAGTGGACATGAAAGGTCCCCAAAAATGCAAAAATATTTTTTTCTATGGCAATAAGCAATGCATAGGAAAACATAATAATAAAAAGTCCTGTGTGCTATAGAAATCAGTGAAAAAGGTATTTCAAATTCGCAACAAAATTGTTTTGTTTTTGTGGGGAATTTTCAGTCTATTTCTAAGATGATGAAGGAATCATAGGCAAATGTTCATCCTGAAATATTTTTGGAGGCATCTCTTGTGCTTGCACAGAATTGTTTGCTGTGAACAGTCTGCATCAAAGCATGTAACTTTGGCACTTAATCTCAGTACCAATGTTTCGTTGTGTGTGTGTGAAGGGTGATGCCCTTGGAAGACATGAGGCCGCCGTTACCCAGCTGGGAATGTTCTTCTTTACACAGTAACTTCCAGGTACTTCTGTGTGCCAAGAAAACCTGTGGCATTTTGAGAGTGGCCATAGGCTACAACAAGCAGCCTTCTAAAAGGAGTGGCAATTGGAAAGATCCACTTGGTGGCCAAATTTATGGGTATCTTCAGAGCCACATATCTGTTTCTGATGCTGAATACAAGATGTCTGTTCTCCTGTGTTTGGAGCTGTTCTTAAGACAAAACTCTTAACAAGGTTTGTTTGTTTGATAAAAGCCTATTAGAATCCCTGAGAATATGTCTTAGGGATTTTAGCATTTTAATGGCTTATTACTTGTCTGCCCAAATCCCGTGTGTGCTATGTTTACAGCTTGTAACTGAAGATACCTGTTAAATATGTTCTACGCACATTCCAGCAGTCAATTCTTATCTGTATTTTTCAAAATAGAACTTGAAGCATGCTGTTGTGCTGAGTTTAAAGCGAGATGGAGTGATAAACTCTATATAATCTTTAATGTTCTGAATAAGCAAGTTTGTTGTCTGAATAAACATCAGTTTTTGACACTAAGACTGGAGACGTTCCCGCAGATAACAGTGCAGTAACTTCATCGATACGTTGAGTTCATTTACACAGCCCAGTTAATAAAGTAAGCAGCCGAAATAGAGATATATATGCAAAATATATGCTTATAAAATATAACATAATGCAGTCAAGGCAGAGTAAAACTTTTATCTAAGATGGCAACAATTATTTTAATATATGTTTTTATAATGAAAAGTGTGATTTCCTTGCTTGTCCTTAGGAGAGGAGTGCTGGAAGTGGAGCGTATCGGAAAAGAAGGGAACAACAGAGGTCAAGGCAGTTACTTCAGGTCTGATAATGATTCCGCCCACTTGAGTTTGGAGCCATGAAGTGTTTAGGAGTTACACATGTTTCCTTCTGGAGTCTTTCATTGCTATGTTAATACCAGGGGATTTTGTGTAAAATGACCAGTCCTTATACTGTGAGGTGTGGATAGGTGTGTGGGAAACACGGAATATTTCATCTCTAGCTTGGATCTGCTGGGCTTGTGTAGCTTTGCAGACCTGAGCAAGATCTTTGCAGCTGTATCCCAGCGTAGCTGCAGGGAGCCTGGGTTCCCATCCTGCAGAGGCCCTGTGACACTGCTCCCCTTTGGCACCTCTGTCCCTGCCCTGTGGTGGGAAGGGAGGGCTGGGAAGGGAGCACCAAGGAAGATGTCCCTGGAGCAGCGTCTTTGTGCAGGGCGCGCAGGGCTGGGTTCAATCCTGCCATCCTGGCCCATGGAAACGTGCTGGGAGCCGGCAGGACCCGGGGACATCCCACCTGCACAACCAGCTGGGTCACTAGTTCAGTGCGTTAATGTGTTTGAAACATCAACAGCAATTCTTATTAATGATATTTTAAAATCCCTTCTCCCTCTTCCCCACTATTTTCTTCCCTGACTTTCTGCTAGAATGCTGTTTTTAATATTGCATATTAGGTTGCTCTTTTTTAGTACCGTATTTTAGGGTCACACTATGTTGTGCAACCACCCAGATGGGTGGAACTAGAGGCAGAATTATTTGGCTTTTAATGCATAAAGGAATGCATATCAGAAAAAATACTGCATTTGTGGTGGCAGTAGATTCAAGTGAATGTTCCCGGCTTCTTGGTGAAACCCATGTCCTCTGCTCCATAGTCTGAATTTTGAAACTACCTGGCTTTAAAAGTGACTTAATAGAAGCAAAGTTTTCTATGCTTTGATTATTATGTGAATACCCATAGCCAAATAATCTTATAATTATCATCTGAGAGAGGCAAATTTGTTGAAGGAAAAATATTCCAGAATCTCCAGTTCTTGGTTAAAAACACTATTATTGAATAAGGCCTTGCTTTATTTTGAAGCAGCCATAGTCTAAGCGGGCTAAGGAGGAGGCACCAAGCGATGCAGGGCTGCACGGAGCAGTTCTGCCCCGCGAGGAGGAACGTTGCCTGGTGAGCAGTGCCTTTTGGGGGTTATTTTATGTATTGCAGTCATGTTTCTGAGGTATCATCTTGGGAAATGAGATCAGTGTTTGAGCCCACCCTGGTAGCTGGGGGCTCTTGTGCCCTTCTAAAGGCCAGGAGCACTTCCATAGCTGAGAAGGGCCTGGTGCTCTGAAATAAGTCTGAATTTTCTGGAATAAGATTATAGGAAGTGAAGCACAAGAGAGAAAAAAAATCACATAATATATTTTGGCAAAAGCCATATGTCTGCTGAAACGTTTTCTACATATGCCTGGCACAGTGCATTCCCCTTCTGTAAAACTTATTAGAACAAACAGCTGGCTAATGGAGGCAAAACATATTTTCCCAATGGAGCATTAGCTCCAAAGAAAAACGAATGGGTTTTATTAAGAACAAAACTGCCCATTTTTCTAGACACTTCTGTATAAAGCTGTGGAATCAAAAGGAATGAAGAAAGAACATAGTAAATAGGTAATGTTGGCAAGTTATGAAAATTCTATCTTTTTGAAAGCTGTGAGGAATTATGCTCTCAAAACTGTATAAAATGTCTGATTTTTCACCTGCCTTTTTCTAGTAACCTTTTTTCTTTTATTTTGTTAGAGCTGGTTTATTTTTTTGAGAGAGATTTGAAAGCTTAGGAACTGTTACTGCAGCCAAGTGAAAAAACTAGGTGGTTTCAAAAGTTCTTCCTTGAACAAGAAGATCTGGTTTGAACTATATGTTGCATTCAGCTGTTTTTTTTTTCTCCTGATTTTTGCTTATGGTTTAAAAAACTTAAGGTAATTTGACAACAAAAAATGTATAGTCGGTGAAAACGTGGAACCATCTAGGTTCATCCCTTGGGGCATGGAAAAGACCATAAAATCCCAATAAATGACAGCTGATTTCAGCAGAGTGTCTGCACTGGCAGCCCAAAAGCCGTGAGCCCCTCAGGAACAGTTTGTGTCTGTCTGGGAGCTGCTGAGCCCACAGAAACTTGGGGTAAAAAACACAAATTAAAAAATGTTTGCAGGACAACGTAGAATTAATGCACTTCAGAGCAGTGCCGCTACAATATAATCCGGATACATTAAATGCTAGATAAAGCCTTTAAATTCTGTAAATAAACCAACCATAAACACACTGTAGCCTCCTAAAGAAGGATTAAAGACCTGTGGCACCTTATACAAAACTGTCAGAAGGTAGAGGTGCCTTTACCTCTATGCTGTAATTATTTTTTTAATCCTTTTTTTTATTAAGAATATTCCCAAGATAGCCCTTTATGCCCGTTTTGGGAGGTGGGCATACACTTTTCTGCGCAGATAATCCAAAATGCATGAGGGCTGTGAGTCCTTACTGTGTGCAATGGTTTTTCCAGACCTTTCACGGGAGAGCTAAGCATTTAGTTTTCAGTATTTTATTTTCAGTTTTCCCCTCTTATACTCCCAACTTATATTCCCAGCACAAATATTACATGTCCTAGTAGACAGAGCAGCACTGAAAGTAGAGGCAAGATTTCCACTGGCTTAAGCTTCTGGATGTCTCTCAAATCTCATTTGAGCATATGGAAATCAGCCTACAGCTAGCTGTATTTTGTTGGATATGTATTTTGTTTTTTTTAAAAAGTCATTTCTAAAATGTTGTTTTTGAAAACTGAGGGGAGATTTAAGTAGAAATAGAACATAACAAAACTCAGGGGAAGACTCTTACCAGAAAACCTGGTCATCTGCTTCTCCCCTCGTCTAGGTCAGCAACTCCAGGTTCCCTTTGATTATTCCTGAGATTTTTCGGAGTAGTCCTGTTTTCTAGGTGTGAATTTCATGTCTGAGGATGTTTTTTTCCATATTAATTCACAGGATCATGGACCTTGCAGGAAATCATAGCACAGCTTTAGCTTAAAATGTGCTACAGAAAATATAATAATAAAAAAAAATAAGCTCCTTAATGCTGTCAAAGACTTACCCAGCACTTGTTTATAAACTAAAATGAAAACTTTATTCCAATCTGCTTAGCATATTTTTCCTATCTAGGTAATTGTATAATTCAAAGAAATATCTGTGTATTGTTGTCGTAGGTCTCTTCTTTGACTCAAACACATGAATATTAAAGAGAAACTTCACACTTTTTTGATGTGTCAGAAGAGAAGACATAATATGATTGATGCTATTGGGGTTTGACAAATAGCAGCTCTACAGAAATTATAAGAAAATTTCCTCCCATCTTTCCTCTCAACTGCTCTGGCGCTGTGATGAAATGGAAATCTCTCTAATCCATTGCTCCAGCTGGAAAAGTGTTTCAGAAGCAAACCCTTCCCACGGTTATTGCCGTGCTGAAACATTTATTATCCAGCAAATGAAGCATCACATCTGATAATTCTCCAAAAAAAAAAAAAAAAAAAAAAAAAATCTAATCTTTGGCGTTTGGCGTATCAGTGATCAATTAAAATATCAAAAGAAGTCTGGAGTCTGACTAAACAAAAGTAACCCTATGTAGAAAAGCCCCAGCTTTTTCCTTACAAGAGTATTTCCTCCTAAGCACGTTATGTCTGCGTTCTGCTTGTAGGGTCAGAAATGTCTGCCAATACAATTGGCCACCTATGCAAAAAGCTATTCTTTTTTTCTCCTGATACAATATTTATTTATGTTAACATTTTTTTTGCCTTCTTTATCCTTAAGTTCGGAACAAATCAGCAATTTCTCTACTCTCTGCTTTAGCTAAGGCAATAGGTTACATATTTTTATTTATATTTTCCTGCTTATCAAGAAATGAAGGTTGGAACATTGTTGTGTGTCTCCTCCACCAAAATGTTAGGAACATCTTGCCTTTTATACAACAAATGTCGAATGCTTTGCAAAATGATTCTGAATATATTGCAGATAGAAGCAGGACTGTTCCTTGAGAAAGGTTAATGCCAGTTGTGCATGATTTGTTTGTTTGATTCTGCAAAACAGGCCCATCCTGAACTTCTGCCAAGCAGGGGATCTGCTTCAGTGACTGCTAAATTCAGCTTTTTGTGCTAAATGATACCTGTGCTTTATACATTATGGAGGAAGTGGCTGAGGAAAAGTGTGCTGAGCCAAAAGGAAGTGCTTCATGCAAAGACGTCATATGGGAGAGGGGAACAAAATCTAAAAAAATATTCAAGCTTTGGATCAGTCTGGACCGATAATGTAAAAATATACATTTTGTGTATTTATTTTGTAATTAATTGGAAAAAAATCCCAGTGATCGCCAGTGTGAATAGTTACCATAGTAACTCCTGTTACGGTGTGTTACGTGCGGACACACGGCAGCGCACGGAGCATTCCCGATGCCTGGCGTTCTTCAGGAACGGCTGTTCCTGGTTATCTGGGCAACATTTCCGTGGCTGAGCGAGGGTGCTGGGTCCTTCCAGGTGCAGCAAGTTAACGCTTTTCTCCACTCCTGAAAAGTGCGGAATGATGTAATTTGGGGATCATTAGGAAATTATAGGCTGTTTTGATGACCCAAGTGATCAGTGTAAAGCTCCGCTGAGGGGCTGGGAGGCTGCGCTGCAGCCACAGGCCATGTGGTCCAGATCTGCTGAGAGGAGGAAATTGCTTTTCATAAGCAACAACTTAAACCATTAAAAAGAAAGCAAATAGAATATAAAAGGACCCTTCTACCATAGCTTTTCATGTTGAAAGTATCACAGCCTAGTGTTTAAATACATGCTTTTTTGATAGTGTTACTTATTCAGACAATGTTGCAAAAAGGCAGACTTATTTTGGTAGGCCTGTGATTATGAATTTACAAGCTCACCTGAGTCTTCAAGGATGTCTTTAGATGTATATTTACTAAAATAAATATCTATGCTCTTAGTAAAAATAACTTTACGTTCACATTTTGAGGGAGCTGGTTATCCAGCTGCTGAAGAATGTTGATGAAATTGGGCACCTGGCTCTGAAAATCCCAGTGAGGGGTCAAATCAAGTTCTCTGCTTCCCCCTGCCCTCTTCCCTTTTATACCATGGTTGTCTTAAAAATGTTCAGATGTTAAAATTATATGTGGAAGAATGCAGTTGCATGGAAAGAAATAATGAGAGAAACGGCAAATCTGGCTGCTTCCAAAATGCTTCTTCTTTGAAGCTGCTCTTGTGTGTGCACCATATTGACTATTTGGATATAAATATTTCATCATGTTAGTGATTAAGTTTATTTAACAGTAAGTATTTTTCCATGTTGTCTATTATATAGGGCAGGGTTTCTCAAATGAGGTGTTGCTGCCAAAAAGTTTCACTTGGTCACAAACTCCGGCCTAGGTACTATCAAATACTGCCATTTGCGCTTGTCATTTTTGTCACTTTTGCATCTCTATTTCTAAATGCAATTTAGGTCATTTACACATAAAGTGTAGATACCTGAATGCCATAAAACATCTAGATGTATTTTTCTTGCTGCCAATTTACCTCTGCAATTACCCATAGTTGCAAACTGTTATTATATTGATGTGCCATTGGAGATGGGCTGGAGAACATGACCCAAGTATCATGTGCATTTTAATTATTTTCCCATAAATTGGAGCATTTTGCCTATTTTCTACATACAAGCTATGTTCTGTCACTTAATTTTTCTATTTGAAAGGTTATTAAAATGTTTTAAAAGAAAAATTAGGTAAAAAGCTATACTGAAGGAAGAGAAATATTGCGTACATAAAAAGCATTTGTCAGCTCTGGTCTGTGCTGCATTTTATTTTATCCGTGAACAGACTTTTATGAAGGTATATTAATATTTTATTGAAAACGGCCCTGTATAATTTACTGCCTTGACCGTGCAATTAGCCCCCTAATGCACAAAAAATGGGTGTTTTCCCATATATATTTGATTTCCTCCAGCATTCACCTGAATCCTGGTACCATCTATTGATACGTACTCGTTTTTTCACCAGAAGATAAATTTGCAGTTAACACTGCACATTGAAGAGTGCAGGAAGAAGACTCGGGACACAAAGCTTACACATGCACTGGTTTTGGCTGCCTACTTCTCAGTTTTTCCCACTGTACCTATTTTTGCAAGGAACCAGGAAGCCGAATTAGGGGTAGAGGAGGGGTATAGTATGAATGAGGGATCTATTTTGGCCCACCTACTGTCTGATTATTGATGCAGTTTCTCTGCCAAAAAAGCTTCATAATCAAAAGAAATAGATACTTCCCTCCCACCCCGAGCTGAGGGTGGGAATGTGTCCTCATGTGATCTAGGGTTCTGTTGGTAAATGTTCACTGTATAGTAGTGCAGTCATGACCAGCTGCCCTGAGAATAATCATGGCCCGTGAAAAACCGAGATTCCTAAACATGGTTCAGGTGCTGTGGACGCCTTTTTGGTTCAGGGTGATCTGGAGGCTGGGAAGACCTGCATTTATTTGGGGTCTGTAGGTAGCCAGGAAAACTCTGGAGTCTCAAGAGCCGTCTCCGGGCATGGCTGTTGCCCAGCTCGTGTCTTCTCTCTAATGCATGGATTTTATGCATTGCTTATTTTTAACACAGCTGTTTCCTAAGTGACAGGAGCAAGGAGAAGGAATTGGCAAGCATAGCATCATTGATTTCTTTGAAATTTCCTCTTAATAGCATATTAAAGGGTGAGGAAACAAAGGTGAAGGAAGGATTGAAAGGGAAAAAGGGCAAGGAAAATAATTGATTATGTTGAAAGGAAATCCATCCACTCTTGTCCTTATAATATCAGTGCTTAACACACTCCAGAACAGAAAATTAAATGCTGGCTTGGCAGTTCAGCAAGTGGGGCAGGAAAAAGGGCATCAGGAAGTGAAAAAGGAAAATAATGTTTTGGTTGTGTAGTTAGATCAATTTGTAGTTGCTTCCTGACACCTGACATACTTGCCTTTATAGCTGAAAATAAGCCATCTGCCAAGAGTTTTTTAACAAAACCAAAAAAAAACAGTTGATTTGTAAGGTGCTTGATTTGATGCTTTTAAGCCACCCTTAGGGGTCCTTGGTGGTGTAATAATAATAATAATTCTGGGGCTTGCAATGACCAGTGCCCCAGGCTTCCAAGAGGACTGCTCAGCTTCCCGGGCGCAGCCTTCGCTCAGGTAGCTCATCCAGGTGTTGTCTGTGTTTCTTCTCGTTCCCATACAGCTACCAAGACGTAAGAGGGCAGTTACAGAGCAAAGCAGAGTAGTTTGTGTTTAATTTACTCAGAACCCACAGCTCGGAGGCTCCGAATCTCCCTGTGGTGGCCTGCGGAGGAGCTCTGCCCTTGTGGTTATCCCGCCTTGTAGGCCAAAGTATAGGTCTTTACCCTAGTTAAATTATTATGTGAACCTGATAAATTATCTGTGCTGAACTGACTTTTGCAGTTAGCTCTGTTCTGCACCATGTAAAATCACAGTGAGTGTTTACAGAGACGGGCTTCCGTACCGCTCACTTTATGATCGTGATCCTAACCGAGGAAACTGCACTATCTATAAAACCACGTGTATCTCCTGCAGAGTCACTTTGCACGGAGTTAATTAACCTTATTACCCTTGTCACAGGCTTTCCTGTGACAAGGAAAGGTTCTGTTTTCAGTTGGACCATCACGAGCCACCACAAACAATGTTAAGGTTCGTGTCAGTGTTCTTAGGGCTAAGCTGTATTTCCACAGGAAGCTCCTGTATTCTCTGCCGCATCGAGGCACCCAACCTTGCAGCAGTGGGAATTAAAATGTGATTTCCTTTTGCAGGGAGCCCTGTGAACACCCTGGAGGAGGTGAGGATGAGGATGGAGCTGTGCGCCTGCCACGCTATATTCCGTGAAGGCCCTTGCCCAGAGCGGATGGAGAGGAGAGCGGAGAGCGCCCTTTCCTCAGGGACGTTCCACTTTCCTATGCACCATGATCAGGTAGGAAGACTTGGGCTCCTTCCCGGTGCTAGGCAGTGTCAGGGGCCAAAATTGTACCTTCAAGGTTCGATTTTATCTGCGCAGGGTGGCAAGCCAAGGTGGGATGTTGCCCCCCATTAGCTGCACGACATGTTAGATCCTTACTGGTTTCTTTAGCTGCAGCTGTTTTCCACTCCGTTGCCAATTCCTTCATAGTTAGGTTTGGGCCCAAGCAGTTCAAATGCAGTTATCTTAGTCACTTATATCAATATAACAATTTAAAGAAGTGATAAACAAGTATTTACCTACAAAATGACAGCAGGTTAATGTATCTTCTCAGGCTCTGAGGTGTCATGTAAGCTACATTATCCTCCTTGGTACAACAAGGCAAAGTTAGAGAGATGGAGGAGAAATTCTGTGAATTTATATAAACAGGCATTGCTGGAAAATTCATATACACAATTTTTTTCAGAACTTCATAGCTGAAGATGTATGAATGGATTAATATTGGCATTACCACTCTCCTTCATGCGTACTGAGCACAGATTACCTTTATATTACAGATCTTCTAAAACGTTTTGGCAAATCTGAGTGTTATTCTGGATGTTTTTCATATTCTGCTTTTAGTTGATAACATGAAGAGTCGAGTCAGAATTACAACCTATTTATTCTAAGCTGTTGGTGTCAGCATCAGCAGCGTATTAGGAACTGACCCCGGGAAGGACCCTAATGCTGTCTCTTGTACTTTCCTGGGAATGTGAAAT
This sequence comes from Tinamus guttatus, assembly GCF_000705375.1. Next base: position 67,259 of record NW_010577945.1, read on the forward strand.
AAGCCACTTAAAGCTAAAAGGGAAATTAATGGAGTTAAATCAGCGTAAAATTGGCATGAAGTGATGAAGATGTAATACTGAGTCACTGGTACAGAGCAAAATACAAACCTTGTTGAATGACAAAGCGTGCAGGGCTGCTGCATGCACCTGCTTCCAGACACAAGGTGTAACCCCGCGCTTCTCTCCAGCCCGCGCTGGGACACCCTTTATTTATGCCCCAGTATATTTGGTTAGCTGGTTATGTGTAGCATTTTAATGTGGCTCTGCTGTACAGCTCTCTCCACAGTGTAGCATGGGGAAGTGTTAACTGTTTTGGCTCGTAGATGATGCATGTATGAAGTCACAAAACTGTCAAATACATCTCAATATGGTAACATGTAAATGAATAGATTTTAAGGTAAGGAAGAACAAGATCCTGCGTGTCAGACTGCGTAATTCATACTTGCTTACCCTGGTGAACGTGACTGTACAAACACGCGTGACTACGCGGTGGCAGACTCGTGTGGCGAGATGCTGTGGTGGCTCCCTCGTGCCGCGGCGTCCCCGCACGTCCCGGGGGTCTGGTACCGAGTGCCCGTGCGGGGCTCGTGCTCCCTGCCCAGACGTGGGGGAGGAGGAGATGGCAGCGTCCCCACGGAGGGGGCACGGGGTTAATGGGTGATCCAAGCAGGGCTGGATCCTGCTCGAGTGCGAAAGACCGCTCCCTGATGGTGTTGCACAACTCCCATCTTTGTTTTCTGTTGCAGTGCAGGATGATTATGGTTCTAATTAGTTTATTTTAATCACAGTCGATACACCAAGGAGAAGCACCAGACAGCTAATATGATTTATTACATATTCCGAGCGCATTTGTCTTGGCTTTGGCATTTGTGCTGTCTCTGTGCGGAGCGCCCCTGCCTGCCTGACAGCCGCCGTCCGCGCCGCGATGAGCGCTGCGCGCGGTGCCGTCACCTGCACACGTGGGGACAGGCCCCTCTGCACCGTAATCACAGCAACGTGGAATAACTTAACACTTGTCTGTGGCCCTGTCAATTAGGGGAGGATGCAGTATCAATACACCCTGCAGCCTGGTGCCCTGTCGTGTGGCATCATTGCGAGTTCAAAAACGTAAACAGTGGTGACCAGCTTTACTTGTATCTTCATCACCTCTGAAGCTTCTTTCTTACAGCTGATACTCTGCAAATAGCTCTGCAAGAAGATCAAGAGCTGTCTCTGCAGTATTAAGTATTCTCGAAGGGACCTTAAGTACCCAAGTAGTGGTAAAGAACTCGGGTAATACTAAGGATTTTCATAAAGTCCCTTTCAAATCTGTGAAGGCAAAGGTCACTTGAGGTGATGGTTTATTATTATTAATGAATATAGGAACATGAGAAGATATTACGCTTTCATTCAAAACACATAACATCCTGCAGTTGGGTTTCAAGGCATCTTCTTTTTTTGTGAGCCTCTAGTATGGCTGACTTGACCCTGGTTTTATTGATTAAACTTTTATTCTTTCCCAATGAATAATTTAAGTTATGAGTAGTAGCCTGGCATGATTAGCAAGAGCCTATGGGAGGCTTTAAAATAATACACTGTAGCTCCTCCTCCTGTATCGGATTCTTTTTGCATCCTGCCAGCTTAGTCTGATTAGATTGAAAACTTGTATATAACTTGCTGATCGATTCTCTTTGAGATTCCCAATAAAAGACCAAAATCTTTACTCTGATGCAAGAGGAGAGTTTGTTGTGGAGCTTGTTTGGGTTCCCTAATTCTCAAGCCAGTCTTGCTGCAATTCCCTGTTTGCCCCCATAGTTTAACGGGCTAGCACAAGATATGCCAGCTGTGCTGCAGCACCGTGTCCTGCTACCCTAATGAGATCACGTCTAGCTTCCTAGGAGAGGAGAAGGCCAAGGCTCCTGGCTCACCCCAAGCCCTGCTGCGCGACGTCCTCTCCTTATATCACAGTCGGGTTTTGAACAGACGGCTTAAGCTCTTTTGTGGTCTGCACAGAGCAAAAGGCCAGCGTTTTGATTTAAAATCTGCCTCTAAAAGTAATTCTTGGACTTTGCACTTATGAAGGTTGATTTTATGCTGTGGATAATGGTCCCCCTGAAACACCATGGTGCAAGTTTGTGAGATCTGGAAGCAACTTGGAGCTCCCTGCACCAAAAAAACCCTATACTAAATGTGAGGGAAAAGACCAGCAATAATTATACGTATGTTTGTTTTTAATACGCCCTGGACTCCCCCTCTCAACCTGGCAGGCAGGGTACTGCACTCCTCTATCTTTATTCCTTGGCCTTAGCTCAGCTTATGATTGATTACATTTGGGTTGAATGTTCATATATATCACAGGCTCTGGCCTATTACAAACTCTTTTTCTTAGACATTTTATATAATATTTCATTTAGAAGAACTTTGGAAATCCTTTATTAGGCTTTCTTTCAGAGGGAAATAGAAACAAGTATTTAATAAAAGTGTATATTTAATGAAAATACTTTTTCTGAGAGCTGTTTAATGTAGTGCTAGCTTACTTCAGGCACTAAATCTTGGCAGTTTCCAGATGGATTCAGTTTTAACTCAGATTTAAACAGCATCTTGTTAAGTATTTTTAAACATATTTAGATATCATAGATGTTTTCTGTTAAAATCTGTCATGGCAGAATCTCTTTTCTAAAGAAACTTATTAGAGGGGTAATTCCAGTCAAAAAAAACAGTATTGGTCTGACCACGTGGTCAGACAATATTCTTGGGTGCGAGTCTTGCAAGGGAAGATGAAATGCTACTGCTATAGAGAAGTAGTGTCAGGTGGAAGTTAAGGTAGGATATTGCTGCTGCTGTGCTCCCTAGGACGGAGGAGTCTGTAATGGAAAGGAGAATGCAGTTTCCTTCTGATCTCGTGACACTTATTGCACCACTTGCAAGATGGTTTGGAGGAGATTGCGGAGACCGACATGGATCATCATATCTCATCAAATTTGCAGTTCTCTAAGAGAAATTTGAATGTGGTCTCAAGTGCTTTTATACTGACTTCTGAGAGGATTAGACGCCCGAGTTAGGGAGCCTGGTGCCTCTGGGGGAAAGAGGATTATGCCTTAAGCTTATTCACAGCTAACGATAGGCATTAAAACTGCAGGATTGATCCAGCCCGGAGTTGCAGCCTGCTGGAAAGAGTCTTCTGGCCAGGTCGTTACTTGCATCCTCCAGTACTTGGCAGTGTCCGTGAGCTCAGTCTTTCTAGAAGTTACTGTGTGCAGCCCAGGCCCTTGTCTCAAACCATTTTTGATGACCCAGGTTTGATGTTCTAAAATTTCTGAAACTTACTCTGCTTTTCCAATTTTTATAGAGGATTTTTATAGTCTCTTCCCTATATTCCCGTGCTGGTCAATCTCACAGCTCAGCTCTTATGGATCAGTTCTGCATGTCTTTGAACTGGTAAGAATACACATTTACCATTTCTTCCTAAACCTTGGCAGACAAGTAAAACAATTTATTAATCATTTAGGGAAATAGCAGGAGCACTTCTTTTATTTTGGTGCCTGGTGACTGTGAACTGATGTTCATTTTCTCCAGTGAGCTGCAATCACCGTGAAAAGACTTACAGAACAGAAAATAAAATAACATGCAAAGATAAAAATGTGTTTAATGGATTGAATTTGTGCTTGTGATATTGGTTGTTATGAATATATATAGGGATTTTTTTCTTTTTTTATCTTTAACACTGTAATAGGCCTTAAGTGCATTTGTACAATGAAGCTATAAAAATAAAATCTATTTTTTTCACGTGGATTTGGTAGTATTTCATTATATTTCCATTTATTCTGGCTATAGAAAAGACAAAGGCACAGATTTTGCCTTGCACTTAGTTAATGCAGTTATAGAAGCACATGGGGCTGAAGAGCCCAAAGCTGTCCATTTGTAAGCCATTGGGAGGCTTTTCCTGGGAATCACAGGGAATGAGAAAGAGTATTTTAGCTTCAGCCTTAGTTAACCGCCCTTTTGTCCAGATATTTGAGAGTTTGGATGCAAAACAGAAGTGCTTGACTTAAAAGCGTAAGTGCAATGAAGGTGATTAAACTTCCAAGATGAACGCTAATAGCCAAAATGTGTTTATTTTTAAGCGGAAATTGGGCTTTCGTGCAATGTTTCTAAATATTTATGGTAAAGGCACCACTCTAATTAAAAATGTTTGAAGTTAAAAATACCAGCAGTGCCTGGAGATTCCCTTCTGTGCCTGTGGACTTGTTCCACCTGTGGTGAACATGTGAATTTCGGGCTGGTGTCAGCCAAGATTAATGATCATTCTGTGCTATATACAATAATAATTGGCATTAATTGCTCTGCTTTGTTCCTCATTTTGGTCACATGGTACAGGGGACAAGCAAAGTGTAATTTTCATGTATTTCTCATAAAACAACTAAGGTTTTCATCTTCTGTTTGCAATGTAATGTTGTATTGGTGCTACGGATTTCATCCAAAGGGTTTTCTTCATAATAATTCAATGGATGAAGTGCAAAGTTTATTTTGACTGAAAACCATGATATAATTTTTAATATTCTCAGCAGTTGTAGCCCTTTATGAATAAAATAAAAGTCTGGAATGACTTTTTATGTTCTCTCCCTTTGGGTAGCAGGAAATGCAAGCCTATTTTCTAGCCATGGGTTTTTCTTCCTCCTGTAGAATGAGCAGATATTTCCTGCATGAACAATTACTATTTTCATTTGAAGGTTAAACCATGGAATAAATTGCATTCTTTTTAAAGTTTTTTTTTAATATTTCCTATTTTCTGATAAAACTTACTACTGAATTTGAGTAAATAATTAGAGCTTTATTTTATTTTATTGTATGGAATCATATCCTTTTTCCTGCAGGGTCTGTCAGCAGGATGTTCTCCTCCTTATCAGAGTGACACTACCATATAACTTCTGAATCCATCTTCACACACTGAAGATGTTCCTAAAAATGAGACTTTCTCCTTGAAAATTCTCCTTTAGCCGTTGTGTGTTCTTCAGATAATTTTAGGAATTTGCACATTTTTTTGGTACACCAGACCAGTTTTGACCATAGGAACTGTTACATGGTCTCTGTGTCTCGTGTCTCCCCTGCCCTCCCCGTGGTAAGAAGACCAAGTTGTGTTTGTTTCCTCAGCAAGGTCCTTGGCTGTGGTCTGTGACATTTTCCTGTGCTAAAGCAAACCCCTTTCTGTCAGCAAATGCGATCCCTTTACGTTGTAAAAGAAAATCTCAACCGAAATTCAGGTTTAAACTCTGAGTAGTTTAATTGGACAAATGTTTAACAATGACAACTATATTTTTCCTTTTCTGATGTTGGTAGCTCCATGTCAAACATCTAAACTGTCAGCTGTTTTTTTTTTTTTTTAGGAGCTGTCATGAGGATATAAAATTAATTTATTAATGAATTATTTCTCTTGTTTATTTATGAAAAGACATTGCTTTAGGTGCTCTGTATTTCTCAAATCTTTGAGATTTAGCATATTGTATTCCTTCTGCTTCCATCCATTAGTATTCTACACAGTCATCTGATAGACTCTTGCGCTACCATCTCCAGATGGGGCAAAGCACCATCAGAACAGGAGCTCATGAGCTGCTGCAGTCAAGTTCTGCCTTTGACATGGCTGCCAATCGCATTATCTGCTGAATGTCACGGAGAGGAACGAGTAATACGGCACCTTTGTAGTTCACAGATGTTCCTGGCTGATATAACTGTGGATTCTCCATAGCAGTGCGGTTATGAATTCCTTAGAATCCCGGAATTCTCATATCTTCATTTTGAAAACAGAGTTCAACTTATTCAGTAAAAAGTTATGATTTATTGAGTAAATAAACTTCCTCACTTTCGAATAAAATGGATGTGCGTAGAAATATAAAATGTGTATGAATATTGTAACAGTTTTATTGAGCCATGTGTGTATGAAACTAACTGTATTAGCAGTTAACCTAATAATAACCCAGTGAAGTAGGATCTTGAAAAAGGATTTTGGTTTGTTTTAGTACTGGATCAATCTAATCTGAGCTAATTATTGGAGTTTCTAATATTTCGGTGTCTATGTAGGTTGCTATGGTAGGTATGTCTGGACATAGAATGTATCTTAAGACGTCAATAGGGCATGTTACTTTCTCATAAATCCTATGAGAAGCAACTTCTGGGTACTGTTCTTGTGAGGTGGTTTTTTGTTGTTGTTGTTTGTTTTTTTGCTGAATCATTTCAGCAGGCTTTTACAACACTGATAAGGCCCTTTGGGAGCAAAGTTTTGGAGTGTAGTTTGTGCCTAGCTTTGTTATCTCCAAACAACCCCTGGATGCTATTTTTGGGCTATAGCAACCTTTTCATTTGTGCCTTGGACACTTGGAAGAAGCCTATGGGTGCTGTGCCCAAATGGTAACATCGCTGTCAGTCCTGGGTAACAAGGAAGCTGGAGCTACAAATGTCCTTGAAGTCATCCAGGAATCTGTCCCTATTCTCCTTGGAAATAGCTGTCTGGCAAATGTCTTGGATACCTGGAAGGGTGACAAGCCTACAATCAAGTTTTCCCTTTTTTCCACTTAGAAAGAAATTGAAGTTCAAGATCGTTAGTAGGGTCACATTTTTTTTATCATTGTAAGCTGTTCCTTCACAGTGAGCAGATCTGCTTTCACTCATATTTAGAAGTCTATGTAAACTGCATGGTGCTGTGCGAACAAAATGGTTAAGTGAATATTCATTTTATGGCAAGAAGAGGGCACAGAAATCGCTTGCACTCGTGTTAACTGGATGATCCTTTTCATGGTTTCCCTTGAAGCGATAACAACAGATGTGTCTGCTACCCGTTGCGTGCGATTGTAATATGCTTTTTGTATGGTCACTTGTTTTGAATGAAGAGGATTGCCGGAGCTGCGAGGGCATAATGAACGTGATTAGAGAGAGGGCTGTAAGCATACAGAGAAGGATAAAATCTGAGGCCCTCGTGCACCCTTACAACGTGAGGGCCTAATACTCCTGCAGCAGCCGAGTGAGCAGAGAGGAGCGTTTCCAGCGTGCCTTGCTGTGTGTCTGCTCTGATGATCCCTTAATTGAACGGTGTCAAGGAGGGCAGTCCCGCTCCTGTAAAGCGACTGACAAGATGATGGTACCAGTCAGCACTTCATTACTTAGAAACAAACTCAGGAATTCTTCATCTCGGAGGCAGGAACCACCGAGTGGCTCAAGTTTAATGTGCGACGGTTTATGAGGGAAGGAGGTTTTATGCTAATGGAGCTTCACTTAACCCTATAGCAAGATTTAATTCTTGGTTCTTTTCTGACTGCACATCAGAGCTGAAGGGCCAGTCATAGGGTGACGTATCCGGGGCACTTTATGGCTGATCTTGAACCAACCTTTTTTATTCCTTTGATATAAATCACTCTTTACATTTATGACAAGTGCTGGTGAAAGAAAATAGCCATGTATTGCAGTAGCCTCAGCTAATAGCAGTGCCACTATTAGAAGGCTCATTTTCTCAAATCCTTTGCTAAAAGAATGTGTAAGCACAAGGAGGTTAACAAATAACCTCCTGGCTCCTGCTCTATTATGTGAAGCTTCTGGCCAATTAAGGGGTGGTCGTATAATTTAATTTCAGGAGTGGTTTGGGGGCTTTTTCCTCACTCTTTTTCCTTCTTCCTGCATACCACTCTTTGCCTGCTCTTTCCTTCTGATAGGAAAAAAAAAAAAATTTGGAGAATGCCACTGCATAGGACAATGCCCACAGAACAATTCAGGCTTTGTGCCTTTCTTCTCGCCTATGGATCGAGGCCTCTAGCTGAGGGATGTTTCCCATGCTGTGTTTCCTTTCATGTAACACAGTTGCTATTTTTCAGAGGAGAAGGTTTGTCTAAGGAAAGTATGAAACACGCAGACTTCAAGATGCTGCAGTAGATTTTTTTCTTAATTGGAATGCTTTGCGTGTAACTTGCTACTTTTTGCTTTACAAATATTTTATTTTTTGATGAAATCTGTCTGTCACCTACATAATAATATTCTACTTTGTGTAAAATTCCAGAGAGCCAGCATGCACTTTGCTTGGGAAGATCCAGATGCTGTCCCACCTGGCACAGGCATCAGCAGGGTGCTCCACCCGTCTGTCCAAGAGGTTCTCCTGGCCCTTCCCGTCCTCCTGACTGCAGTAGCAGGTTTGACTCATGGGGTAAGATCACACCAATAGGTTTGGTTTGTTATCCTGGTCCAGCTGCAGAGCTGGGCTGCAGACTCCCATGGACAGCTCTGTCTCATTCACATGCCTTACCCAGCGCTGCTTCTCAGTCTTCATTTTTTTTTACCACTCTTATCCCTCTTTTCTCTGTTCTGGTCTCCTCCCAGATAAACAATCTGTCATTAATTACCTTTCCCCCATAAGTCCTAGTATGCTATGTCTGCACCCCAAATTTTGTGTTACTGATGCCATTGCCTACGTAAATGTGGTCTCCTGTAATATTTTGGGCAAGATTATGCAGGTTTGGTTGGGTTGGCCCTGCAAGATTTTACTTCCCAAAGAGTCCCTTCAGTTATCTTCAAATTTTGGCCATTTTTCACACAGCTGCCCCTTAACCACCATTGAAATGCCACCACCCCCACAGCTTCTCACTATGATAACTGCCATGTCCAATGATTTTCCATGGCACATCCAGTAATTTCTCATGTCTGGTTTGGCTAGTGGCCCATCACCTGCCCACAGACCTGCCCGAGCACCTGGACGGATGCCAGTTATTGCTGCCTGTTTGTATTAGGCATTGCTGTTCTTTATTTCTAATAAATCAGCCTTATTGAGACGACCGTCCACTAGCGAAGGAGCATGTGCCAGCATGGAAAAAGAGAGAGTTGTTGTATATTTTTAATCTTTTTAGCAAAATAGAACATTGGGCCCAAAGGCTATAGCCATTTTAGAAGATTTTGGCTTTGATGCCAGCATAAATAAAATATGAAGGGCAAACAATTCCAAATACAAAGTTCTGCACCACGAATAGGGACATATTTTCAGAAGTAGTAACCACTAACTTCAGTATATAAATGAAAGCTGAAAATTCAAGATGGAATTGATCCCATCACATCGAACTATTTTGCAAATCTTACAACTTATTTTACTGCTTTCTTAGATGCTGAGCTCTTACGAAAATATGGTTTAAATGGTCTTTGGAGCAGCCTCTATAATCTGTAGCTTGTGAAACAGAAAACTTTCGGGCTGGAAGTTTGAAAAGGCTGCTTTTGCTGTCCTTTTCAATAGCAGCAAATGTCAGTCTCAGCTTCCTGTAGCTGGCCAATGCCAGTTTAGTTTCTTATCAGCTCTTCTATTTTTATAACTTATTGGATTTGGATGAGTATTTCAGATTACATGTGAATTTTTCCATTTACCTTGCATTCAAGAAACCATGCAATTTTTGGAACCCGACTTAGGGATTTTTCATTGAATCAGACCTTTGGAAACTACAGCTGAAGTAAAGACTAAAGGGTGGCATGAAACAAATAAGAAGCAGCATTAGATATGTTGGCAAATTTAGCTTTAACTCCCAAGAGCTCTCTGGTGTCTGTTGGTGGGTGATTTTTGCTAGCTTGTTTGTTTGTTTAAGATTAGATTTAATTTTAGATTTGAGACCCAGATCCAAATGATTTCTACTGTGGCAGCCAAAAATGAGACCCAGATCCAAATCATTTCTCCTGTAGCAGCCAAGAGCTTTCTATGCAAAGAGAGTGGAAGTACAGAGAGGCAAACTGGTGGTGTGTGCCCTTTCTTCATCTTTTACCCAAAACTATTGCTTCTTAAATTTCATTTAGTGTGTGATCTGTAGTTCCTTCAGTTTTGCAATAACCTTTCTTAAATAAAGTGACCAGAAAAAATGTTTCAGGTGGTGCTAAGATTACAGATTTTATCAGAAGGTATACTTAAGTTTCAATATTCTGTCACAATCTTTGCTGATTTTAATGTTTCTTTGGTTTGTGATATCTTTACATACTAGAGAGAAACTCTCACTGAGCCTTTGAGAGGCACTTATGTTCCTTTCTTGCGTTCATTTTTGTGATAAGAGAATCCTAAATGGTGCAAAATGGATTTTAAATTCTCACAGTCTGCATTTCTGGGCTTGGAATTTCACTTCCATTTTGCCTGGATTCTATGATATCAAAACAATTCTCAAGCATACAGATGTTACCTCAAAACATTTGGTGGAAATCAGGCCTGGCAGGAAGGCTGGCCAGATTGCATGGTTTCTAGCCAGCCTTTTCATTGGTGACAGTGCCAGAGGCCAGACTTTCCAGGCTGTTTTCCTCCTATAACCTTCTCATTTGGGATACTAGGTTGTGAGTTCTCATCTCCCAGGTCTCCGAGCTGCACAAGTGGCTCTTCAGCTGCTCAGCTGCCCAGGCATTTTCTTTGGCTTATTTTGGGCCTAGAGAAGAAAACCACCCTACTTGCAAGCAGTTTAAATCACGCCTTCTGCTGCTCCCACACATGCTGGAAACACGTTTTCTTGGTTAATGAAAACTGTCTTTTGGGGAGAACGTTGACTGTGAGCTTCTCACAGCCTTTCTGGAAGGCTCAGTGTGAAGATCACCTGCTTCTCCTTTGTGTCATGTTTTGTGCTCCCCAAAAATCTGTTTATATCTAGTTGAACTTATCTAGTTGAACCTTATATGATCATAAAATAAGTATTTTATTTCCCTTCTAATCAGCTATGTAGTTATTTGCCAGGCTCATATGTAAAACTCACATATGTTATATTGTCTTGGGATGTTTTATATCATATTGAGTGAATTTCAAAGTTACACTGCCTGCATTGAAGGGTGTATGTTGAGTATCCTGCAGTTACAGGGATGAAAAATGCACTTGTGCAAAGAATTTGGAAGGTGGGGGGCTACTAAGACTCATGAGATATAATTCTCTGGCTAGGCCTTTGAGGCTGAATGGCAAGGTTTGTTTAGATAAAATGCTCTGAGTAACATTTGTGAGCAGGAACAGGGGACAGGACCAAAAAGCTATGAGTGGATATTCCGGAACAGGCCTGCTGCTTATTTCAAAAGCGTTCAGTCTGTTTTGTTGCTTAAAAGGCTATGGTAAGCCTGAAGAATACCTGTTAAGAAGGTGGAGTGTCATCTAGTAGAGATATAAGTAAATGCTCCAGCTGATTATTTCGCCTTCACTGAGGGAGGGGGAGATGCAGAAGAAGGGATGGTTAAGCACAGGCCTAGCAGGCCCACAAGCGTAGGCCCAGCAGGCCCAAGCTAGCAGTTTTGGGGCCTACTAGGCCCAAAATACTCAAAAAGTCCTTAGACCCATTGGATCCTTATCTCACTCAAACTCTAGAATTGTAGATACTGCTAAGAAATGACAGTTTTCAAATGGCTGGGGTAATGTCCAAAGTTTTCTAACTTTTCAAGCAAAATGTCAGGGTTTTTATCTCAAAAACAGGAATGTTAATTTTATTTAGGTGAATTATTTTGAACTTTTTTCTCCCTTCTTTGACTTCACACTATCAGGTTATAAAATTTAGCATGATACATAGTGCAAGCAGAAACATGTAACATGATAAAGTGGAATGCATATAGAACAGCTGTTTAACTGGTGTGCGAGTTAGCCACTTCTGGTCTGGATTTGGGATTTAGCTGAATATAATTGACACTACTGCTTTAGTTTTCACAATTCGCTTTCTAGGGCTTTGACCAAATAAATAAATAAATAAATAAATAAATAAAACACAGAAATGAAACAAAGAATCTATCACATTCCATATAACCATGATAACCAAGCCTACCGGTCTAAATGTCTAGTAGTTGCATGGCTAGGTCTTGTTATCCTCCAGCCATCATATATTTTATTTGATTTCACTTTTTAGAAGTAAATACCTTGGGTTATGTATAGAAAAAAGCATAACGCAACATAGTTTAGCTTTGTAAAAGGGTCCTTTCTAATTGTTTATCACACCTTGCATGGTAGAAACAATATAAGAATAAATGAACAATATTTAAACAATGTTATTGAAATAGTTTTCTGCTACTTCTGCTTTATTTTTCCTTTTTATTTCAACATATCCAGATTTGAACACTCAGAAGTCTCAGCCTCTCCGGGAAAGGGTTAAGTACTCTGGGGTATAACTGATAAATACCTTTTGCTCCGTGGATTTAAGATTGGTAGCGGGACGTTTAAGGAATACGATTGTTGTTTACAACACAGGGTGCAAGGTCCTTTTCTGAGTGTGAGGAGCAAGGAGTATTTGAAGGGTGAATCCTCACTTAGAGCAAAATGTTGTTAGGGCAACAAGGCTGTTTTAATTTCATTCTTGCCCCAGCTTGTGCTGAGCAGCTCCTCCTCTCCCTTTAGAGAGAACCTGGCAACCAGGAGGTCAAAACAGGCTTGGAAAACTCCTCGGAATCAGGCGAGCTCCGTGCGGAGGGCCCTGCCGCTCCGGTGGGTCTCCATGGCAACCCGGGATTGGGATGCGCGGATTACTGTGCGCGGCAGAGGCGCCGGGCTCGTCGCGTGGGAATGGCAGGGCAGTGAATACCCGCGGCAGGGTCTTCGCTCCGCCGCCGCACGCCGCTGGCAGGGAAGTGCCGTTACCTTTAACATGGCGTTCCCGTTCCTCGTGCTTAGGTCAGCTCTGCCGTATGCATTGCTGCGTACAGGGACAGACGGCTCCTTTCCGAGAAGCCTGTTCTTGTTTCTGGTCCATGTGTTTTGTGAGCAGCACAGCCCCCTCAGTGCTCCACAGAGGCAGGTTCTAGACCAGACCAGTGTCTGAAACATCTGCTCTGTAGACTGTGTTATATCTGTGTGTGACTTGGCTCAGTGCTGTAGCCAGACATCTGCTATGGTCAGCACGTCCTTGCTTTGAAGAGTCCTGTAAGAGATCTGTAAGCTGTCACAATGCTAAGAGGCTTTCAGTACGGGTAAAAAGAGAATTTACTTCCAAATGTAATAGTCTTCTTACCTGAAACTGTGGCGTAAAGGACTTACTGTCACCTATGGTGACCCGAAGACATTCCTGATGGACTCTGATCCCTCCTTAAGTGAAATAACTACCCTTCCTTAGTGCCCTCACTCTTACGCTGCAGTATGTATGTCTGTGATGAGTCTGCATTGGTCTTTCTTTACAGTCTCTTATTGCCTAGTTGAAGACAGAAACCAAGTGCCCCCACAGCCTTTTCCTCTTAAAACTGAACAATCCATTTCTTCCATTTTACACAGGCCGTGGTACTTACTGGCCTTCCTTTAACCGTAAGACAATTGCTTCTTCTGTCCTCTATCCTTTTGGATGGAGATTCTCTTCTTTTTCAAGGCTAGTGATGGATCTCTATACTTCTTTCCTAGACATTTGATGTTGAGATACTTAACTGAACTGTTTAGAGCCCTTTCCACTTAGCTTTCCCTTTTGTTTGAATCAGTTTGACTATTTACATTCTAAGAGCAGATATGGTATTTTTTTTTCATTGCTGTTTCTGTCGATCTTGTTACTTCTACTGCTTTGGGCCACCTTAAATTCACTTTTGCCAGGAATCGTCTTTGAAACGTCTCATTATTAACAGAGCATTCATTCTCTCAGTATATCCTCTAGGACATCTCGAAATGGGCAATATTCCATTAGTGTTTTAGCCTGTCACATACAGAGTTGTAGTATCATACAGCTATAATATCATATTGCTTCTTCCTATCGTGAAATATTTCACAGTGATGTTGGTTTTGATATGTATTACTCTTTTACAATCCTTTGCACAGCTGAAGTTTTATCTCCTGGCTTCTGAGGTTGTTACAAACTGCTTAAGACAGGGCAAGCTTTACCACTTTAAACATTAGGGAAATTGATTTATTTGTCCTCTATAATCTTATATGTGAGGAAACGCTGGCCCGGAGTTTCAATATATTGCTGCCAATCCTCATTTCCTGCATTGAAGTGTTCGTTTTTCCCATAAACTGCCATTCTTCTGTTTTCCGTTACCATTTTTATTAAAGAACCATTTAGTTTAACAAAGGAAACTGTACTGATGAAACTATCAATGAAAAGAAATTCCTGCTCTATTTCAAAACCAACAAAAATAGTGTAAGGGAAAACATCTGAGTAAGCAAATAGTGAACAAAGTGGGGTGGAATCTTTGCTCCCTCGGGTCCTGTTCTTGGTTACCTTCCCAGTTCACTGTGCTTTGTCTCTGCAAAATATTTTGCTCTGGTGCCTCAGGGCACTCAGCCAGTGTGCCTTTGGAGGAGATATATTTAAAATAATTTGGGTAATGACTGTCTTCCATCACCAATTGCAATTTGGAGGAGCAAGCCTATAATTAACTTGTTTTCAAAATTATTGCTTTGGGGGAAACAATTAATATTTTGATAGTTTATGTGGATTTTGTATGTCATTGTTTCCAGCATGAACTAGAAATTTACCACGATGCTAGTATATTTATTTTTTCTTTTGCAAACATTCTTCAGATAGTTTTCAGCTTTTTGGGAGTGTTTTCTATTCTGAGCGTAATACAATAGCTTGCTTGAAGCTATGGATGTCCATAGTTTTATTTTATAGGCAATTTCTCTCCATGAGCTGTGCAATGTGCTGCCTCTAGGTCTGCCAACTGGGAGGCTCAAGAGCAGATAAACAATTAACAAGGCCTCGAGTCTGGAGGCTTAATGCAGTCCTGCAAATGACAGCAGCTGACTCGGGTAGGACTTTTACAATCTGTAGACAGCAGCTCTACCAAGAGCTCCTAAAGGAACTTCATGTAGTCGCACAAAATAAATGATCCCGGATAAGAATCATTCCTTGCATGCAAAACTTTATATATGGCTTTTCTGTTCATCCAAAGCTATCATTAAAAAGGGGTTTTGCAGTAGGGGTGTGAATTAGAATTGAATGTCTATTGAATGTCTACAATTAGACTGTCTTCTCTGACTGCGTAATGTGTGACTGAACTCTGGGCTTTTGTCCAACAAATGCTTTGGCCTGTCATCATTGCAACCAAGATGATTGCACTGGGTTGAGCCTGTGGTAAGGGAGGGAAAGGAGTCACCTCCCTGTGTATAGACACCACCACCAAGGGCAGCACCAGCTCTACGAGGCTTCTTTTGCATCCTGGTCTGGTACAATCAACTACCCAAATCTTATATGATTTAAGGGGATCTCCTTAGCCCCCATGGAGGTCCTAGTTTTGTTGACAAAGGGGTAACTTAAGCCCCTGTGAGCCTTTCCCTTTTGCACTCAGCTGGATGTCTAAGCTCACCTGCTTGGCTCTCCACCGGAGACGTGAGGCCGAGAAAGGTGCTCCTGCAGAGAGGTACTAATCCTGCCGGAGAGATGGTGTCTTCTGATGCCTCCGTTCCCTTCTTTGAAAGTGGTTTTCACTAACCCCTTTGAAACACCCTCTTACGTTAGTAACATCTCTCTGGCCCCCAGGCCATCTGCTGTTTAAATTCCCACTCTCTGCAGCTTATCTTTTACTTTTAACACAATGTCTTTACATTAATTTCCGCTACTTCTAGATGTGTTTAGTTTTGTTTGAAGTAGGAGTAATGATGAAAGAGCTTCCAAAATCAGGCAAATTGGGCCTGTCTTCGTGATCTGCCAGGTGCAACCTGTCTGGGACTCCAAATAAGTCCAGCAGAGTCTGTAACTTTGTTTTAACCTAGACAAAAAAATGAGGAGCAAAGCTATTTTAGTACTTGTGTGACATTTTCCAAAGGATTCTTAATACAGTTATGTACCACATTCCTTTTGTATTTCAAAATAAGTTGTGTCCCCTGTCACTCAAGCTTCTTTTCTAATTCTGGCATCAGTCTTAGTGCATCTTTTTTCTAGTCACAAACTATGTACATTGTCTAATTAGAGTGTGAAACACTCATCTCCTGTTTATGATTTCTTAGAAGGAAAGATGTAGCGAACTACATGATAAAATTAAAGAAAACAAAAGTAAGACAAAGCCATTCTGTGGTTTATCAGCTTGGATGTGGAAATTCCTTTAATGTCATTTTCATTTTAGTACAAGAAAGCCAGTCTCTTTTCCAGAATCTCCCTTTTTCAGTGACCTTGGGCAAGTTCATGGCAAATAAAAAATGCGGGTGAAGCAAGTTCCCCCTCAGAAAGGAGAGCTGAGTGGCTTTACGTATAAATGATTCTACATCCATTTGCGATACTGCACTGAGAGATCTGTCGACCAGCAAACTGCATTGTTTATTGGAATGGATGAGCACGAGTGATGAAGATGATGACACTATCTACTCAATCTGCATACTTGTTAGTGTGGCATAAACACAACACTTCCCATCAAACACACTCCTCCCGATATGAATCAAGGTCTTTTATTACAGTGTGCTACACTGTTCATCAATCTGCCTCGCTGGCCTTGGCTGCCAAATACAAACTGCTCGCTGATTTTCAGGGATGTCACTTGACAGCAATCTGCTCTTGGTTTAGAGTAATAGACCATCAGCAAAACACACACACAAATAATGACAAACATTTAGGCCTGGATTGTGTGTCTGTAGCAGAAGTACAACTGTAGGGATTTGCAATCAGTGGGGTTGCACTAGGCATGGCAACAGAATTTGTGCTTTCATTTCTCGGTGGAAATTACCTGAAATCTTTATGAAGAATCGTTATGTGGCATTTGGGTAACTATCAGGTATTTATAACAGGATCTATTGTATGTAAGGATTTTTATCAGTGCTGTATACCATATGATAATTGTCTTTGCTTGAAAAGGATTAGTATTTGCTTAGATTCAACAGACCGAATAAATGCTATTGGAGAGGATACGTATTGCAATTCGTAAACATTCTTGGCACTAAAGCTCTAGTATTGCCAGCTTCATCAGTTGAAAAAGCTGTTTATTATTATGTTTGTAGTAAGATGGGGCCATACTCTTTGGAGCTGTGGAATGCTAGGGAGGAAAAGAATTGGATAGAAAAGAATAAATAAAGTTTTAGTGTAGGGTCTTTAAATCCCATGTTTTTCCCTTTCTGATTCTCCTTCTCCAACTTGAGCCTGCACCTATAAAAGTAACTTATTGATAGTGAACCCTGTTTGGGGACCACAGAACCCGAACAGGAGACCCCACGATCTGTTCATATCTGCAGCTCATCTGTAGCCCTGGCAAAGGCAGCGCTGTTGATGCTCAAAGGAAATTCCAAAGAAACTCTGTGGCTGAAGGGCATTTGTTTGTCTTTTGCTGAAATAACTGATTTGGAAGGAAGGACAGAAAAAAGTTAATATTTTAACAGTTTGCACTAACGATCCCTGAGTAGTTCTGACAACGCCATCGTCATCATTTCACATTACTGATGGTCACCTCTAACGTCTGGGATGTGGCCGTCCTCTTAACTTGCGTGTGCTGAAGTGTCCTTTGCTTTCCACCAAGGACTCAGCTTGATACCGGCGGATAGCAACAGTGGAACACAGTAAAAAATCTGTATTTATGTTTTCATTGTTTCTTTTTTTTAAGTAACTTTTACGTACTCCTATTATGTATGCCCCTCCAGGATCAATTTTCTTTTGAAAAATACCTGATATTTCAAACTGAATTGGACTTGGCCAGTCTCCTTGCTTGTTTGCTGCTGTGGTTGAAAGGAATGATTCTGGAAACTGGAATAACTTCATTACTGTTGCTTCACATTTTGGTCTTACGCAAAACGACAGTTCCCTGACCTCAATTTCCCATCTGCAAAATGGGCACAGTATTATATATTTTACAGCAGGTTGTATGAACTAGTCAGTCAACCTAGAAAAAATAGTGAGTTTTTTAAAAAAGGTGCTACCTGTAAAAGTATGACTGCAGAAGTCTTATATGGAACTGCAGCGTTATAGCCTTGACTGTGTGAGGATGAGGACAAATAAAAAGAAGACCAGTTTAGCATTTCAAACATCTGCTGAAAGGAGAGGACATTGAGTGATCAGGAAGATGCCAGATTTCTAGGAAAAAAAGCTGGCAATAAAGCTGTATAGCATCAAAGTTACTCTTAGTATGCGTGAAAACTGATGTTCTGATATCGGGTTGGGAAAAAGGTGAGATAATTCAGGTCCTATAAAGTATAAATTGGCACACTGAGGAACGAAGTCAAGGGCATTCGTATCAGTAATGTAGGGTTTTTTATTCTTACACCAATGCAAACAAAACCTGCTAAGCCATTTGGAGGCTGCTCATGGGTGTCATTTCTTGTTAGAATGAACATCTGAAGAGTTTGATTTTAAAACGCTATTTAGATGGGAATAATCAGTTGGTCTAAGGTCATAGTTTCTGTTTTTCTCCTTAAGGATAAAAAAGAAGTGTATAGATGACCGAAAAGACAAAGTCTGCTCTTCTGCCCAGAGAAGAGCTGCTCAGCATATCTGCTGTGAGTTCGATAGCTTGACTCTGTCCTGGATGTATTATAGATATTTCTATTTAATCACTGGGCTCAGTTTTAATCTTTCACTGGTTCTTTTCCAGACAGTGCTTTGGAGCTGCTTATTAGCTCTATCCTAGTAATCCTAGATTTTTGCTATTAAATTCTTAAATGGAAATTTAACTTTCTGCAACTGTGTTATCTGTACAGCTGGCTTTATGCTCCCCTTGATCCTAGCGGAGAATTGAGAGTTGAGAAAGGTGGATTAGGAGAAACGCTGGACGGCGAGCGTCGCGCACAGCTGGCAAAGGGAGCATTTGGTTCTAACTGCAGCTCTAATGGTCGTTGAGTGCCTCTGATGTCAGGAGAGTGTATGAGGGAGACAACATGCAGCAGACACTGTGAAATTACGGCTGGTAGATGGAGCTGGGGTCATTTGGGGAATTACTGTTATTTTTTTTGGGTGGGGAGAGAATGGGAGGGGGAGTTGCTAATAATTTTCCTAGCTGAATTGAGATCCTGCTGTAAGAATCCAGCTAGCATTTTGGTTCAAACTGTGGATGAAAAAATAATCCTGCCTTTTTTTTTTTTTTTTTTTAATTTGAAGGAATTAAATGTTAGAAACCATAGCGGGCTGTTAAATGGATGACTTCCCCTGGGAGGAAGGGAAGAGCTTCCCCGAGGGTCTCCAGCCCTGGAAATCATTAAGAAAACAACCAAACAAAAAAACCCTGCAAGCATGAGGTAACTCATGGTCTCCTACAGATACTGCTTGTTGTTTTTCCTCCACAAAAGGCCCCTCTTCAGGCGGGCCCACTAGGCCGGGCTGGCACGAGGAGGTGCTGGGGCGCAGCCCTGTGTGGGCCGCGGGGAGCTCGGGCACTGCCCGTGCCGCGCTGGGGTCTGCAGGACACGTCTGTCCTTACTGAATTCCAGGTTGTCATGGATACCCTGCGGCTGGTACCTGCATGGTAGTTCACAACTCGCTCAGTTAAGCCCGTGTTCCTGCAGCTTCAGCAAAGTTCTGGTCTCGCCTGGAAGTTTGTGGAATAGGGACCTTGAGGCTCACGAGTGCTGGGCCCGAAGGTGGAGAGAAATCCTCCTTTTCTCCATGCGAGATCTCCGATATCCCTAGCTTAAGGCTGTGAGAAATGCTTGCAGAGTGATTTTATTGTACAGTGCTGTAGGATATATGCAGGTCAATATCTTGCATGCAGGACATTTATTTGCATTAAATATAGAAGATGTCCTTGATGGAAGAGTACTTTTCTGGTATTTTATTCCCTATGACTCTTATTCCACCAAATCTCAGCATAAACGTCCTGGGAGAAATATACTGTAAATGTTTATGTTTATTAACATAAATGGAAGGCACACAGCTAAATCTCCGTGTTCAGCACTAAATATTTACCTCTGCATAGCACATAGGAGACAGCAGTGAGCGAGGCCTAGAGACCTGTGGAGACTCCCTCACACCACGTGAGGAGTTGGAAACTCCTGCGGAAACCGGTATTGCGGCAGGTTGTAAATGTGCACGTTTTCTGCCTTAAGGGTTGTTAGTGATTGTGATCTAATGCTACCAGTTTCCTGGCTATTTAGGGATTCAGTGTGCCCTAGGAAGCCCTTACGCTTGGTGGCACGGGGCAAAAAGCATCGTGGGCTGCCTTGGAGCTAAAGTCCTGGCTGATCCACAGGTTGCTACAGCCCCAACCCTGTCCCTGATTCATTAAGCTGCGAAAGGGGTACGGTTTAGTTTTACTTTCCTCCTCTTTTCAGGGACCCGAGAAGGCTGATAGTTTTAATAACTGTGTGTTCAGTGTCTGGCTTCATGATCCTGACCCCAGCACTGAACGGGAGTCCACGACGGGAAATTTATGCCTCCAAATAGCATAGGATCCCAGGCTGTTATTGGATTCTAGCCCTACAGTGTAGCTCACAGTAAAACTTGTAACAGCAGTGAGTTCTTCACAGCTCCTTCTCTTTAAAACGCCCTTGATAACACCTTTAAATCAAGTTTTGAGGGGGAAAACTTTCTCCCAGGGCAGTGAATGGAGATGTTCATGGAAACAAGCATCCTCTCCTGGCCCGCCGTGTCGGAGCTGTCCTGAAACTGTGTCGGATCGGGACCTGGCCAGGCCTCCTCTCCCTGGGAGCAGGGTCCTGTGGGGAGCACGGATCCTGCAGCGGGCAGGACGGCACCGGCGGCCGCAGCGCTGCCCGGAACCTCCGTCCTGCCGTGGGCCGCGACTCGTGCAGCGTTGGCTACCAAGGGAGTGGGAGTATGGTAGAGTTAACAAAGGTTTCATTTTCCAGCTACGCAACGTGTTTGTTTGTTTATATAATATCAAACCAGAAACCCGCTTCCGTCAAAACTGTAGTCATAAAACCTGATGATGGAAAAGAAATTCAGACTCAGCTTCAATTCTGTATTCTGGACGTGTATTTTAAATAAGCAATAGCTTAATACCCGCTATGTATCTGAAGGCAAACATAAAACCCCCCCAAAAAAACAAAAAATAATGCAGCACCTGTACGTCTGCGGTAACACTGAGCTAGTTTATTAATAATGAAAATAGCTCGAAGGCTTTGCAAAGGTAAATTGTGTTGCTAGGTAAGTGAAAAGTAACAGAGTATATTTTCATTATCTGTTTTTCCCCGAATCAGGGAAAAACTCTGATCTGTCTTTAAGAGGCTGAACTACAAATGTAATCTAAATACATTGTATTTCTCATCCATGGAAGGTTCTCTCTGTAAGAGATTTAAAAGTCTTATTTTTCCTAAATTATTACCTAGTGGCTGCTTACCAGGACTGTAATTCTGTTTGTGCAAAGCAAAAAGGCGAAGCTGTAGTTGGGCGTTTCTCAAACTTTTCAGGGGATTTAGTCGACCCCTTTTAAGAGCAGGTGCAAATAACCGGTTCAGACCCTTAGCGGCCGGCCAGGGCTGATGGCTGGTGCGGAGCGTACCCCACTTCCAGGGCACTCTCCCAAAATGAAGGTGCTGCCCAACTTTGCTGTGTCCTATGGCAAATCGTGACGTTGTTAAACCTTCTAAATCGCATGTATTTTTTAAAAAACCTTTGAAATATGCACCTTTCTCAAAAATGGGTGACATTTTTAACAAAATGACATTTTGAGGGAGAATTTCTTCTGGAGTATTTAAAGCTTAGTATAATGAGGTCAATGGAAAGATAGTCTCCCGTGTGATGTGTCCTGCTGAGCGCACAAACACAGGTCACGGCCACGGGCGGTTGTCCCGGGGGAGATCCCGGTGCTGCTTTGGGAAGCGGGGCTGCACAGTCCGAGCTCCTGCCACCGCGTGGGTGCCTGAGAGCCGCGATGAGCCCGACGCGATGCCCCTGACGCGATGCCCCGCGCCTTGCGGAGCCGCTTCGGGGCTGGCTTTAACCTTGCTGCTGCAGAGCAAGCTGCCTTGCCACGGGAGCACGCAGCGAAGGTCGGGCGGAGGCGTCAGCGTGCTCTGTGCGCCCTGGCTCGTGTCACCGCCGCCGCAGCCCCCGTATATCTGCATAAGTTATAGGCGCTGAGGCGCTCGCAGCGTTGATGTGTCTTCTGGGCTTTCCTCGGTGTGCAATGCATAGAGAATTATGCAAGGTTCATACATCTGCTTTGAGACAGTGCCGTGGAATTTTGCTAACCTAGACACAAAATGTACTTATCTGTTCTTTAGTGAAGTGCTGCTGGAAGAAAACTAGCGTTTCACTCATGCATACGAGTATTAATGAAGTGAGGAAGTCAGCCTCTGCAATGGAGAGATACGTCTGCTCATCTAGATGGGTTGTCTAAAATGTATTGTGATTTTTGTGACTTCCCAGACATCAGCTTCAAGGGCAAAGGGTTATCAAGAAAATAATATCAATCAAATTTATCCAATTCTTCAAAACTTTCCCGTGATATTTTTACTGGCACAATACAGACTTCTGTAGTATGATGGATGTGACTCATTTTGGGGTTTCATCACTCAGAATTAATGAGGTGGCTCTAAACTTGTGGCAGTAAAGGCTTTATACCAACTCATGCTGCAATGCATGCCATAGAGGGTATGCAGAGGGAAAGATGTACATACACCCTTTTTCCCAGCTTATTCCTTTATCTTTAGACTTACAAAGTATACAGCTTAAGATCTGCTATCTTTAATACTAAAATCTCCATAACTATAAACGTAAATGACCTACGAAATGATCTGCTTAGCATCTTTAAAGAAATAATGTATTTAGAGACCCAGTGAAATAAGTGTAAATCTGTCAATATAAGACCTATTTCAGAGAATGTGATAATTTCCACGAAGTTAATTCATCTACAAAATATTGGGAAAGCTGTTATTCAGTTAGATGAAGAGCCCATTAGAGAGATTAAAAGAAGAAGAAAACCTCCCAAATATGCATTTTATTTACTTGAATTAAACAAAGGCAGTGAAAAAAGATCCATGTGGCCAACTTGGCCAATATTTGGTGCAATACAAATCAGTAACAAAATTTACAGATCAATTAAAGTGAGTTAGGATATCTGAGTGCATAAGTATGGAGCTTGTATAAATGCTCCTTGGAAAGGAAAGGAAAAGTCATTCAGAGGGCTTACAATTTCCACAATTAAATCATTATTTCATATTATTTTGTATTTGACTTTATTACTCAGCTCAGATTTGCTTCAATGCCTTTAAAAGCAGGAGTTGGTGGGGGAGAGCGAATGTTTACGTGTGATCCAGCAGACTATTTTCAAAGTATCTGCAAAAAGGACAGTATTGAAAATACCAGATTAGAGCAACAACAAAAGCCCCAAATTCAGTAATTTGAGTAGTAATAAGCTCAGGAGCAGGTCACCAAAGCCATATGCTGCAGCAGGGACGCAAAGCCAGCCCGCTGCTAGCGGCAGAGGTGTCGCTGCTGCCTGAGGCAGGCTCTGGGTGCAGATTTCGACGCTGTGAGAGTCACCCCTGGGTCTGACCTGTTCTTAGAATGTCCCTTGGCATCTTTGGTTGGGCCCTGCCGAGCCAGGGCAGCTACATGGGCACCTGGCCCAATGCTGGGGATCCCCTCCCGTGTCGGCTGCCAGCGCTCGGCCTTTTAGCAGAAACGGTCATTTCAGCGGAACAATTAAGCTCTGGGTAATTCCACTCCAATTATGATATTATTCACATACTTAAAGCTAGAGACGTGATTAATATCTCCGAGGAAGCGAGGTCATGAAGCAAAAGATTACATTACTTGAGCTGCAGTAGTGAATCTCCTAGCTGTGTGTTTTCAGCAGCTTTTGGTACTTTTTATATGTAAGCCACCAAAGGGAGGCACGGGCATCCATTTGAGGCCAGCTGGGGCAAACTTGTTTCTTTTAAGACTACTCTTTCAGAAATAAATATTGGATCCAGTTCAATAGTTTATTCAATTCCAGATATGAATACAGCCTTAGCGCGAGCGCGCGGAGGGAAAGGTCAGATGATATCATTAGTGTTGCTAAGAAAAGCCGCGGGGCTGGAGAAGCAGGCTGAGGACAAGGAGCACGGTTTGGACGGCCGCCAGCCAGCCCTGTTCCCGAGAAATGCTCTTGCTGGCCTCCTCAGTACCTATTTCCAGTGGAGAAGGATCCCGGAGGAGCGCGACAGCCGGCTCGCGGGGTCAGGGAGCCAGCGAGACGTGTGTCTGCCCAGCAATCCAGTGCCCAGAAACACCCATAAAGCCTTGATCAAATGGCTAATTAAGGTATCTGTGCTCATTCTTCAGTTAGACTGAAAAGATTCTAGTGGGATGTGTCTCTCGAAATGATGTCGCTATTATTATGTTATCTCTAATTACATAGTGGGATTTGATAGTTCGGGTACGTTCCAGATACCTTTCAAGGTTTTTTTTTTCTGGTACAAAAGCAGCTTAGTCCATCAATGTATCTAATGAAGTGCATTCATTGAGATGATATGTGGAAGATTAAAGAACTAAACCTTGCAATTATTGTAGTCATAAAACATGCTCCATAATATAACCGAGAAGTATTTTAATGATTGATTCAGCACCCACAGGAGTCAGTGGGAAGAAATGAAAGGGATCGGTTCGTTCGGGTGGGATTTTCCTTGAAAATCCGGACGGCCCCAGCTAGTTATGGGTCCGTGTGAGCGGAGCGCGGGGTGCCTGGATCCCCGGCACCCCCGTCCATCGCGCAGGGCAGATCTGCCTGTTAGCGCTCCGAGGGAAGTGCTGCCATTGCCATCTCCCAGGATAACCCGAAACTTGTAAGAAAACAACTGCTTTAAAAGGATATATACATATACTTGGCCAGTTAGAGGGATGTGCTACTACAAATCTCTCTCTTTGCCATAAAAAAGCCCCTTGCCTTTTCCCTCCAACTGCAAGTTGGATTTTCATAATAATGATTTTAACTCTCCCTTCTGCTTTTTTTACAACATCATTACATTAAAAAATGAATATGTTCCAGCAGTCAAATCAGCTGGTGACAAAACATACTTATCCTTAATGGGAGTATAACCTTGTTAAAGGCTGAATGAAAACTAAACGATCTCCTTGCAGAGACACGAACAATGCAGTTTGTTTCGAGCATAAATGGGAAAAAATGTGCGAGCTATAAACAAATCAGTGCAACAGAGGCAAGTTTGATCCAAGAGGGTAACTACGTTGTGTAGAGCAGTCAGTGGCAGGAGCAGCAACTGGTAGAGGGAGGGATGGGCAGAAGAGAAGCTGCTGGGATAATGCTTGGAAAAGCACCGGGCTTTTTTCCTTGCATGCTCTGTTCCTCAGTATCCTTGACTGTGAAAATAAATCATTGTGTATTTCCTAAAATACATAACAATTTTTTTAATGGGAACTCAGCTCTTGACCGTCCTCCCTGTGTGGCAGCTAAAGGCGTTCAAGCGCTGTTGAAAACTCTGCAAACTCAGTTTCTGGGTGGTAGGAGAGGAAATTTCACTGGAAAGATGTTGAATTATGGGAGTTGTCAATCAGTACTTTAGCTTCTGCTACATTAGAAAATACTAACAGATTTTTCACAAAAAGTGTTGGGACATTTCTCTGCTGTGCTAAAGAATCATGTAGATTAAATACATAAAATAACAGAATTTCTGATGGACTTCAAAATCAGCTTAGAGTTGACAATCTTAGCTTTCATTTTGGAAGGAAAAGGAAAGCCATGCCAGAGAATTATACAAATGATTATTTCAACTTGAGGTTCCTATCTCTAAAGAAAGGAGGAGGGAGGATTAAGCAATAGAAATGAGGCTTTTCCCACAAGTTCATTTTATTCCTAGGGGTTTAGGTGGCGACGAGGAATAACTGTGTTTATTGCGGCCCTTTCCAGAAATAGGGACGTGACCACTTTGTGCACAGGGACAAGCTCCGCACCAGCCGTGACTAAGCAGCAAGACAGATAGAAAGAAATGAACCTTAAGAAAAACCAAACGCGAATCCCATGGTTAAGCGTGCAGAAATGAGGTGGCTGAAGGGACAGCGCTGACAGCACCCAGGAAGCGTTGGGTGCAGCAGGAGGTGATCATTGCCATGGCAACACGTTTGGGTTTTTCCAGATCCGTGGGTGAAGGGCAGGTTTCACACATGTGCCTGTAACTTGTTTATCCCCCTGCATTCAGCACCGCTGCAATGAGGCTTGTACGGAGCACTTGGAAAGGGCACGGCAACGGATGGAGCTGGGGGTTCCACGACTCATGTACCGGCAGGATGAATTTCAATGGAAACCTAATTAATAACAGTAATAATAAATAACAGTTTGCCCTCTATGGCTTCTTTCATCACAGAAGCTCAAAGAGCTTTGCAAATATTAATTAAGCATCAGAGCACCCTGATAAGTCTCTCTCTCTCTCTCCCCCTCTCATTTTCTTCCTGTAACTAATATTAATTTCTGCATGATAGTGATTCAGAGCAACAAATCAAGATTGGGAAAGGGAAGAACTACCTTTGCCCTGTTCTGGGGACGCTACACGGGTAGGTCCAAGCCCTCGGATTTGTTTGGGGGCCGGTTCCACGAATGTGGGGTTGATGCCGTGCACAGAACTCCGTGCAGCTGCTGTGGACTCTTGTTTTCGTTCCACATCTCTTGAGTCCACAGCGTGTGCAGTCACCTAGTAACGTTTTTTTTATCAACATATAATCTTTTCCTAATCAGTGAGCTGTATTGATTGTCTTACTGCTAAATCTACATTCTAATACATAGATGTAGTCTAAATTGATTATTATTATTATTATACTTCAAAAAAGTATTCTTCAAAGCATAATAAAGAGTCAATATATTCCAGCGGCCAGCAGGCTGGTCTAGGATCCCAACTTCTAATCCTATTTGCAAATGGCTTAAATTGTAGCTTCAGAAAAAAATATTTTAATCTCATTACTTCAATTTCCTGCTTTGGAGAAGAGGGAAGTAATATTTGTTTATTTTCAGGGTTTCTATTTCAGGTTTATTTTATTGCTGTTTTAAGGACAGTGCGGCTGAGGGTTTGTACGTACTGTGTCAGAAAGGAATGAGACATTTATCTAATCTATTGACGCATTTATTCATTGTTCCCTAATGCTACGAACTTGACCAGGCTGAGCTGAAGAGGAGATTTTGATGAGCAATTTTTGTACACTCTAGTCAGCAGCTTCGGCTTCCTTGGCTCGCTTTACTCAACTAGGAGACCGCAGTGATCTCAATTATTTTCCAGCGGGGAGCTGAACCTTGCTGGGCTTTCAGCAAGCACGCGGGGTCACTTCCCAAGCGCCGGTCTCTTGGGCTCTTGGAATACCAATTCCCGTTCCCCCTTGCTCCTTGTCCTCATGCAGGTTCTCCTGTCTTGATCTCTCAACTGCTGTCTCTGCCATCCATAGCAGGTTTTCAAATGCAGAGTGGAGATGATCCCTGCTGCTCTGATCTGGTGACAGGACAAATGTCTAAACTGAAGGTGGCTGTAGCAAGTTGTGCTCGGGTGAAGCCACCTGCATGTGCCCTCGGACAGGCTCCACGTGCCTGTTCAGATCCATGTGAAAACCATGGCTGTGGCAAACCCTTTCCCTGGCTCTGGTGTCCCGGTCATAGGTGGATTTTCTTTCTTAACTTGAAGATCTTAGGCTAAAACCCTCCCAAGGAGGGAAGCAACCGTGCGCAAGGAGAAGCGAGGGGAGTTTCGGTAGCATCTCATTGACATTTATTTGTTGCTCATCAGAAAGCTCCGTGTCCCTGTCTGCCTATGGACAACTTTAGAGAAATATACTACTTAATAACTTGGATTCGAATACTTGATTAGTCACTTCAGGATAAACCATAAGCTAGAAAACTAGAAGCTCTTATTTCAAAACTGAATCTTGCTCAAGCCCTAACATAATGTTAGGCAAGATTATTTCAGTCTTGAAATTAGAGTCATGTACAAAAAAATGGCAAGGAAATGCAGTCAGAATTGATTTTCTAAATGATGAAAACTAACAAATTAGATGTTCTGGGTTACCTAAAGTCCCCAGATTAAGAATAATTAGCTTTTCAGGCAGAAATGTTAAATCTCTGAGACTACTCATTTGTGCAAAATGAAGGACCTTTGTAAGCCTCTCCAAGCTTGTAGTCCAAATCTGCAATATTAGCAATTTTAAGCATGTGTGCACGTGTATTTTAAATTGTATTTCCTAAGTGGTGTGTGACTAATTGTTCTAAATAGCTATTCATTACTATGTGAATTCAAACCTGTAGAATTGTACTTGGTAGGGACTTACATACTCCTTTGAAAAAGTATAAATCAAAAATAGAAGCTTGGGCTGTGTTATCTAATGTGGCTCTTGCTATTAAGGGATTTTTTTTTAACGAATCCTTTGCCTTTCCGTGGTAGATTAAAGAAAGTTTTATTTTTGTACCATAAAAACTTGCTAGCCATCTTATATCAAAATCTGATGTCAAAAGCTGTACATTCAGCTGCCAAAGTTAGGTATACAATACTAATGATGTGGCCAATTATCTATTTCTATTGATTTTGTTGAGCCTACAGAATGCAGTAGCTCTTTGTATAGTACATAAAGTTTTGTGTATGAAGAGTATATATGGTAATTTTGTATATACTTAGGGTATGGTGGCTCAAGTCCTTCATCATTTCCACTCATGTTTCAGGTTTCATCCCTTTGCTATTAGGATGGGTTAATTAAGCTAGCATATGAATGAAGGCCTCCAGCCTTCCCTTTCAAGTGTGGATCACTGGGTTAATCTCTGCATGAAGCAGCTTGGCTCCTCAACGGAGGAGCTGCCGTGCGGGCTAAGGCTGGCAAAGTCAATATATTTTAAGAGATTTAGCAAGACACACTCTTCAAAAGTAGCTTTACAAGAACTGTGTGGTCTGCAGTAATTGAATAACTCCGAATTGCTTTGCTATCTAAATGGAGCGCAGTTTTAATTGCCATCCTTTCCCTTTGCTGGTGACACAGACTTGGCGGGACTCGCCGTAATCCTGCCGGGCGGCCGCGCGGAGAGGCGGCCTCGGAAGCTTTGCGGAGATGCACCGGCTACCAGGAAACGCAGAAGGAAACTCGGGTGATCGAGCTGATGTCCTTCCTCTGCCACCGCGTACCAGGCGGTGCCACGCGGGGGACAGGGTGGCCCAGGGCCTTCAGCTCCGCTGGCTCCACAGAGGTCGGCGCTGACCTGGGGAACGTGATCCTGGTGGTGGGGAGGGCTTGGGCAGCTCTCCAGGGACAAGATGTCCCATTAGCACCTTCATTCATACAGTCTCTCAGAAATGAACAGAATATGTTTATTTTTCCATTAAACGGTCATTGGCCCATCCAGCTACCCATATCTCTGATTATCAGAAGAAGGAAACTGCAAAGTGATTACTTGATTTTAAGCAAACATTCTTTGCTCTTTTACTTGCCCAATCTGAGATCACCGTCAAAGTAAAGTTTGTTTTGCCTGGTTTCTGAGTAAATTCAAAGCAGCTTCAAGCATCTAACACAAACGTTATTTAGTTTACCTGCTATTTAGAAAAAGCCACAAAAGAAGGAAGGCAGTTAGTGAGAAAGGAAAAACGTGTGAGCCCATGGAAAAGAAAGGGGGAGGCCAGGAGCGGTGGGTGCTGCTCTTGCTGCCCACCTGGCCTGGAGCACAGGTGGCTCCACTTGTCCCCTCAGTAGGACCTGCTTCACTTTGCTGCTTGCTCTCTGAAGTTTAGGACTTCTGGCCAAGTGCTAGAAACTGAATTTTTCCATCTGTATGTGGACTCGAGCTATTAGGTAAGTGTTCTTGTAGCTTTTTATTAACCAGACTTAAGATAGTTTGTTTATTTTTCAAATTAGGCTGAAAGTGCACGGAAGGGAGCTCGCGGTGAGCTGCCGTGCTGGCCAGCCGAGGTGCTGTGGCTGCCCTTAGTGCAGCGGTAGGGCTGGGAGGTGCTGCGCCCGGCGCCCACCATCTACAAACCACTGATGTCTGAAAATTGTCAGGTGCTTCAGCCATATTAGATCGTGGAAACTATTAGCATCTACAAAAGTTTCTTCTTTGGACTTTGTCGTTAGTTTCTTGCCTATTATGTCACAAGCTGGTTTTAAATTGGAGCTGGTGGATCCCGTTTGGCCCGGACAGGCGCCGTGGGCGAGATGGGAGGCACCTTCCAGCCGTGGGTCCCTGGTGTTCAGCCTCCTGCGTTCAGTTACCCAACGTCAGCTGGTTGTGCGATGGCTTCACGGCTCTGGTGAGCTGGCA
Organism: Tinamus guttatus; assembly: GCF_000705375.1. The sequence continues at coordinate 97,244 of NW_010577945.1, forward strand.
AACGGGGGCTCCTGGTGATCCTGAGCAATGGGAGCCTTTTGTTAGGAAATAATATTATGCTATCAATCTGCTGATGTTACTGCAACAGCGCCAGCGTCTGTTCTTTGGGGATTTAAATAGCGGAATTTAATTGTTCTACATTCATCCATGTCATGCTTCAACCTAACTTATAGAATTTAGAGAGAATAAGAATGGATGAATCAAGTTTTATTATCTTCTTCTTCATTGCCATGTTTCGTGTGATAGAAATTCTTTCCTGCTGTCAGGGCCTCAAAACTAAACTCGATTTTTAACATGCTCATTGAATGAAAATGCAATAGAAAGAGGATACCGTCTGAAGGAAAGCAAAAAAAGACTTTTGGAAAAGTGTTATGAGAAGGAAAGAGCAGCAGAGTTCTGGTGGGATTACTTGTTCAAGATAATGGTATCACATATATTGAATAGAAATTGTTTTTGGTTTTTGGTTGTGATGGATTTTCTCAAACAGTGCTTGGCTGAAATTTGTTTGAAAGTGTATTTTCTTTGTAAGACAGGTGCTTTCTAGATGAACAATCCTGAAGGGTTTCGAGCATTGAGTTGTCCTTCCAAAGTCAACTGCAACCTTGTCACTGAGCACGTGTGATACAGACAGGGCCTCAAACACTCAGGATGTCTTATTGAAAAAAGTACAGCGGGCCTGCATATGTTTAACAATTCCTCGCTCTCTGGAGTTTCATAGTCTGGATACTTGATAAAATAAGGAAAAAAATGTCATCAAGGAGATGGCAAAGCAGCAGGAAAGTGGCTCTTTGCTGCAGCATGTGCCATGAATGATATAAGATAAACATCAAAATGTTATTTTAGTGAATAATGTTTTCTGTAGGTGTGCTTGCTCTTTGGATTCCTGGCTGAGCAGGCTCTTCTCATCTGACTTCTGGCATAGGCTGCTCAGCACTTAGTATTTCCAGTTTGTAGTGAGGAAAACTATAGCATCGTGACTTTGTAGAGGTTGTAAAAATGTATATATGTGTGTTTTCCTTCTTTTGAAAGACTGCTCGTCAATAAAGCTGCTCTTAGGGTTTTACAGCAGAGAGCTGAGGACTTGCAGCATGAGGTTTTCAGATGATGTGGCTGGGCTGGGGAGGGTCCTTATGGAAGTGCAGGTGTAAGAAAAGCTGGATGGGTGTTTACCCTGGCCAGGCACCCTTGTGCTAACTTTAAAGATTCTTTTAATCATGGTCATGCAGCCTTTGATGTACATGGCTGCCTTTCATCCCTTCCCCAAAATTCTCTTCTCTGCCTCCCTTACGTGCCAGAAACATAATTTTTAGTGTTGCTAAAATCCACGTATCAGACCCTCTTTATTGGCACACTCTGAAAGAGTTCTGCAATTCTAGATTATTTATTTTCAGTTTTATTCTTGATGAAGCAGAATCCTTGCTTTTAATATTTGCCGTTAAGAACTTTTTTAATATACCCGTGAGGTTTATTTGTGTTTCCTTCTGAGCAATTTTATCTGCCTCATCCTTCTAGAAGAGCCACCAGGACCTTTTAATGATTTGTTAATTGAGTACTAACGTCATTTAAGAGGTAGGATGTAATTCTTGCTAATTGCTCCGTGAATTTAGCCCCAGGGCCCTGGTTCTTGCCCTGCCCGCGCTCCTCCGGCTCCGAGGGAAGGTTGGGTCCGAGGCGGTGCCGGGAGCGGAGGCCGCGGCCGTTGCTGCTGCAGCGCGTGCAGGCCCTGCCGTGCTCCCTCTCACATCTATTTTTGCTGGAATTTGTCCTTCGTTGTAAGACATGGCCCTGCTGAGAGACTATTAGAGCTTTTTAAAAACCTGAGTCCTCAGCCTGCCAGTCCACACCGGCTATTTTTTAATCCTTGTGCTGTAATCATCCCTAACACCGGAGACCTTAGAAAGGGACTGTCCATAGATGCGGGTTGCAGCAGAGCAGAGGTCATGCGTTTCTTTGCAGGTATTAAAACCGAGTCCTAAATTTGGAAAATATTCCTGGTGTGCAAATGTCTGATTCATTTGATCAGAACCATTTGATATCAGGGATCAACGGATGGAAATTAGAAAAAGCAGTAGGTATCTCTGAGTGTTTTCACTTTCTTTCATCTCCCTACTTGGCTGCAAAGATCCCACCGTAGTAGCGGGAGCTCCGGCAGCGTCTAAGGGCTGTGTGGGCCGGGGAGCTGGAGCCACGTCGCTGCGAAGCTCCCGTGCTGCGGCCGGCACCGGGCCCCGCTGGGGAGCCCTGCGCTCGCCACCGCGTGTTCTGTACAAACTTGTGAAACCCTGAACTCACGGCAGTGAGTAACCACACAGAAACGAGGTTTCTGCTGATGCTAATCCCGAAGAGCCGCTCCTGCTGTCAGGCAGGAAGCTCGGCCTAGCAGAGGCCTGTGCCTGCCTCCGCTTACTCGCCCTGACGTTCCCCATCCTCACACGAACCCCGCTTCCGCGAGGGCCGTTCCTCTGGGCAGCGGACGGGCAGCTCCGGGGCGGAGCGGGACTGGGAGCGTTGCCGCGTGCTGCCTTTTCCTCCCTCCTGGCCGTAAATGAAGCACAGGATAAAATGGAAGGCTGCTGCGTGCGTGGGTTTTTGGAGTGGGGTGTTGTACTGAACAAATAAAACATGTTTATGCGCATTCTCATACATATACTTATAAAAACAACTGTAAGGAAAGGCTTTTCCTAATTGCAAAAGTTTATATTTGCAGGATTTTGTTTTACCATGGGATTTTCGTTTCCAAAAGACCAATCTACAGCAAGATTTGGATTTCTTAACCCAAATTTCTTTTTTACCCACTGCTATAATACTTTTACCCTCTGGATTAATCATCTGATTGATCATGTTTTGGATGTGGGAATGGCCGTTAGCGTTTTCATGCTGAAAGAATGTTTGTGACTTTTGATTTGTTTGGCTCTGTGAAACGCATCTTCTTTCTTACAGCTGAAGTTTTGAGCTAAACGCCTGGGAGGTCTGTGTGGAACGTTAGGTACATGAGACTGTAATTATTAATATTTTAATATTCTTACAAGTATTGAATCATTTTGATGTTCATAAATTTGCATGCATAACTCCGTATATATGATGATGATAATATGCCCCTAAATTTTTTGTGACAGATGGAGTGCTCAAATTGATCCAGTTTGGATGATGATCTCCTAATTTGAATAAAATGACAGGTGTACTTCATGCGTGATGCAGAAAGGGAATGTTATATCTGATGCCAGGGAGGAACTAGTCATATGGTATCTCAAATGCGTTTCTATGCTGGAGTATAATTTGTGAGGTGCTAATCTGTGACACTGGCACCATGCTGGTGTGTTGTGCTAAGAGCTCTTTCTCAGGGCTTAAATGTATCCTGGGTAGGTAAACCTTCTGCCTCCGCTTCTTTGTTTGCAAAAAGTGCATCTAATAGTTTAGCTGGACTTAGCAGAGTGTCAAGGCAAGCATGCTTTTAATACCTGGCAATTAAAACAAAATGTAGTATTTTGGGGTGTTGATACCCCGGCAATTGACAAATTGAGCTGGAAATTTACTAAATCTGTGATTGATTAATTTCATTTCTGAATGAGATCATTAGTGTTTTTTTGTATTTAGTGGTGCTCATCATTGGCGTTAAGAGTAAGCTGCAGCCCTTGACTCCTCCTTGCCCATCAGTGCAATGGAACCTTCCGAGCAACGGTTCCCACCTGCAAGTGTGATCCTCACAACATAATGTCACAAAATAATGTCACTTAACTTTGATTAATTGGATAGGAGTAGAATTGCCTTTTTTTTTTTTTTTCCCCCCTGTGGCTGATGCTTGTGATATTGGAACAAAAGCTCTTTTGTCCATAGCCCATGTTTGATGTTTCTTGGGCCACAGTTGTGAACATGTTGCTCAGGGAATAAAACTAGCCCTGAAATTCTGTGCACCCATCAGGAAGGGCCATGAAAGCCACTGGTGACAGTAATGAGGAGGAAAACTGAGGGCTGTGGATGTTTGTAAACTGAGAGGTCAGGGAACTTTTTGTGGTGACTTCTTTCATCCTTCTGTCCCTTTCTTCCAGCAAAAGGGAATAGTAAAAAGGCATTTGAGCAGGAAGAATGAAGATGAATAAATAATAAATGTGGCCTGAAAATGTTTTATAGAATATTGAAATGGAAATACAATTAGAAGTTGGGACATGTCTACTTTATATTACTTATAAATGGTGATTTTTGAAGATGCAGCCTTTTGGAGTCTTGAGGCATCATACATCCTTCAGTTTATTCTTTTTTAACCTTTCTTGTGGGAAAGCCCTAACTTTCATGGCAATTAATCCAAAAGACTTTAACATGGCACTTTAATGTTACATCAGAGAAGTCATATCACTGCACATTTACCTACTTCACCTTTTCAAATAGGAGTTACATCTTGTTGCTTGATGTGTTCTCCAGGAAACAACAGATTTCTGATAATGACTGAAGTGTTTTTAAATGTTAACTTGGGAAAAAAAAATAGAATTAAAACATATATGGAGAAAAGTTATGGAGAGAGGGGGGAAGAAATCTATGAGAAATGTGGGCAGTGAAGCTGTTAATGTTTTCTATGGCTTTCAGATACTTGTGAATAGTGGCCCAGCTCCTTGTATTTCTTGACTGTGTGTGGAAGTTGGGTTGTTACACGGAGCATTTGAAGAAGAAAGGGACAAACAGCTCGACCCATCTGCCCAGCAGCCAGATTTGATCCCTTTTTGTGTCACGTCCACGTGCCCCTGCTTAGAACTGTTGGTTTTGTGCTGGAACAGAAAGTCGTCTTCTCATACATAGGGATGCTTGATGGGCCCAAAAGGAGCAGAAAGCAGTAACATTTTCTGCCAGTGTTTTTCCGGACGAGTTTCTGATTGTAGTGGAGTGTTGTGTCGCATGTGGGAGCAAGGCTGGCTGGTAGGTACCTACAGGCATGGGTCGGATGCCTGTGGGAACAGTAGTGGTAAAGTGTTGCATTGAATGGGCTACTTCTCAACACCCCAGCAGAAGAAATCCGCTTTCTCTGTCACTACAACCAGAAAAGCTCGTCCCTCAAGCTTCTCTGTGTAAAACCATCAAGCATTTTGAAATATTAATAGGTCTTAAAGTGGGTAATGGGACATGCATTTCTTGCCTCTTTTTGTGGTTTTTCTGAAAATGAGCTGCCTCTGGGTGCCGTAGATCACCCTTATCTGTTTGCTGGTGTCATTCGCTTTGGTAGGTACCTCATAACCTCCAGAATGCTGCACACACTGCTTTAGCTCTTCCTGGTAGTATAAGCAGCTTCCCTGATATCCACCTGACTCTGCAGCCTTGCCAGGCAGACAAAATTAATTTCTGCTCTCTGTGTGTTGCCCTAACTAGAAATGTTCGAATTTGATAAATTTTTATGTTGCTCTTTTACTCCCTTGGTATTTGCCAGTTTGTACTCCCGTCAGATAGGGGAAGAACAGACAAATTCTGCAACTGTGTTTGTTACTCTACAAGATAAACCTTTTTGTACGTGTTCTCCCCCTTGAACATGGCTCTAAGGTGAGTCTCGCAGATACTCCATCTACATTTTCAAATGCAAAAACAGGCTTGTGTTTTTTATCTAGGCAAATATTATCTATTGATGCTTTAACATAAATGAATATCAAGCTATCATCAGCACCTTCTGCTATTGCAAAACATATTTTTCAAGGAAAAGAGAAATGTTATTCCAAATCATGATAAAACGGCTTTTGATGTTTTCTGCTGTTACATCTCAGGCACTGTATCTGTGCTGTCTGTACTTCACATTCATGCTTTTGGGCATTTACTAGCACATGAAGCTTTAAAGTTTGGGAGATACTTGCAAATTTAATTTGGTTTCCATGTGGGATGTGGAAATCAATAGGAAAATATATCTGTGTTTACCTAAAATGTTTTAACTTCAAATAACAAAGGTCTACTGATATGGCAAATGCAGGACAAATTCAATAAGGAATGCAAAAATGTAGCATAAGGATTTGAAAACATTCTCATGTTGCACGAAATAGTGTTAAATCATATTTCATAATGAGAAAGTAATGCAATGATTGCTGTAGATGGTGTCCCAGGGGGTAGATGATTGGGGAACAAGTATTGGCAAGACTGTCTTGTCAATACTGTTTAAAAAGAAAATAGTCTTGCCAATACTGTTTAAAAAGAAAAGAAAAAAAAGGTTTTGTCCTACTGCCAGTGGGTCTACGGTGTAGGCATCTAAGACTTGATGAAAGTTTGTTTTTTCGGGAAATCAAATATAACTCTTGTGCTATTGTATGAAATTAATCCTACAGCTATTTAGTTTCTGGATTTGATGGAATTTCTGTAGAAAATTAAAAATTCGCCGTGTTTCTATATTACAGCATTGTACTCCATCTTCCCTGTCTGTTAGAATGACTTAAGTTGTTGTTTATATACATCCTAAGGATCTAGGTGTGAAAAGTGAAGACAAGCAGTACAATAGGGGCAAATGGGAGCTCAACTACAACATGTTATTTTTCCGATTAGAGAAGCAAGAGAAAAAATTGCAAGCAATATATTTTTAATTACTTTAACTGCTCTTCTTCTGTGAAAGTTCTTTAACCCTTTTCCTTTTCCAACCAGTTCCATTAATTTATTGAACATCATATCTGAACTTTCTCATGCCTCAAATGTTCTTCCTTTTTCAGTCTTGAAAGCTTTTCTTGTGACTGTCTGAGTGTGTTCAGATACAAACTTAGGCAGAAAGGTTCAGGCTTCTTTTAATACGCCTGCAACTCTTTCAAAAAGTAAAATTAAACTGCTTTGTGTTAAAATGCTTGGAATAATCGCAGCCCGTTTGTATCCAAGCCTGGAAGCAAAATATACATTATTGGCAGAGCTCTTTTGTATTTTCTTATTTGCTTTGTTCCTTTTAGTGTTTTTTCTTTCCATTTATTTGGTTTTGGTTATACTGAAATGTGCCACTAAAACAGAAAATGAGTTTCAATATTGAGCAGCTACGTTTCTAACAGTCAGTACTACAGCAACAATAATGAGAATCTCGTATATTATGTAATGCCTTTGATTTCACATGTTCCCAAAGTGCTTTACTAACTTGAACTTTATATTGGGATTAGTTCAGCAGTTACTGAATAAAGCTTGCAGCAGGATCAAATACAGAAAATCCTTGCTTGTTTAAGACAAAAAGGGAAGCATATCTTACTCACAGGGGAGCTTGCAGGGGAATTTGGGGGAAGAAAGGGAATTTAATTCCTCGTTTAAAATTCAAGTAGGACACTGCTCTTCCTGCACTCAGGAAGTGCCACAGACAATTTTGAATGCACATTAAGTGCCCAGCTTGCACGGGATGGTTTTGCCAACCAAGTTTTTCCTTTGATACCTGTCCCAGCCATTATAGCACCTTTCTGCTTAGCTCCTGGGAGGAGAAAGGGCAACAGTTTCCATGGCCTGGCTGCAGACTTCCATATTTCAATCCAGTCTAAGGAGTTAGAGGTACCCAAACTCTTGCAATAGGTTGAGTAGCAACTTTATATATTTATTTATTTATTTATTTATTTTTATATATATAAAAATAAAAGGCAAGGTGATCTGGATCAGGTGTAGTAGCAGCAGAAAGGAGTATGTTACACAAATTACTAATGGTCAAGCATAGAGAGGAGATGCTAATCTAAGATTAGGCTGAATTATAAAAGACTCTCAAGCCTTTTCCCAAGTGTTAAATTGGTTTCTTTCCAGTTTCTGCCCGTTCCAGAGCTGGCGGCTGTACACCTGCCAGACCCCCAGCTTGACCTGCCCTTCTTTCACAGGGAGCCGTTTATTCGAGGCCAGCATCCCTCGGCCGATCGGCAGAGCACCTTGACCTTTGTTTCTACTCATAGCACAGCTTACGCTGAGAATGCTTTTAATAACACTTTTTTTTTTCTTTTTTCCCTTCTAAGAATGCCTCTTGAATACACATGCCACTAGTTTCCTTGGAGACTGACACGCAGTCAGCCCGGTGGCCCTGTAGCCCCCATAAATCAAACCTCCAAGGAAGACCTTGTCCTTGGTAGGGAGGCGACGCGCGTGGCCGTGAGCGAGGAGCGTTTCACTGCGTGGAGACGGCGGCGGGGCCCTGTCCCGGGGCAGCTCCAGCAGCCCCGAGCCGATGGCAGCGGGGAAAGGCCGGGCAGGCTCCCTGTGCAGCAGCTTGCGCTCAACGGGGGGGTCATCAAGACTCTTTTTTTTAAGGCTACAGCTGCATGTGCTCTGTAGACAGCAGGACCCTGTGTGCACGTGGCTTTGTAGCTGCTGCTGTTACCCAGTTCATTTTTACGAGTATCTTTAACTGCTTAGAACTGGAAAAATACTTTGGTAATTCTCATCGTCTGCCTTCTGCTATGCAAGTTATTTTTCTTTCTCCTTTACAGTGTGTCCAAGAGACACATCCTGTTGGTCTCCTGTTACTTTTCTGTTATGCCCACTGTTAAAAATATTATTAGATTTTGACAGTAAGAAATTCAGTCAGTGTTTTGTTTCCAAGACTTGCCCTCACAGAGGGGAAAAAATATGAAAGAAAAGATGCATTTGGTTTTTAGCTTGGCTATGCACTCAGAAAGGGCTTAACTAAACAATCCGTTGAAACTGCAACTGGGGAACAAGGGATATATTACAGGTAGCTTAAAAAAAAAAAAACACAGAACTTTCCATTGCAACAGGCACATGAGGATTCATGGTAACAGGATTCACGGTATCAGTAATTCTCATTAGTGCAGCTGTAAGATCAATGTGGTTTCTACTGTGTCAGTGTCCAAATTTCCCGTGACTTTGGTTCCAGGAGTAAATTAATATTGCAGCTGAGGATCCGAACAGTTTAGCAAAGTAACCTCACGTCCTTCCTGCCCCGCACGCGTCCTCAGGCTGTGCCGTGCCCAGCCGTGTGGCCGCGGAGCTTGGGGCCACGTGCGGTTACTCGTGGGGGCTGCGTGAGGGCATCGCCCCGGCTGCTCTACGCGTGGTTTGGAGGCCAAGTCTCCTGGGAATCCCTGCGGGGAGCCCGGCTGCTGCTCTGGTTTCTCGTGGCTTTTCCAGTGCACCAGCCCTCACCCAACTGGGCCGTTATCTGCTCAACAGCTACGAAATTCATAATGTTTATGTTATAGCTGTGAGTCAAGTTGTGAGGCGCCGAGGATGATCTGGGACTCTCTCCCTCCCCAGAGGATTAAACAGCCCATCTACCAAAACATACTGGGTAATGGCTCTCCGAACATGTTCGGGGAGACCTAAATTTAGATCATGTAGCAGATGCAGAGCTGATCAAATGTTTGAGAAGAGCCTTTGAGGTCCTCTGGATGGAAAGGGTAGTTCACAGACCTGGGAAAAAAAATCACATGTCTTGCAGCTCCCGTGCAGCCCCATCCAGGGCAGGGGGGAAGGCAGGATACAGTCACATGAGCTGTTTTTGCAGACTGATTGCAGGCGGCTCTCTGTAGCCCTTCTAGCTTCACAAAATCAGCCCACAAAGTGCATCTCGTGAGTCACCAAGCTGTCCCCTCTCTATTACCCTCGGGGTGACATTCAGTCCTACGTACTTATTTCCCCGTCACTTTATTTTTATCCCTTGTCGCTACAATGCAGCGTGCACATGCTGCTGCTAAGAACGCCGGTATGTGACACCAACGGGGATATAATAATCTGCAAAACAAAACTACAGATGCCCATCAGAAAATATAATGTTTGTAAATCATCATCATAGGCTGAAAGCATTAGACTCAAAACACAGCTTATCTCTTAGATGGAGAGAAGAGCGAGAACGGATGGTGCAGAGCGCCCATAATGAGTGTGGCACTGCTGAAATGCAAGTAGCTCTCTAGAAGTTAATTACGATTGCATTGCCCCCCGCGTCCTGATTTTGTAGCTAAATTAATCCGGACTGCTTGTGAACTTGCATAGAGACTTACTTTCTAGTCAGAGTGACAACTTCTGTTAGTCTCCTCCAAATTTTTAAGTTGTTAGGTATCAAAATAATTAGCACATTATAAAACACATCAAACTCTTTAAAGAACTTTAATTAAATGTTCAGCATAAAAGGGTTTTGTCTTGCCTTGATGTACAAGCTAAACTCCAATTAGCATTAATAGAAGTTACATGCATTCGATGAAAAGAAAATAGGACCACAGTTCAGGGTGGGGGATTGAAAGGAAAAAAAATCCTTAATTATAAATAAGATTTACATTAATAGATGTTACAGATATTCCATGGAAAAATCAAAATCTAAACCTCATAATTTGTTTCCCTTTGTATAAAGTGCTTCAAATGACTTTTTGTATATTTGTATGTTTTGTAGTACCCATAGTTCTTATCTAGATGGGGTCTTTGTTATTTTTGGTGCTGTATAAATATGAAATTATTGCCCAAAGATATTGCAGTTATTTATAGTCCAAGGAATCTCTAAAGGTCTCTAGAACATTGAGATCCTATGAAAATAAAGTATTTTTTATTGATTTCTTATAAGCTCCAGTGAAATATTAAACAAAATACTTTTCCTCTAGTGGGACTGATTATATTGGTTAATCACTAACATTTGCCCCTGTTTATTAATTACTGGTACTGACGTTGCCTTGGATAATCATATATAGAGGGAATAGTATCTATCACTTGGCTCAAGGATGTATATTATGCATTAAAAATTAAATTTAATGCTAATAACAGAACAAATCAAGTTATTGTAATTGTTAGTTAAATATGTATATTTATTCTTGCAATATTTCAATTCTATCCTGAAAAAACAAACAAAAAGCCTAACTCATTTTAATCTAATTAATGACTAGCTGGGGGAGGGCTAATTCTCAACTAAGGCTAGAGGAAATCTGTAGTATATTTTCCAGGATGTGGCAAAGTGAGATTCTGGCCTGAACAATTCAAAAGCAGGAATTTTTATCATTTGGATTAAAAAAAAAAAAAAAAAAAAAAAAAGCTTTTCATGACTGGAATCAAGATTTTTTAGAAAAGGAATATGATTTAATATTAAAAATGAATTCCCTCTGAGTAGTCACTAAAATGGCACTTAGAATAAGGGATATTTTTATTTCTTAGTGCCATATGGAAGCAAGGGAAGATGCAGAGACGATTCCACTTGAGTTTTTGTGGCCAAGGGCCATGTGTGTGGTGCTTGGATGGGAGCCGGGCCGGGGCTGTCTTGTTGCTAATGTCTGGAGGCCCTTTAGCGATTCCTGCCTACCACGTGAGCACAGTAATATATTACACCTTAAATCCATGTTTCTCTATGGATTATAGAGCTTTAGAAGATTATAGCCAGAACAACAACAAAGTGATTTATTTACTGCCAGCCGCCAGATGAGTCAGTGATGGGAGGTGGTTCCCGGGGATGTGGAGTCAGAGAAGCCAGCAGGGACTGAGGTCCAGGTTGGAGCCCCTTTGTCCTGTGCAAAACCCGCTCCTGCTGCTCAAGGCTTGCAATATTGGATGCAAAAATATATATAGTCCATACAATCTTTATGAATGTGCTTCTAAAATATTTGTATTTCTGCCTCCCTGCTGCTGGTTGCTAACCAGAACCAAGAGAAGCTCCATTTGGCCTGTATTGGTCAGGTCCAGAGAGAAGCACTTTTTTTTTTCCCTCCATTTTTCTTGTGTTATTAATCCCCACAGTGATTAATCAAACTGCAAAGATCATACTGATGCTGTTGTAACTAAAGTTTTTCTCCCAGGTGTGTATAGTTCAGGGTTGGCAGGCTTGGTCAGCTCTTGTCTCATTTCATGGAAGGACTTGGATGACTTGGGTATTTATTTAACAATTTGTGGATGTGTTTCTCACATTGTGAACATGTATGTGTTTAAAAGGGTATATAGATGGTGAAAGGCAAGTTACATTGAGCTTTTTTTTTCTTCTTTAATAAATCAGGCCTAAGTGGGGTGCGAAGCTTTCTTCTCAGGACCGTATGGCCAACGAACGTACGTGGCTGTCGCTTTGCAGCAGAGCCACTGGAACCAAAGCTCGTGGCTCACCCTGCTCACGAGGACGGTTTTAAAATACTGTGTGGTTTTAAAAGTCAGAACTTCCAAACTGCCATTGGAGGATGAACAGAAAGCGTTTCCTCAAGTTGCCTCCAGCCGTTTTGCCGTTTGCGCTAAGGACAACCCGGCAATTCCCGGGGGGAAGCGACTCGGCGCCGGGGGTGGCGGTGACTCCACGCGCTGTTGCAAAGCGTTCCCCTTAACCATACGTGGTGCTTCTCTTATCAGTGTTTTTAATTTCATGACCGCGGCCTTTTTTTTCCTTTTTTAATCCCTTTTTTTCCTTTTCCTAGCAGTGCTCCTTGCAGTTCACTCTTGGTCTGCCCTGTGACTGTGATTATTCCACAGAAAAGACCAGTAAACCAGTCAATAAAGAACAATAAAAGCCATTTAATGACAGTACCACAGTATGATGATAGACTGGAGGCTACAAATACCAGGTGTCCGTGGAAGGAGGCTGAGCTGCCGTATCCAAGCCGTTTAAGGAACACACCGCTGGGCAAGCGCCGTTATGGATGTGCAGCCTGCCAGCCCTGGCGGTTCTCACCATGAATTGTGGCTGCACGTGGGCCCTCTGCGACTGCTCGGGCATGGAAACTGCCCTCCTGAACAACGGGAAGATGAGGGTGTTCACTGCACAAAATCAGGTGGTTTTGTGCGGATTCACGACTCTGCTCTGGAGCTTTACTGCATAGCCTGCATTGTTTTTCCCATTCAGAGGGGGACTTTTTTATGGGAAAATGGAAAAGGTTTTGGCAGATTGAGGTGAAATTCAGCTCAGAAGAGGCAGTTGTTCTTTGGTTTCCTTTATTGTGTTATTCTTGTAGTGTAAGCAACTATAAATTGAAAATAAGTTCAAAAATCCTTGCAGAGCTCTTGCTGTTGAAAAGGAGAAGTTTTTGTGTTGGCTGTGGCGTGTGTTTGAGTCGGAGGCCAAAGCAGGAGCAGCAGAGGAGCGTTATTAGCTTTGATTTCTGCGGAAAGAGTTTTAATTCCCACTTTGCAGCAGAGTAGGGGAGGCGTTAGCTAAATGCCCTCATAATTATTTACAGATTTTAAAGGGCTCTTCCAATACAAGTGGCTCTTGGAAGAGGAGATTAGAACAGAAAAATAGAGTTTTCATTCCTAGAATCAAATGCCCTGTTATCAAGGAAAACATGGTGCTCTCAAAGAAAAATACATTTATCCTGTCTATTAGATTTTTTTTCACAGGGAGAAAATCATCTTCTACCCAGCTTTACTTGCAGTGCTGGATAGCTTTTGGAATACAGCCATCCAAATACATTTCAAAGGAAAACAAGTAAAACAATTTACGACCTTTTTAGCAGGTTGGCCTTCCTCCATTGTTTAATTCATCCCACTGGTTAGTGTCTTGTAAATAAGAGTATTAGCCCATGTATTATGTGCAAGCTGTTCATTTTTACTAATTTTGCTACTTGACTTGTCATCTGTGTTATGTAGCAGTTCTTTTGTTCCCTTCCTTGGTAGCTGAGGCTTCTTATTATGGAAAACAACAGACACTTAATCATATGCTCCTAGACTCATTATGTATAATAAATTCTTCCAATGTGTACATTAGTTATGCAAATTAATTGTGAAATCCAGGTGAACAATGTATAACAAGTCATAGTGTTATGCATTACAGTATTTGCAAGTTGCGCTCTAATATTTGGTAGGTCATAATCACTAAGGTTAGATGGCTAAAATAACTCACTGATACACTCTTACAAGAGTGAAGGTTTCTGTCTTTACGTTGTATAGTCTCAAAAGTGTATAAAGAAAAAGTAGTATTTCCTAATAGTCGCTAGCACTGAGTATCTTGGCATACTCGAGGTTCCTCTTAAAGATGTTTCCCCATCAACTGCTATAGGATTATATAGGATTCTGTATTGAAAAGTTTGCAAACTGCAGAGGCACAGGAACTTCTAGGTCCTTTTGCATTCTCTGTGGCTGGAAGAAGGAATATGTATCCAGAGTATGGAAAAACCCTATTGACGTCTTCCAGTCCATCATGGGTTTGTTCAGCTGGTCACACACAGCATAAACACAGTGGTGACAATACTACCACAAATCTAAAAAAATGGAAAGAAAGAGGAGGAGGCAGAAGAAATACAGGGTTTAACCTCTGTTCTCTAGAAGGCAGTAGCAAGCATTTAAAAGTATTTATTTGAGTTATGTGTGGTTGCTCTGATCTTATCTTGACATTCACATTGTCAGGCAGTCAAGTAACTTCCAGAATTGCAGGATCCCTGTGTGCTGCCAGGCAATGGCAGAGCATACCGTGGTATTTTCACAGCTGAGCAGATTTCTTGGTATATGTTTGCATGGGAAGTGTTGTCGTTCTGTGCCATCTATCACATCATCACTGTCACGGACTAGAAAATGTAACTACCCAACAGGAGTGCGGGTCACATCAGGAACGGTCAATAAGCATTTCAGATATTAAATTGTGTCAAATGGATGTAACAATCCCATATGTCAAATAGATGTAAGGGTACCCTGTGGTGTGCAGCTTGCAACATGTCCTTCATAACCTTTTTTCCCCTTGTACACAACTTCTTTGACGACGCAAGATGTCAAATAGATGTAAGGGTACCCTGTGGTGTGCAGCTTGCAACATGTCCTTCATAACCTTTTTTCCCCTTGTACACAACTTCTTTGAAGAAGAAAGATATTTTTTGCCCTGCATGCAGGGGATTCAACATGGAGGAAGCAAAGCACTGTCCCTGTTCAGTGTCAGATTGAAGGGGGAGCTTTCTAATGCCCTTGGAAATTACACCCCCAATCCTCTTCCTAATGCGTTTAGTAACTGCTTGTCTCATATCGAGTGTAAAAGTTTCAGCTTCTGCTTAGTACCCAATGTGATAGTTCTCTCCACTTTTTTTTTTTTAACACCCTAGAAAAACACGTAGCTGCAGTTTTTGTAAACATTAATGATGTAAATGTTAGTGGCATAAATTGCGTGCATATGTTGACCCATTTTTGTCACCTGATTTTCAAGACAAACCTCTTGAACAGCATCCC
Source organism: Tinamus guttatus (assembly GCF_000705375.1). Next base: position 112,259 of record NW_010577945.1, read on the forward strand.
ATGGGACACGTTTCTGCTTTCATCTCCCAGCCATCAAGCAAAATGTGTTTTGCAAGCTTAGTACACCGACAAATGGGTAGATTAAACTGTAATTTGTATGGCAGCACCTAAGCGTGTTGCTTCTGCCTTTAATGACTTAATATAGTTTAATACTACTATCTCAGTGGGGTTGCAGCTTATTTCCAAGGTGACGTTAAGGTTGACGGTACCTTCTGCAATACCGTCTTCTGCTTCTTGGCACCAAAGCTTTTCCAGCCTATTGTAAGTTGACCTAGGAATACCTGGGCGAAAAAGAAAAAAAATATAATCTTGCTGTGTTTGCTCTTACAGTTCTCCTAAGTTTTTTGCTTTGGGTCATCTTTCTGTGTGGTCATTGTAGTGACGTTGATTTCACTTGTGCTGACCACCCACAGAAGTGATTTGCTTATTACAGATTTTTCCCATAATATACTTTAATCCTTTATGAGGTCAAAGCCTTACTAATCTTGCTTTTGCATCAATATTTATTTTGAAATATATTGCTTAAATGGAAGTAGACGAAAATATAAATGTATTTCATCTCCTTAGAATTGTATATTTTGTCAATAAAGCCTCGTAATTGTATTGCATTGAATGACCATGATCGCACTTGTGCTTTTCCTCCTTATGTGCATGCTTGGCAACCTGATTGAATAATGGGGAGATTTGATTTAACTGCTGTTTAAATTGCCTATTCGAAGTAGGTCCCGATTGTTTGCCAGTCCGTATCACATTAGATAAAATTTTCATATAACTTTGCTTAATTCAAGCATTCAGTTTCAGCTGGAAAAACGGCTTAAGAAATTGTATTATTAGGTTAAATAAAAATGGGAGGAAATCAACTATATGCGAAGTATAAAGGAAATAGTAGACTCTTATGTAGACTGGTTTTTAAGTGCCTTTACGTACTAGAATAAATATATATATATGCTTTTTTTTTTTTTTTTCCTGGCTATGGGAAATGCCTGCCTCTTCTGTCTTTTTAGAAACTTACAAAGAAAGAGTTTGCATCTGCAACAAAAATAATATAAATTTTAAATAACTGTTGCAGCCCTGTTCTCTGTAACTGCAGACTAGCATTTCAATGCTAATACCTTTGAATATAATGAACTTCTGTCTGTTATTTTGCTCTCAGATTGATGCTTAGTTCCAGGTATCCAGTAGGGCAGAAAAATAACTTATCAGCATTCATTAGATATATGAAACTCTCTGGAATATTTCCTGTTGCCTGTGAAAGTTACTTTCGAGGCTGGGAAAGCGTTCATGAAAGGAGAGAAGGCAAAACAGAATTGTAATTGGGTAAGGAGCCTTCCACATAGGGGCTATTAGTTATCAAAAGCTGTTCTTGTGTGATGGCTCACTGGTATTCTTAATCTAATACTGTATGGGGGTGATCTCATTGTTGCTTTTTAGTTAATAACTTAACAGCAGTCATAT